>VXBI01008944.1:609107-619140 GCA_013397375.1 Toxostoma redivivum
CAGCTACATCGCCTCCCTCATGGACCTGCTGGCGAAGGACGACCAGAACGGGGAGGCGGAGGCTTTCAAGGCAGAGATCAAGAAGACAGACGTGAAGGAAGAGAAGAGGAAGAAAGAGCTGGTCAGTGCTTCGGAACGGGACGGGACGGGGAGGGATGGGGAGGGGGACCCGCGGAGGGGAGGCTTGTTCGGTCGCCCGCCGGCGCCCCATCCGAGCGCACCCGGTTCGGCGCCTGACAGAGTTGCCGGGGCATGACCGTGGGGGACACCTGGCTCTCACCGGTCCCTGGCCGTAGCTGCGGGCCAAAAGCGGGACCGTGCACAGCTGCAAGCGGCCGTCGGCGTCCGGATCCGACCCGGCGGCTGAGAGCAGCCGCGGGGAAAAGGCTGCCACATTAGGGCACCCTGGAGAGGCTATTCCCGGGCTGCTGCTTGTTCCGTATCCCAAACCGTAATCTCGCAGGAGGCAAGCCTCTGCTCTCNCGGCCGGTGAAACGCAGGGGCACGGCGAACCGCAAGGAGCGGCGCAGGACTCAGAGCATCAACAGCGCCTTCGCGGAGCTGAGGGAGTGCATCCCCAATGTGCCCGCGGACACCAAGCTCTCCAAGATCAAAACCCTCCGTCTGGCCACCAGCTACATCGCCTACCTCATGGACCTGCTGGCGAAGGACGACCAGAACGGGGAGGCGGAGGCTTTCAAGGCAGAGATCAAGAAGACAGACGTGAAGGAAGAGAAGAGGAAGAAAGAGCTGGTCAGTGCTTCGGAACGGGACGGGACGGGGAGGGATGGGGAGGGGGACCCGCGGAGGGGAGGCTTGTTCGGTCGCCCGCCGGCGCCCCATCCGAGCGCACCCGGTTCGGCGCCTGACAGAGTTGCCGGGGCATGACCGTGGGGGACACCTGGCTCTCACCGGTCCCTGGCCGTAGCTGCGGGCCAAAAGCGGGACCGTGCACAGCTGCAAGCGGCCGTCGGCGTCCGGATCCGACCCGGCGGCTGAGAGCAGCCGCGGGGAAAAGGCTGCCACATTAGGGCACCCTGGAGAGGCTATTCCCGGGCTGCTGCTTGTTCCGTATCCCAAACCGTAATCTCGCAGGAGGCAAGCCTCTGCTCTCCTAAATGAAAATCTGGAGGCATGATTACCTGCTAAACCCAGCCCAACTTTAAACTCTCACAAGTACGACGTTCGCAGCGAGAGGCTTTCCTTCCTCTGCACTCAGGGCTTCAACTTTTTTGATTTTTAACGAGACAGTCGGTTTAGGCGAGGCAGCGCAAGCCCAATTTCGTGTAGGCCCCATGGCGTGCTCGCGTGTGATTGATTCCCTCATATGTTAGTGGTCCAGGTCCGATGTTTTGCCCCGGTACGTGCCGATGCCCAGCTTCTCCCCGCAATCAGGGTTGGGTTTAGGGAGATGGTTTAGGGAGACCCTTATCGTAATCCCTGTGGCTGGCTGGAGCCTCTCAGCCTCTAGCCCCGCGCTCCCGCCGCGGCAGAGCAGGAATCGGCCTCCGCCGGCGCCCACGGGCGATCGTGCACGACGCGAGGTCGCTCCCACGGGCGGAGGTTTCGCCCGCAGCGAGATCCTGTGGTGGTCCCCGTTATGTCTCTTGAAGCCCGCAGGCCTCGATGAGCTCGGGTCTCCTCGTAATTTTCGGCCTCGAAGCACAGTAGATGCGACCCAGAAAGGGGAGGAATATATCTAACCTTTTTTTCTCTCCTCTCCCCCTTCTGTTTCTCTCTCTCCCCTCGCATCCTGTCTCCCCAGAACGAAATCTTGAAAAGCACAGTTAGCAGCAACGATAAGAAAACCAAAGGGAGGACTGGCTGGCCGCAGCATGTCTGGGCTTTGGAGCTCAAGCAGTGAGCACGGCAGGACTGGAGGAGCCGTCCTCTTAGTCTCGGTAGTGAGCTCTCCTCTGAGGACTCTTTGTATTTGGAATCATCCAGTTTATTTATGTGCAATTTCTCCCCCAACCCCCCCAAAATGTGGATATTTGAAGGAGAGGGAAAAGCATTCCATATATGAAGAGGAAACTCCAGCTTGGTAAGGGGTAATGTCTCTAAATGTTTTGTGAATGTTATTTGCTCTGTATAAAACACGTGGGAAAAACAGAACCATAGAAAAGGAAAAAAAATCCCTCCCTGGCATTAGTGTGTATGTGAAGTGTATCTTTAATACTTGGCCTTTTGGATATAAATATTCATGGGATTATAAAGCTATATTTCAACAGAAGCAGTTGCACCAATGTTTCGATTGACTCGGTATTTAGTGTTGTAATTTTGTTGTGGTCGTTCGGTATCTGAAGATGTTTTCAACAGTTATTGGTTATGTGCACTTCCGTCCGTAAGGGAAAAAGTGGAATCTAATTAATATTGAAGGTGTAAACGTTGTAAGTACTCAATAAACCACTGTGTGTGTTTTTTACAAAACAAAAGAAAAAAAAAAAGGAAAAAAAGAAAATCAAAATCTTTTTATGTTTTATACCTCAAAATGTTTTGAATAACAGCGTTGTTTATGGCTTTTTTTTTCATAATATTTAAAATATTCGGAAGTAAACTAAATTATAAAAATGGCTCCTAATTTTATTTTTAAGCAAGTGACTGAATGGAAGGAGGGGTAAAAGGAGGGATCTCTCAGCCCCGTGAGTGTTGAACTGAAACCGGCAGTTCATCTGAATAGGAATTCCTTGTGGTGGTGTTCTCCATGCAGGAGACCTACTGCGAACGGGAAGTGGACAAGGGTGCAAACCCCGGGCGGGTCGGGAACAGCAGCGGTGCGCGGTTTTCGTGCCGCCGGAGCCCGGGCGGCGGCGGTGCCAGGCGCGGGCCCGAACAGGGGCGGATTCCCGGAGAGGGGCCGGAGGCAGGGCAGGGAAGCTGGTGAGCTTTTCTCGGAGTGATGATGTAGCAGGTAATTTTACGTCAAGGAAGAAAGAGCGAACAAGGCAAGGGATTTGCGGGTGTCTGGCGGGGGGGGGGGGGGGGGCTGTGCTGTAGGGAATATGTAAGATTTACAATGAGCTACGGTGAACTTAGTATTAACTTTGTGGTTCCTAAAACTCTCCTGGGTTGCACGTTTCCAGCACGCCACAGCAAGTATTATTATTTTTAACCTTTTTTATCCAGCTGCAAACTGCAGCAGCCCACGCTCTGGATTTCTTTACTACGTTCATTGGTTCCCCAACAGAAACTCTCTTCCCTTAAATATTTCGCCCCGTCTGTCGACTCCTTTACAAGGGTCCTGATGCCAGTCTGGTGACTTTTCTGCTTCCCAGTACCAGGGCGAGCTGCAGAGTTCAATGCTGGGAAGTACGTGGCATCCTTCTGAATCCTAAGCACGCAAGAAAAAAATGAAAAGTTTTCGCTACAGGAAGCTGGGCTAGGCATTTTTTGTCCATTCTTGATTAAGGGTAAGGTTTTCCACCTTTTCCATAATAAAATTAGGGTTCGTATTTTAAACTTTTACGTATATCACCTCAACTTAAACCAAGCTGGCTCTCTCTTCAGGTCCAGGGCTGCATACCTGCCGGCCTTCCCGTACCACCGCACCTAAGGAAGTGGCTCCCAACGAGACCCAGCAGTAAGCGTAGGTAGATGTGCAATTGCCCATAAAAAGATAAGGGAGCCCCTGCGCCGTTTCGCCTCCCCTGCTGACAGTGGGGAGGTTGCGGGGTTACAACAACCAGACAAAAGTGATGTGCCCTCCCTCCCGTCGGGTCAGGCAGCTCGGCTGTGCTCTCCGGCGTGGGTCAGTGTTTACAGACACTTGCCACTGTTTATAACACTTGGAGAGAAGAATCTGCCCCCTTGTTTGCTTTTACTTGCCTATTAGTTGCCCAGCTGATGAACTGGAGCTTCTCGCATTCTGTGTCCCCCGCTCAAATAATTTTTTTTTCTTTCTTTTTTTTTTTGTAGCGGCACAGGAAAAAATGAAAGGGGTGAGGGGCGGCTGCGCATGCTGCCGTGGGGCACATCACGAGCAGCCTCTTAGCAGATACCGTGTCTCCCCTTGACCGAGTAACCGAGTACCGCAGGTCCCCCGGGGGATACGCGGTAGGGCCGGCGGGCGGCTCTGAGATCCAATCTCCGAATCGCCTGTCCAATATTTCCCCATGAATATTTTCCGGCTTTGTAACGTCAGTTTATCAGAACCGGGAGGCCCTCTGAAACTGCTAAGGAGGATATCTTTTAATTGCTCACTAACGAGGATGTTGCTATTTTCTTAGGAGCAGCCATTCCCGCAGCTAAATCACAGGAGGCCTAGACAGACCGGAGCCGACAAAAATGTAGGTTTTGACGTTAAAAGCTAAATGGGGAAGCAGAAGGTAAATTGATGGTCGATGGGGATGTCAGTGCCCTGGCCTCAGCTCTCCGCCGGCGGAGCCAAGGCCTGATAACAGCGAAGCGCTGCGCTCCGCATCCTGCCCGCACCCGGGGACATCGGCATCCCGTCGATCTCTCCGGTAATTCCTCAGGGCCCAAAATATTTTTGGGAGCTTTTGCCTAGGTTAAAGGCACGTAAGAGATAGCAGCCTTTCCCACTCTGCAACTTTTCTCTGTGGATGCAGGGAGGAAGAGAGAAGGGAGGGCAGGGTGGAAAGCAGCCGGGTCGCTGAAGCCCTGTCCCCTCAGATTGACTCACGGATCCGTGTTTTAGGCTTGTAGCCTCGTTTCGAGGGCTAAGAGAACGAGACCCTCTGCTCTCTCCCAAGAGAACACAGCATTTTAATTTTTTTCTCCCCTTGAAAAGGAAGAGCGACAAAGCTCCACCAGGTGACGTCCCGCCTCCTCTTCCCTCCCGGGGAGCGGCCCCTCGGTTCCCCGGGGTGCGGGCCCGGCTGCACGCCCGAAACAGCGCGGTCGCCCGCTCGCAGGGAGGAGAGGACCTCCCCAGCGGCTGCGTGTCCCCTGGGGGCCCCGAAGCAGATAGCAGCGCGGATTTTTAGAGCTCGTCCGGATTTTGGAAAGCAGGGACACAGCGAGGGGCCGGCTCCGCTGCTGGCAGAGAGCCTATCAGCCGCTGGTAAAACTGAGTTTTGGGGGACTCCGCCACATGCGGGACCTCGTGGCTATCGGATGTGCCTGCACTCCGGCAAGCAAAAGAGAAAAAAAATGTGGCAGGGCTTTTTTTCCTTCATCTTGCTTTGTGTTGTGGTCTCGGGATTTTTTTTTTTTTTTTTCACACACACTCCCCCATGGTTCCCAGGAGCTCTTCTTTGCCTCAAAAGATTATTGCAATAATTATTTCTCGTTTGATATGGTTGTTAAAGAGGTGCAACTAGGCCTCTCGGCCAAGCCAAAGACACCCCCAGAACAAGCGCCGGGCCTTACGTGGGTATAAACAGGACTAGGAGATGCCGTGGAGACAGCATGAACTTATAAAGTGGGCAGGGAGGTGGGGAGAGAAGGTTAATAATAAAACCTCTAAGCAAAATATCCTCCTTTTGCGCTTGGAAACCCAACCTTAATCCTCCTTTTTCACACGTACTCGCCCAGCGACTCACAAATACCCCCAGAAGAAATCTCCAAGTAGCGATGGGAAGGAAACGCATTCCGCACGCCTACAGACATAATCCCCTCTGCTGTAACGAGGGGCTTATCAATGCTTTATATATTTTTAATTTGGGAGGGTTTTTTTTTTCTGTGGGCCATGAAATATGCGCCTTTGCAAATCAGTTCTGATATTTTCTATTTCTAATTGATCAATTACTACTCAGCTGTTTCGGCTTGTCACATACAACGGAGTGTAAAGAAGAGTTGTTATCTGAATTATATATTCACATAAATTCTAGCAAAGCCGGGTGATGCGCGAGGCCAGCGGATTTCTGAGGTTCCCTGTGCCTCTCTCTTCCCTTTCCAAACCAGCGTGGTGCGTGTCTTCCTCTTCCTCAGTTTTCCCTCCCCCCAGCCCCATTTTCCTCTAGAAATACCATTGCTTTGATGATGCGATTTTAGAGCATTGATTACAAATTTATTCTCAGACACTATATAAGTCTTTATATCTGCTATTAGAGACATCTGGGAATGATTAGAGCTGTCCCTCCCCCGGCTCTGCTCCCTCTATCTTCCAGCGAGGAGCTAGAGACATGTTGACGTCAGATCAGACGGCCCGGAGCCATCCTGCTCTCCACTTGGGTGTAATCACGGCGACGCTTTCCAAGCGCCGGCCCGGCCGCGGCCGCCAGCTGGGATGCGGGTGCAGTGGGATACGGCACTCCAGCCCCGGGGCTCCTCGGTACAGACCGGTTTTGAACCCCGAAAGCTCCGGCTCTTCGGAGCTCGCCGCCGAGGTTGTTTGTTTATTTTACCTGTTTGGGACTTCGAGAAAGCAAAAGCGGTGCATTCCGCGGGCGGGATTACTTCTCCACCCATCCCGCTGCCCCCTAGACCTCGGCTCAGCGTTTGCTTTGTCTCAGCCCGATTTCTCCCGGCGCATTCGCTCACAGAGCTGTCTTCCAAAATAAATACCTAGCCAGGCAGATTTCCACCTTATGTCTTGGCAGGGAGAAATTAGCCAAACAAAGTGCAACGCTTACGTGCGGGCAGTCGCGCCGACACCCCGTTACCCAAAGTGGTAGTCAGGTGAATGAGCCGGGAGAGTTGGAGGCTGCTGTAAAACAAGACGGTTTCTTACCCAAACGGCAGCTCTGCTGGCAAGGAGATGGTTTTGCACCTGCTATTAAACCCTAATGAATCGCCTCTAATTGAGAGAGGGTGCTGGCTGACGGTAACGCTGGACAGCCAGCATGGAAGCCTTGGCTCAGCGGCACCCAAGACCACGTTTGATACGCTTATTTTGAAAAACTTTTTACATTATAATTTTTTTTTTATGTTTCGTATTACTCTATTTTTTCCCCCAAGGAGATAAAAAAATAATAATTGAATAAATACAACTTTAGCCTCCACTGGCTGTTCGCAGTCTTGGACGGCTGACACTTGTCCAGCTGTACATTACAATCTGTGCTACTACCAGGAAGGAGAGGCGGGGGGGTGGGTGAGAAAGCAGTTGATCTCGTCTCCAGAGGAAAAAGATAATGTTAGACAATTTATCTGAAGGATTAAATTCTCGCGGTAAAATGCGTTTGCCAGGAGGAGGGAGAAAAGAAAAACAAAGCCCCGTGTGACCCTAAAAATAAATTTTAAAATACTTCCATTTCTTTGTTCCAGCAGAATAAAATAAAATAAACCCCCAAAGATACCGCAACCTTCCTCTGTGTCTATCTGTAATCTCGAAAGGAAAAGGAACATTTCCTTTCTGAATCAGTGCAAACGGTATGCTGTGAGCTCGGCTTTCCACCACAGCCACCGACCCAGGGGGTCTGGCGGGAATAAGTGAATTTTAAAAAAAATTGTTAAAGCAAAGGGAAAAAAAAAACCAAAGCTGCGAAATAAGCTATAACAAAAAAAAAACAAAACAAAACAAAACAAAAAAAACAGCAAAATCCAATTTCTGTCCTTTATGGCAGACCTCTGACTGTTGAGGGCTCTGTGGCAGGGCTGAGGCTGTCGCCTCAGCACCTCTCCCCGGGGAGTGCTCTGTCCTGAGGCTGGAGCCGTCTCCCCGCCGACGGAGGCCATGCGGATCCTGGCGGAGAGCGAGCCGTGTCCTGCGGGCTCTGTAAGCCGCCGGGCTGGGGGCGAGGGGCGGCTGTCGCCCGGAGCGCCTTTCTGGGAACAGCAGTAATGTGTTAGTGAAACAATGGAGATCAGCCGGCCCGCATCTCGGAGCCCTTCATTTGCTAACTGTGGAGGCTGTTCAAAGCCTCCGAAACAAGCCCCTCCGTTGCCCAAAGGACTGGAGAGAAATATGTGCAATTCTATTTCAATGCAGAGCAGTTTCGTCTCTGCCGTGCATTGAGCAAACATGTGGGGGTAATAGAGCGGCCGTCTCTCCTATAGGGGTCTCTATTTGCATGCCGTATGTGGCTATAGGCTGCAACAGCTGCTTATAATGAACTTCTTAAAAAAGATAAATACGTGTGCAAACCCAGAGAAGTTTCCTAAAACTGGCCTAAAAGACAATGAAATGTCCTGCCAGAAAATACAGGAGGCGGAAGAGATTAAAAAAAAAGAATAATACGAGGTGATCCCACCCCAAGCCTCTAGCCTCCGCAGAGTTGCTGGCAGCGCTGCCCGAAGGAGGACCCCGGCAGCTGGGGGGCGGTGCGGGGGGCCGGGGACGCCTGGGGGTCGGACGGCGAAGGGGGGAGGTGGTGTCTGGAGCGCTCTGGCAGAGGCGAGCCAGAGCACCGGCTCGGCCTTGACTGCCTCTCTCCCAAATCTGGCTTTAATAGAGCCGCGCAGTAATTACCTAGAGCCATAACTGTCTCCGAAATTATTCATTAAAGTCATTCCCGGGAATCTAGCGGTGCGAGAGCCTACATTTATGGCCTTTGCGCCCTCCGAGCGTGACATCGTCTCTCGCCTTGCGTCCTCAGCGGCCGAGCGTTCAGCATCGCGGAGAGGAAGGGGGAGACAGGGTTGCTCTCTCTTGCCTTCCCCTCGGTGTATTTGTTTGCAGGGACTCAGGTTGCTTTCCCCCTTTTGGCAAAGGAGCGCGATGCAACCAGGCAGATACTTGGGAGCGAGGAGGGTATTTTGGGGAGTTGCAGTGTTGTGCGGAAGATCATGTCTGTGCCCTGTGGTGCTGTCAGCGGTGACAGATCCCAGATGCAGTCGCTACTGTATGGCAGATTGAGTTTCTCAGCAGAAAACTCTCTCCCTCCCTCCCAAACGTCTTCAAAAACCTTCTCCAGATACTGCTGGTCACTTCGGCTCAAACAGGGAGAGAAAGGGGGGAAAAAAGGCTTTTCCTCCTTCCTCCCTCTCTCTTCCTCCCGCCGGATCTCTCTGGGGTGTGCGGGGGGCCATAACCGGACCCTTGTGCACCCGGGGGGCTGAGGCGTCCCCTCTCACCCTCGTCGAGCTGGGAGACCGTCGTCCAGGTAAGCGGGGGCGGTGGGGAGGGGGCCGGGGCCAGCGGCCGAAGTGATACCCGGACCCATCCCTCATCCCCCGGTCGGATCCCACTGCCTGAAAGGAATTGCCCGAAGCTGGGTGGCTGAGGTGTCCGTCCCCTCGTCCCAGACGCGGGGATGGGGTGGGAATGGGGGGACAAGGCAAGACCCCTGGCTGTGCCCCGCCCGCCGCGGCGGGAGGCAGCAGGGACCCGGATCTGCCTAAATCCCCCGGCCCGGCGGGGCTCGGGCTGCCGGGGATAGTAAGGAAGCGGCGTGACTTTGGAGGCTTTAAGCGGGGAGCCGGAGGAAGAGCCGGAGGAGTAGGGGAAAGCTGGCCGGGAGCACACCCGGCCGGCTTGTCGGGGCCCAGAAGGATGGGCCAACTGCGAATCCACAGGGGCCGGCAGCCGCTGTCCCGGTAAGCAGCGGAGGTCGGGACATCCGCCCCTCTTCCCTCCTCCCCGCTTTTTTTCATCTCTTCACGGAAACGCAAGGGGCTCGTGTTTTAACAGCTCTGTCTCTCCGAGACATATAATGAGTTTCAACATTCCTGTCCTCCCACCTCCATAAAACATTGATGCCCCCCGAGTGCCCAAATCAGAGGCCAATCGGCTGTAGTGTCTCCTGGAGTTCTTCCCCCCCCGCTCCGTGCAAATGGGTCATACTTGAGGGCTCGCTGTGGACCGTGATTGTGTAGCTCTCTCCTCCCTACCTTAGAGGAGCAAAGCCTGTGCAACGTATGGCACCAGGGAGGACTCCCGTCCGCGGATGAGCCTTCAAAACACTTCGCAGGATCGCGGGGAAGGCCCACTGCTCCCGAAGGGCGATTTGGTGCAGTAGCCCTGGGGTCGGAGTAACAGCTTGTGAAGCGCCCCGGACCTCATTCCCCCTAATTTCCCTCTGGATGGAAGCAACCACATTTTGTTCATGCCTGTTGGAAACTAACAACTAACCCCGTTCTCGGCCCTTCCTTCCCCAAATCAATTGAAAGGCTTTAATTCAACCGTTCGCACACCCCCTCTCTTCGCTTTTTTTTTTTTTTTTTTTTTTTCCCTAAAGGCAACCCCTGCCTT
>VXBI01008944.1:622934-657106 GCA_013397375.1 Toxostoma redivivum
ATCCCCCCCCCCCCCAGATTTTGTCCTGGCATTTAAAGGGCTAAATCTCAACTTCCAGGCACGCAGCTGGGGTATGTTGTATCCTATCAATTCATAACAAGGAGGCATTTTGGAAAGACTCGTAAGGATATTTATTTTAAAATGTGTGCTGAAAAGATATATGCTGGGGGGAGGAGGGACAGGGTTGGGCGTCTCGAGTTTTGTTTCTAAGCCAAAACGGCACAGTTCGAGCTGTGAACAAATGGTTTCCAGAGAATAGTTCTCTTCTCTTTCTTTTCCCTGCAAGAAGTTTGTTTGAAGTTCCCGTAGTTTTTAATGTTAAATAATATTAATACCAAAATGAATAGTTCGGGGCTTCTTGTTTTAATTTTGAAAAGCTGGCATGTGTGGGTTTCTTTCTTTCTTTCTTTCTTTCTTTCTTTCTTTCTTTCTTTCTTTCTTTCTTTCTTTCTTTCTTTCTCTCTTTCTCTCTTTCTCTCTTTCTCTCGTTCTCTCTTTCTCTCTTTCTCTCTCTCTTTCTTTCTGCCTTTCATGCTTGCTTTTTCTCTTGATTTCTTCTTTTCTTTCCATTTCTTGCTTTTCCCCTCCTTCTTGCTTTCTTCTAGATTTCCCTCATTATCTCTCGCTTTCTCTCATTCTCTCCCACCCTCTCCCTCCCTCCCCTCTCTTCGCTTCTCTCTTTTTTACTGCCCCCTCCTTCTCCCGCCCTGTTTTCCCCCCTTTTTTGAAAACTCCTTCTTTCAACCGGACTGTGTTCGGGATATTGTTGCTGGTAAAAGAAATAAATAACCCAATAAATAAAGCAGGCTCCTGTTATGACAAGTTCCAAGCCAGAGCAACATTTTATGAGTTAAAAAAGCCCTCGAGGAAAAACAAACAAACAAACAAATAGAGACAAAAGCGTTTAACAACAGGTTAAACTGTCAGTTGCGGAGGTGTAGGACGGGGTGCAGGGCGCACCTCGCCCCCAGCCCCACTGCGGCGCGGCGGACACTTCTCCAGGGGAAGAGGGCTTGCGGGATCAGTCCTCAGGGTTAATCACCGGCAAACCCTCTGCAGAGCCGGCAACACCGGGAATGGGCAGCTCGGCAGGGCGCTGCCGTTCCCTCCCCGCCGCTTCTCTTTCTTTCATCTCTCCCAGCGTGTTAAAACTATTGCAAAAATAGCGAGGAATCACGTCAGCTCTTCGTGGAGGCTGAACTCTGCCTGATCACCTTCGACTCAGCCGGGCGTTGTCCCGGCGGCTGCTGCCGCCCTCCCCTTGGCTGCTGCCTGGGTGGGCAGCGGCGGGAGCCTGGTACCGGTGTCCGCCGGGAGCCCTTGTTACCCGGGGCCGGCATCTCTTAACGCGGGGCCAGCGTGCGAACAACGTAATCCTGCTGTCTCTGGGCACATTCTTCTTTAGAAATGGAGAGGAAAAATAAAAAAGTGTTGGTAGGGGGATTGTAGAGAGTCAAAGCCTGAAGGCGGTTTGTCCCTCTGCAGATACTGGGAGGGGTTTCACTCTGGCCGCGGGGAGCCATCTCCAGCAGGGAGCGGAGTGGACCTGTCTGCCCGGAGAGGGCCAGAGAAAGGGGGTGACAGCCGTGCTGGGAGAGGTCCCTCCCCGGCTAGCGAGAACCCTTCTCTCTTCTAATGGCTTGCATGTGCCTGCTCCCTGAGCAGCCCCGCTCCGAGCAGCGGTAAATACCGTAACAACTCGCGTGTCGTAAATTACAGAGACCTCACCCCGGGGCAGGGAGATGCCGGGGAGGCGTCCGGTTTGTCTGCAGCTCTGGAAGGCACGGGAGGAAGCGGCCTTGCTCCTTCCCTCGCTTCCCTTTTCCATCTCTCCCTCTCAGCCGACTCTTCACCGAGGGTGATACCGCAATGACTCACTAGCACGTTTCGGTGTAAGGGAGACTTTTTGTCTCTCACCCCCACCCCTTTTTTTTTTTTTTTTTCCAAGTTGTTAACTCCCGTTTATGATCGAAATGTTACTCTCTTCGTTTTGTTTCGTTCTGGCTGCCATTGGTTGGTCTGGGTTTAATCAGAAGGAAAAAATGCTCGCCACAAATGTAGCTATTGTTTGGCTGGAGAGACGGAGGCCGGAGGAGGAAAGCAGAGAGATCAGGAGTCCGTGAATGACAGTGACGGTGGGACCAGCCATCCGCCTCACGGAGTCCTGGTCCTGTGCTCAGCCCTTCCGAAAACAGAGCTCTCTCTTTCCCCAACTTGCCCGCAGCAGTATGCAGGGGAGCCGGGGGCATGTTATCTCAGGAACATAATGCTAATAAATGTGCTCAGATGTTGGACATTCCCTTTGCCTGTTTTATAGGGTTTCACTGGTGGTGCTTAATGGGCTGGGTCACCGGGACTGATGCTAGCAAGGTTATTAGGATTAAGTAACCTAATGAATCGTATGGCCATTAGCGGGCTTTGAAAGAAGGTAGTTTTCCCTGTAACCTGGTCTCCTGTCTCTTAACAGAGGCAATTATTTTTAACTGTCTCTCAATCACCGGTCGGAGGGGGGCTTTTTTTTATTTCAGTTTATTTGTTTAAAACCTTTCTCTGATGCTTAGAAATTGATTTCTCCACAGAAGAAGCCTGTCATTTTATCTCGGGGTTTCTCGGGACCGCTGAGCGAGCCAGACGCTGCGGCAGCTCCCGCTCTGCTCGGGAGGGAGCTGCCGCCGCCGGTGGTGCCTTTCCCCTCCGCTGGCCAAGCGCGTCACTTGGGACGCGGCTCCGGGAGTGCTTGAGAAGTATTTGTACTTGTTTTTCACAGAGAAGGGTTTTTCTTGCTGCGTATTTTGCCTAAGCCAGGTAAGCGATGCGACGCTCGGTTCCCCCTCCGGCGGTTCTCCCCGCACCGCTCCCTCCGGGGAATTCTTGCAGGTTCCACCGCCCCGCACACGGGTACCGCCACCGGGATCCGCTGTCCTCCGACTCGAGGGGCGCGCTGGGCGAGCGGGGAGCCCAGGCGGCGACAGAGGCAGGCCGGCAGCACCGGAGCCTGCAGCTGCCTTCCCTCCCCGGGGCAGCCATGGTCACGACGAGCGCAGCTTATCAGAAGGTAACTCTCGGTCATCCCTGTCTTCTATGGGGAGGAGAAACCAATCATTATTATTATTGTTATTATTATTATCATCATCATCAATATGATGATAATAATAATAATTCTTTTTTTTTGTGGACCCGAGGTTTAAGATTTTTTTTTTCAAACTTCCATATTTTAGCCCCTACCCCCCCGCGAGAAGGTAGAGTTTGAATGTGGACATAGGTTACATTTCGTAATGCTCCTTCGAGGAGGCCGGGCCAGCGGTGTGAATATCCGCTTTAATTAGAACAAGTGTTAATGACTGATTCAAATTGATCAGGTCTGAAATATTTGCACCATGGTAATTTCCCGGACCGTTCATACTTAAAAAAACCTGGATGTGCTGGTGAGAAATTTAGGAAGGAATTAAAACCCGACAAGAAGTTGTTGGGAGAACAGTCCTTTTGTCCGGGTGCCTCTGCGAGCCCGGCGGTGCCTACGCCGCTGAGCCGCTTGCGGCGGCGGGGCTGGGATGAAAGAGCGCAGGGGTGTGCTGGAGGCAGAGCGGGGCCCAGCCTCCGCTCCCGGAGCAAAAGAAGATGGGAAGACCTTGCCTGGCGAGGCCAGGCCCCTTCTCAAGAGCTACCACCGAGCGGCATCTCCCGCGCCGAGCGACATGGCGCTGGCAGGGTGGCAGGAGTGAGCAGGCTGGCGGCAAAACGCGGTGCCGCATCTTCCACCTATAAAAGTTCACGGTCAAGCTGTGAAGGGCATCGCACCTGCCGGGCTGTCTGGCTCCCAGCCGCCGGGAAGGGGCTGTTCCTTGGGGGGCCCTGCGGCAGGAGCAGCGCAAGGTGTCCGCCAGTAGAGTAGAGGAAAGCTCTAGCCCGCCTGACTTGGAAAGAATCCACTTTCCCACAGCTTTTTCAATCCCCAATACTTTTCACACCCTGTTAGGAGTTAATACCGCCGAAACCGCTAAACGCTTCCATGCCTAAAGGTACTCCCCGCCTGGGGCTGCGCCTGGCGGCCCCCAGCCCCCGGGCAGGACGGCCGGCAGCGCGGGAAGAGCCGCCAGCCCGCGGGAAGGGCTCGTTTCCCCGGTGGAAATTCCGCGGATGCTTCGTACTTATGCTAACACATCGGGCTGACTTTCTCTGAAAGGGCTTCGGCGGGCAAGGGAGGGGAAGGATTCCCCAGATACCTTTTGAGGAAGAGCGGGGCGATATTGCCGGAGCCGCTCCAGCTCCCTGGGTAATATTTCAGATGCCAGTCTCTCGGCGTGGAGAGCTGGCTGGGGGTCAGCTATGCGGCCTGGGCTCTGCAACCAGCACCTCTGGGCGGCAGGGAAGCCACACGGGGCTGAGGAGAGGGGTGGGGGAGGAGGCTGTGTGTATAAAAACCGGAATAGCTCTTACCTGTAGCTGACGATTTTAATGTTTTTGGGTTTTTTTTTGTTTTGTTTTTGGGTTTTTTTGGGGTTTTTTTTGTTTGGTTTGGTTTGGGGTTTATTTTGTTTGTTTGTTTTTGGGGTGGTTTTTTTTTTGTTCGTTTTTGGTTTTTGTTTTTTGTTGTTTTTTTTTTTTTGAGGGGAGCTATTTTTCGGGTTTGGTTTAGCCTCATACCTTTCAGCCGCAGCCCTCCGGGGTCGCCGGCAGCCGGTACCGGCCCGGCCCGGCCGACGGGCGGTGCCCCCGCGGCGGGCCGAGGGCAGCGGCCTCTCCGCTCTGGCCGTAGCTGACCTCGCCCCAGCGCCTCCGCTCACCCCGCAAGGCCAAGGAGAGGGCCTCTTTTGCCCTGAGCCTACAGGGACGATGCGATAACCGAATGCGCGCCGCAGGAAAGAGCCGATCGGATAGCATTTCCCGTCCTATTTTCCCACTGAAATAATCGCTGGAAAATGCCGGGTGAGATTTCTTGCCACTCCTTTCCAAACCTGCAAACGCCGTCCCAGGAAAACCGCTCGGCCGGGGTCTCCCCAGCTCGCAGCAAGAGCACTTATCTCCGAGAATCACAAAATTCACCCCGAAAACCTAACTAGATAGTGTTCGGCTGTCAGGCCAGCTGTACCTAGTCTTCCAAGCAGTGGGACATGTAAGCTGTCATTCAGAGCCTGAAGGGATTTGTCCGGCGTGTCTGTCTTCACAAGACAAAGGACTTGACCCCGGCGTAAAGTGAGAGCATCTCTGGAGTCCAGAGTTGCCGTGCTCCCCTCCAGCCCTCCCCTCGGCTCATAATGAGCCTTTAATTTGCAGTAATGCTGGGGAAGGTTGTGACAACAGGTAGGTGGGTACCACGTGTGCAGGATGTACCTTCAGCTATTTCGTCCCCAGTCCCCGGTGAACACGCTCAGCCTTGAAAGGTTAGCAGCATCCCTTAGCTTCGCGTTTGCTGTCCGTTCAAAACCCATTAAAATCTTGTGGCGGGAAAGAGAAATCCATCGGTAATGTGCACTTGGCGGGACACTGCACAACTCTGATTAAATGCGCTGCGGACTGGCGGCGGAGCGTTCCGCACGGGGAGAAATTGCCGTGCCAGGACAGCTGCCGGGGCACAGGTTCATTCCCAGGCGGGAATGAGAGGCTGATTCCCAGGCTGGGGACGCGATTTCCCCGGCTGTCCTGTCCCTGCCCGGGACACGCAGACTCCCTCCCGGCAGGTCCTGGCCGGCTGCAGCCTCTCGCCGCCGTTCCTGGGGCCGGCAGGGCCTCATCCGAGTTACACCTCTCCTTGCTTTCCCCCATCGCCTGCTGGTCCCAAAGCCTCCCCGTGCCCACCCAGCCCGATCCAAACACTCCACGCTCTCGGCCATCTCAGCAGGGCGGATGTTGGTATAGGATAGGGCCACCTCGTTCCTCACGTTCCTCAGGTCTCGGCAGGCCTCTAAATTCTGTCAAAACTGAGAGACCTGCGCGCGGGTGTGCTACACAAGCCATGCAGACGCCCTCGCCGCTCAGGTGTGAGTGTCTGCCAAGGGTTCTTCTCCCGGCTTGGTATAGGTGTAAACAGCAAACACCTCGACGATGAGAGAGTTTTATCTCGGCGGTACCATTTATTCAAATAGCACAAGCCGAGAGCTGGGAGGACCTTCAGGGAAAGGATGCTCTTTGCAGACGAGGTTGAGAGCATTGAGACCCGAGCACGACAGCGGAGGACACAGCAGCTGGGTGGCCAGGGAGGGCCTTCCCAGCAGCTGTGACCCGCGGGGAGCTGTCACCGCTAGGGGCTGCCTTAGGGGGGGCAGGTGGCAGGCGGCACCAGCGGGATGCAGGCTCCCGCATGCCCCGTGCGCCCCTCAGCCGGGCCGCCCCTGCCCACAGGGCACATTCCCTTTCCTGCTCCCCTTCCTTGCAGCGGGGAGGGCAGTGTGCCGCCGCCCGCACTGCAGAGGCGCAGGCTGGATGGGAAGGAACCGAGCTCGTGTTTAAAGCCAAACACCGCACCCAGCCGAGCAGCAGCGGTGGGATCAAACACATCCCCCTTCCCAACCTCTGGCCCTGGTGCTTCCCTGGGAGGCGCGGCTCCTCCCCGCGTGTGCGAACACGCACACGTACTATTAATCCATGATAAATTATTACAGTAAAATATATATTATTTTTATATTCTATAAATATTTATATATTTAATTTATATTTAATATAATTCATATATATTAAGTTACCTTTTTAAAGAACAGAGAGCTAGTCCCGAAATTTCCCTTAATTTTTCTCATGAGCTTGCAGATCTACAAGCAGCCCAAAGTGGGTGCTATTTAAATACATATTTTACATATTAAAAATATAAAATCATACACAAATACACAACATTAATGTAACTACATATCAACAAGTATGCTTAAATGGTGGGAACATGTATGCAGGTGGGAACTTTACTGACATGCTCCGGTTTGCTGATACGGCAGGATAGGACATGAGATATGGGGTGATGGGGTGTGGTAAGAGTGTCCTTTGGATGTGGAGCTCGCTGAGGGGTCTGCCAGGCTCCCCCTCCCAGGGCTGAGCTGTGGCACCGCCTCCCGCCCCTGATCCCATGGGAAAGGGACAGGATTTCCCCCACGCTGCCCCGCGCTCGGGTGAGGTGGGGCAGTGAGACACGAGTGCCTGGTTTGAGAGGCAGCACGGTGTCACCTCCGGCGCTTCCCGGCAGAAAGCTATCTCATTTAGTAGAGGCTGCAAGAGCTGCCTGGAGTTACGAGCAGATATCCAACCTCCCCTCAGGCCCCAGGTAAAAATAAAGAAAAAAAGTTTGAAGGAGAGAGCTCGCAGCTGACAGTAGGCAAACAGGATGAGATCTCCCCTCGGTGCACTGCCTAGAGGCGAGGATGGTTTTCCTTCGTGTTGTTTTTGCAGAACTTACTCAAGTGCCTTAAATTCGTTTCCAAAATTCGCTTGGCGCAGTCCAGAGCTTTCCAAAACCTCCTTATAAAAGAGCCTCCTTACAAAAGAATCGGCGTTTGCCGATTTTTTTTTCTTTTCTCCTATAACTGTACGTTGCGGTGTACAAAATTAATGGATAAATGCATACGTCCATAATAATCTTCTATGAAGTCACTGTGTAACATATCAGGACAATGATTTCAGACCTGACTCATCCACTTAGTTAAAAGAAAGGATAAAAGTGATGGAGAGGAGAGGAGAGGAGAGGAGAGGAGAGGGGAGGAGAGACGAGGAGAGGGGACATACTGCTTCTATATGCACTAAAAATATCCTTTAAAAAGCACAAGCTGAAGACTAGCTCTTTCTGAGACAGCTTCTATGGTTCATCCCTCTAGGCAACCCAGATAGCAGATGCTGAGAACACATGCTGAGGAGCAATGATGTGCTCTGATGAGAAATGTGGANGGAGAGGAACCCTCACCATTTTGATTATTAACATTTTCCCGTCTGTGTTTTGCACGAAGAGCCGAGAAGGGACGCAGAGCAAGGCAGAGGGAGCTGCCGAGCCCCTGAAGCCAGGGAGCTGGAAGCCCAGAGTGTTGAGCAGGGCTTCCTTTCTGCAGGAAAGTGGGAATTGCTTTTCAGGCCAGGTGTGAGCAGGTAAGAGGTCAAGCAGGGGCCAGGACGGCTTCCCGCCGGGAACGTGCCCTGGGAAGACAGCAATTTGCGATCGTGCTTCATTCGGGGAGAAAAGAACCGCATCTGCCGTGAGAAACACACCAAACTCAAAGTCATTAGCAAAAGAAAAAAAAAAAAAACCAGAAGGAAAACTCGCAACATAACTAAATAAAAAAAAAAAAGGAGAAAAAGAAAAATACAAGAAAAATAGAAAAAAAGAAAAAGAAAAAAATTGCTAAAAGAAAGAAAAATTTAAAAGTGAAATAAAGATAAAAGAGGAAAAAAGGAGGGAGAAAAAGGGTAAGAAAAAGGAAGGAAGAAACGTAAAAGGCTGCCTTGTGTGTTGGGAACGGGTTGTATCCTCACCTGGGGTTGTACGGTGTCATCTGTCATTGCGATGGGTGTGTGGGGCTGGCATCGCCCTTCCCGGGATGAGGGTCTGGCCTCACGCCTTCCCACGAGCCAAACCCGACATCAAAGGGCACGCGATAGACAATGTGGAGCACACATGGGAGGCTCGCAAGGCTTTTCTGACAAAACGTGTTTCCTGGCGTTTTTCTGCCCTATCAGACCTGGCTCCCCCGCACCCTCACGGGACCATAGAGAAGCAGCAGGGACTTACAGAGAAGAGCTGTGAATACATACAGCCCACATACAGATTCTCAAAGTGGGTCTGGGGAGCTGCCAGTTTCTTTTTTTCCCTCCATGGGGATACAGGGACTTGCAGCAAATTAGTAGCCGTTGTCATTCAGGGATGGTTTTAATTATCTTTTTGGGCCTCTGTAGATTTAACTGATCTCCTGCTACTTTCTTGTACAAATTAGGTGTCAACCCAAAGTCCACTTCCAAACTCATCCCTTGCAATCAATATCTCACCTTCTTTGTATCTACATCCCTCCAGCCAACATCTAGTTCAGCCAAACACAGCAAATATCTCTACTTCAAGTCCAAGAACCTGATGGATATTCCTTTACTGCTGCTTAATGACTGCATGTCACTTATCCTATGGTCTACCAAGGTCTGGAGTCACCTAACATCAGTTGTAATGGGAAATGAAGAAGGATTTTATGACTGTGGACTGTTGGAGAGCAGATAGGAGGTGGTGAATGGAATTAAGACCATTTGGTTCTGCGTGAGGATTAAAAAAATCTTATAAACATTTTAGGTAACATTTTAAATAAAGTCCTGATTTAGGAGGAAACTGGGAATTTACAACACATTTTAATGACTATTTGTTTCTATATATTTTTTAAAAAAATTCATTAATTCACACTGTGTTATATTGAGAGGTTACAAAAAAAAATCTGTTTGTGGGCATCGATTAACACACTGCAGTACACTACAATATATGCTACATATGTATATGTGTACTCATTTCTCATTGCCATAACAAATCTAGAGTAAAACTTTAAGTTTTGCAGAGATTCCAAGACAGCATTTCGGAAGAGCCACTGCAATCCTTCATACCGTCTACACCTAGGAAGCTCCTATTACTTAACTGGGACACAAGCCCAGCTCACAAACAGAACAATACTGGGGATTGGGTGGAAATCTGGTGTTTAAATTTAGACTATCTTTTTCATATCATCATGTCTTTACCAAGTAACTTCCCTGGATCCAGGGAAGCCACTAAGATGCCTGAAGTTCTGCTCTACACATGCACTGGAGCCTTTTAGTCTTGACAGGGCTAAGTGTGTATCTCACACCTAATCCCATCAGGATTCACAGACAAAGCCTTGTCTCCTCCCTGTAGGAGCCTGTTCTGGCAGTACACATGTAATCCATGCTCACACAAACAGGAATCTGCACAAAACACAGCGGCACCTGCAGCCCCATTTCTAAGAGATTGTTAGTCATGCAGGTATTGAAGGACCTAGCCATGTCCATTTTCCTAATCTCCCTACTTTGGGGAATTCACAGCACGTTTCCCATAACCATGGTGTGTAGCTTACATTATATCAGGCATCTAAAGGACAGGGATAAGAAATAGTTCTCTTTCTCTTGATGCTGCACTAATCTCCATATCATGATGGATGATTCAATCCCTCTTCCCTTCTCCTGTGGCAACACCAGAACAGCTTCTACCCTGACATCAGTATACTGTTACAGAGAATGAGAAGTAGAAGTTTAACCCTCTTAAGGAACTGAATAAGGTCCCCAAAGCTTCATATAAAAAAAGTATTTTTCAGTTTCTGGTTAAAAAGACTTATTTTCCATCACCTCAATGCAAGAAAAGACTAAAAGTCATTGAGCTGCACAGACATTCCTGACACATCTAGGCAACACTTAGATGTTTGCAGGAAAGTGATGGAAGATTTTATTCCTAAGGAAAAAAAGAAGGGAGGGTTTTTGAGCCTCTGATATGTCAGTCTGAAGATGTCAATGCTTTGGAAAAGGTCCAAACTGGACTGCTTACTTTGGGTTATATAAAGTGGTTTAGTCTGGCCTCATGTACAGTCTTTGTGGAGCCAGGACAAACTCAGCACAGGTGAGGGGGCCTTTGAATGTGCATCTGCAGTGCTTAGAATGAAGGAACTCAAAGCTCCAAACCCATGCCCCTCTTATCTGCTGAGGTTGCTTGAATAGTAGAGCATATGGCCCAAAAAGCACAACTTTTGAGACATTTGAACCAAACCTTTGAGCCAGCCAAACTGAAACCAAATCTTCCTTCTGAACCAAATCCTTCCGTCACTAAAGCCTGTCAAAGACATTCATTCCAATAAATATTTTAAGAACTCAGGGTTGATGCTAAAACAGAAAATGTAGTGCCTTACACTGGCAATCAAAACCAGAATTCACATAGCTGATAATAAGGGGAGGTTTTGGGAAGGACAATTTCTGGTAAGGAAAGAAAGTGAAGGAAGGAGGGCTCATGTGCCCAAGGCCTTAATCACCCCCTACCCCACCCCCATAAAAATAACCACATAATTTATAATCATTCATAGCCGTTGGAATTGTCCGGACTTTTAAAATACTTTTTTCATTAGACAACCCTTTATTCCTTGTAAAGCATATTATTGATCTTAATATGCAGAAAATGCCATAGCTAGCAACTCAATGTCAGTACCATTTTTGCTAAACAATGAGAATTGATGAGGTTTGGCAAGACATTAAAATATTTAACACTATAACTTTGAGAAGTCTTTTATGTGTTTGTACTAATAGGAAAATCTCTTAACAGGAAAAATGTTTTTCTCTGCTCCACTAAAAGTCTCCACTGAGGGCTGATTCTGTTTGCATTAAACCCAATGGGAGGCTTGTTACTGACTTCAAAGTCAGTTCCAAGAGGAATTCCAGTTTAGAAAGTCATGACTAGGAAAAAAAAAAAATCATAGACTTTTAGTTACATGACTAGTGCCATTTAAATTAGCACTTAATTATGTCCCCTAACACTTCAGAGAGTCTGGGGAGAGCATGTTTGGTTTAGCCCAGAGAAATTGCATGTTACCTGCCTGAATATAGTGGATATCCCAAGTCTTAGAGCATCATGTCATCTGAGGCATGGGACTCGGACCAGTTGCCCAGGAAAGTCAAGGTCTGTATCATTTAGCGCTAAGAGTCTGCATTTGCAACACATTTTTCTTTTAAAAAATGATTTTAACTGTCCAGATCTTTTTTCCTATAGAAACCTGGATTGCACATTTCTGGTTCCTTGGCTGATTTGCTGTCTTCACATCTTTATGTGTAGAGTGCAGAGTTTGGGTGAAGTAGAACAGGAGGCATCAGGGTCTTTGTATTTAAGATGAAGGAGTAAAATTATTTAGGCTAACTAGTCAGTCTAAAAGAAAATTGTAATGAAAAGGAGGTTGTAAACTTCATGTCTATCTTCATCTTTCAGTACTGAGCTTGTGTGAGGGTATTCTGATCTTGAGCACAAAAACTGTTCTTTCCTGCATTTCTTTTAAAAGCTTTAAAGGCAGAGCTCAGAGTCATGTTGAGGCCTCTTGGACATTTTAAAAAAGGCTGATACACTTCATTTTAACCATGGAGCTCATCATCAGATTTTCCTGAGGTGGGCAATTAAATTATGAGCATCATGTTATTTGCAAAGATCAGAACTGGTTTTGTTCATTTGCAATACCTCCTTTAATCCCAGAAGGCAACACCTCTTGTAAATGCCATTAGGAAAAGAACAAAATATAAAATTGGTATCCTGTAATCGTATTTATTCTTATACACAACAAGCTAAAATGTTGGCATCTTTTAATAGCTTTTTCCATGTTGGACTCTTTGTTTGGATGTGGTTTTCCTGATGTATCCTAGTAACATGTTTAGTTAATTTATATTGTGTGCATGTGTAGACAGATATACACACATCCATATGTATGCACACACATAGTCCTCATTAAGTAAGTGTTAAACCTCCCACAGCAGAATTGGGTTTGGAGGGCAGTAGGGCTGAAAACTGCGAGTCTGCTCCCTGTGCAGAGGGTACCACAGAGACTGCTCCAAGGAGGCACACACACCCCCATGGAGATCTGGAGCCCCCGTGCCTTTGCTCTGAAGCTGGCTCTGGCTGGTGCACCCCAGGCAGGACTGAAATGCTTATTTCTCCCTGGGAGCAGAGCTCCATGCTTACAAGCTTTCCCGGGAGGGTGGGTGCATCATCTCCACCATGTCTCACTTGCACAGCAGAGGCTGGAGAGCTTGGCCAGCCCTTGGCAGCAGAGGGATTGCTGCAGTTACACTGCTGGTGTGAGGACTCCATCCTTACATTGTCAGAGCATCTGAGCTGTTGCAAGACAAACTCCAAATGCAGAAACATTTGGCAGATGATGAAGAAAAGAGGGATTCTACATATTGCATCGTAAAACACAAATATAACCTATTTATCTAGTGCTAGAAGACTCATCCTTCAAGGATTCAATCCTGGCCATATCTGCCTTTACTAAAACAAGCAAGTGCTGGTTCCAAGGCTTACAGTATGCACTCTTGGAAAAGCCACACACTCCTCATTCTCTTTCTTTTTTTTGTTCCAGGCCCACAAGTGGATCAAACCAGTCCTGCACTGTTGTAGTCTATAACAAAACTAATTTCAAGGAAGATTCTGCAAACTTAAGGACTGAGTTAGGACTGGGAGCTAAGGAAAGGACATGAACAACTTCCTTCATAGCTGGTTTTAAAAAGCCAGCTGCTTTCTACAGTCAAGCCAAAACTAAGGGGAGATGATCTGAGGTTGAGAAATATGCAGGATAATTTTCACACCAAATGTGAAAAATGAGAAATTATTTTAACATATTGTAACTTGTCATAAAGATAATGTTCCTTTCCAGCTTAAAAAGAAGACTTTATAAACTCTACTGTCTTTGATTTGTTAAGGCAATTTTATATTGATTTTTTGATTCATATGTTCTTAAGAAAGCATAATGAAACACTTGATGTTTCTATTATCTTGATTAGTGCTTCATTGTATAAATATTTGGTTATTGAAACATACACTAAATATTGCATTGTAAATTGTGTTGTGACTTATTCATTAGCTTTTGGAAATAATAGAAAAAAATCAGGATTGCAAAAATGGTATTTAATTTTTTATTTTATTTAGTTTAATAAAAAACTCACTTTACTGCACATTTCTTTGCTTTATTTTCTCATTTATTGTGTATATATATGATGAAAAATATCTGTGTCTGTTGCATATCATCTATCTAGCACAAGAAACTGCTGCTGTTCTTAATAAGTTACTGAGAAAAATAAACTAGTTTGCACTTTGATTTCTATCACTCCTGGTGAGTGATTCTTCTGGAATAAACATAGCTCTAACACATGTAAACAACACAGGAAATTAATAACAAAATTCTTTGGATTTCTTTCAGATGCCACATACTTTATGTAAATATATGTGGCTTTCAATTTCAATGATTTTCCAGTAAGTAATAAACTCTGTTCATTAAGCGTTCTCTTAAAGTAAACATTTATTACTTTATAAGTGTTATTTCAACTAAATCAAGTGGATGTCCATGGTGAATTGAAGCAACAGTTCAACAATCTGTTCAACCATAGAAGCAGGATGGCTTCTTTTGAGTTTGGAAAACTGAGTTCCAATTTAGACTTCAAGGAAATGAGATGTAGTATAATATGTTGATTTTTAATGTGAAAAAATGTTATATCTTTTAAATATTAATCTACCTTTACCTCATAATCTCTGTGGTAAAACATGGGAAAAATTCCATCAGTTGGATGAAGTTATATATCTGCTCCATGAATTTTGGGCTAGTAGTTTTGCACAGGACAGGGATGATGGGCTTTTTCACTACTAGCTGTGATTAGTCATTGTTTTCCTGGAGGGATGAGTCAGGTATCTTTCCTGAAAACATAGTTATTTTAAGTGTAAAATTTTACAAACATACAGACAAAAATATTTTACATTTTCTGTACCAACAGGGAAAAAAAACATATTAAAAAATACTTTCATGATTATCATAATATGTGTTTGAATTCTAAAGAAGTTGTTGGCACTGGTCTTCTTGGGGAATTTACAAAAAGTCCTTAGAAAACCCACTTCCAGGAGTCTGGGTGTGCAGCTCCTGATGTGAAAAAGCCCTACCACAAAAAAAGGTTTGGTGTGGGATATAACATTCATTGCCCTTCCTTACCCGAGGAATTAGGAGAAGACTCCCTGGGGGCTCAGCCAGGGAAGCAGCCTGTTCTCAAGCCAAGCCTCCTGCGCTGGGGCTGGGCACGGAGCAGCCCCTGTGCCACTGCTGGGTGCCCTCTGCTCACACGGGCACTTGGCTGAGCTCGCTCCTTTTCCAGCAGGAGCTGGGAGGGCAGGGCAGGGCATGGCACAGGCACCTCTGCCTCGGCGGTCACCAGCACACACTGGGCCTGCGGCTCTGGGGCCCCTGGGAGAGATTTTGTTGTTCTGCCTGTGTCAGATATCAGAGCACAACCTTGTATTTAACATGAGTGCTCGGCTTCTGGACTTTATCTCTTAATGAGGCACAGGCTAGCCTTGGGGGACACTGAATCAGCACTGTTTTCCTGAGTGCTAGCTTGCAACCAGCAGCACTTGCCATTGGGAATGCATTGGCCAGGAGTCTGCATGGAGTGACACTAGCTCTGGCCACAGCAAACATTAAAACATCAGATACAACACGTTTAGATTTCTTTTGGTTCTGTTTGGTTGGCTTTGATTTGGTTCAGATGTGATCCACTGTGACTTCCTGCATTCCTGCATCTCCATGATGGCTCCTTCAGCATGGCTTGCACCTACTTCAAGCATAACGCAAAATCTCATGTAAGTTTTTCATACTGAGGCTTCATCAGAATTAAACATGGCAGCCGGAGGGTATGCAGTACACATCCTTGTTTCTCTTAGTAAGCTGAAAAGAGAACTATAAAGAAAAAAATAAAGGGAGGGGGGAAGGAAAAAAAGAGAGAAAATTTACCACTGGATATATGAAGAAAGAAGTCAAATTCCAAAACCTCACAGGAAGCCAAATTTTCCAGGCCCAAGAAAAGTGACATTATTCAAACAAAACCCTAACACAGCATGGAAATATGATGAAGAGTAAGGCTGGTATTTTCAATAAAGCTGTAGACATATATGTAAATACAATGAAATTGGGAACACATTCTAGGGATTAAAGAGATCTGTGTAGCACTAGAAGAAAGGAGCAGCAGATGTAACTGCTAACAACAAAAGAAGGGATTTCTGGCCAAAGTTCAAGATTTTCTTGCACCCAAGCCCATTGTTGCAAATGAATCTGGACACAGTAAATAATTTGTAGTGACTTGTAGATCCAACTAATTTGTAGTGACTTGTAGATCCAACTTCTTTTTGTTGTTATTCATGAGCTAGCTACCATTTACCAACATGCTGACTTTTATAAATGAGCTTCTTCAGAGCTGTTCAGCAAACATGTAATGCAGATGGATTCCTGTCTAGGCAGTGTTACTGCTCTCTTAAACTGAGCTGCTGCAGTGGCTGTGAGATGGGCAGTGACCAACAAGAATTGATGACTGAAAATGAGCAAAAAGATTTGTGTTCTGAACAGCAGATTACCAGCAGAAGAGAGGCATGAGCTCCCCTGAAGCTGATGTTCAACCTTTAGAGAGGTCCCAGGCATCATAATTTATAAGCCTCTCTTGAGGAAGGAGGGAGGTACAGGTTGGGAAGGTACACTTAGTGGAGCAATGGTGTGGGAAACAAGACATTTCAGGATAATCTAAATCTGATTTCAATTTCTTGGTGTCTGTAGTGAGTGGTCTCTGGACATCTTAACAGTAAGTATTAAGCAAGCTATTAAAATTGGACTGTATAATTAGAATTTGTCAGGTCAAGATATGCACTGAAAAAGTCACCTCAATTTCTACACATACTTGAGAGCATCCTGAGCACACAAGAAGAGTGCTCAGCCAAAATTAAACTGGAAATAAGACTCACCTTGACAAGTCTCTTACTTTTACTGGTCATCTGAAAAATATCAACAGTATCAGAGTACTAATTTAACACTCCTTCTGTGTGTTGTGCAGACCTGAATCCTGATGATTTGGAGAAGCTCATAGAAATATTGTATTAAGTGTCCACATATACCTGACAGGTTTTCACAGCAAAGGATGAAGTTTGACAACTTATAAGTAGATAAATATTAGGAAAGCAAATGTAGATGACAGGGCCTTACTGCCTGCAACAAGAGGATCTTTGTCTCATGTTATTCAGTGGTCCAGTGAAAGACAGAAAGGGCAACCATATGGTTCCAGTATGAGACAAAGAAACAAGTATCTTCTAACCATTATCATTTTTGGGGACTGGCAGCAGCATATCTTCTAGATTTGGGAGGCAAGGAGGTATGGGGTGGTGACAAAGAGGAATTTCTCTGGTTCCCAAGATGTCCCATGCTAATGTCATAACTGAACAAAGCCATGTGCAGGCCCTGCCCTGTGCTGGGTGTCACTCTGGCAGCCCGGCCACTCAGTGCTGTCGGAGCTCTACGAGATCACCCCATGAGGAGCTGGGTCTGACATCCCACAGCTACCATCCCATGGCACTAGGCAACTACTCTGCTCTCTCCTGCTTGCTCTAAGCCACTGTGCCATCTCAGACTGAGCCTATACCGCAAGCCCAAGCTCTCATCATCTTAACACTGGGGATGGAAGTAGATCAAACAATGAAAAAGTAAGATCAATTTTTCTATTTATTATTCAGACTGAATAATAAATTGACACACAGTACCTTTATTTTTGCAAGAACCTGTTCTGTCAAACAAAACTGGAGCAGATAGAATGACTTTATATTATAAATTTGCACTGCTTTTCTTTTAAAGTCTGCATTCAAGCATTGTTATTGATGATCCAGCACGCTAAATACTTTTTAGTATCTTATTGCAAAAGCTTTTCAGCTTGCTTTTATAAAAATGAAAATCTGGTTTAATATAAGAAGCCTATAAAAATGCCAACTATACTCTCTCTTTATTTTTTTAAAATTATTTGAAATGCTTCTGAATTCCCAACATACTTATTGAGATCCAAAGTTATGATCTAAGAGAAAAGATATGTTCATTTAATTAAAGTAGCCCTTTACATTTTTAAAAAAGTTACTTTTGAAACATTCATATTGCCATTTATGAGCTTTGGGAGTACCAGAGGCTCTGGGGAGTGCTAATGACATACAGATAGCCATGTGTTGCTCTCACCTCTGCTGTTTCCCTGGGACTGATTCTTCGCTGCTTGTGCCATGTGCAAAGTAGTAATAACCTCTGTCTGTTTTATGAAGCTTTTCAATCTTTGATTGCAAAGCCCTTAATGTTATGTTGCAGATGGGAAACGGAGGCACAAAAGATGAGCTGATTTGTCCCATGGGTCAAACTGCAGACTAGTGGCAAAACTTGGCTTGAACAATACCCTCCCAAGTGACCTGTGCTGGGTGTAAAAGCCTACCATCTAAAATTGCTGACTGCTGCACAACCCATTGCTACTGCAAATATAAAGGACGGAGAAACACGTTCATTGATTTCAGTGATTTACACTGCATCAAAAAGAAAGTCAGCTCCAGTGCATAGTCAGCATAATTAAAAGAGAACAATAAGAGACCAGCTGGTATTTAGTAAGAGATCAGATTGGCAATTTAATCTCAGTTTCAAACAGACAAGTGTCTTCAGATCAACACTCTGGTTACTCTTAGGGAACTGTGTAAATGTAGCCACAGCATGTCAGCCAGCCCCGTCAGCACTGAGTGCTCTGCCCTGGAATTCCATTTTATACCTACTACATCATCAGAGTAAATGGAGAGCTGAATACAAAATCCTCAGCTGCACAACACAATGAAGAAATTAATACAAAGGGATTTCTGGCTTTCACCAGATAAATGGTGAACCAGTTTGATTTTCTTCTCTGCCTCAAAAGATAAACCATGCTAACCATGCTGACCTCCCTCAGAGTCACAGATGTATTTATGAAGTCTAGCTCCGTGCCTAATTGCCAGAATGCTGTTTATGATGGAGCCTATTTTTAAATAACTTCCCTTCCATCTTTGAAATCAAAGAGGGAGTATGTGATATAAAGAACAGCCTAGGTTCAGATAAAGTTTTAAAACTTATAGGAAGGAAGTAAAGCACAAGTAAAGGAAGAGAAGAATGGCCTAGCAGCCAAGATAAGGCTCATAAATTCCCCAGGCTTAAGGGCAGAGGAGTTGTCAGAGTGTCATTCATGCTCATACTCTGGGTCATTACATTTTGCCCTGTCAGGCTGCATTGAACTCAGACTGACTATGGCATCACTGGGATTGGTCCCCATTTTATTTTGTCTCAGCCTCAGTGAAAAACTAGTAGAATCCTCATTGTGTTGAAAGAAAATTTTCAGGAATGGGAGTGGAAATACAGTGAAAGTTAAGAAAAAAGCTTTCACTGGAACTGTCTGGGATGAGAAGCATGTCAGGGTCAAAGCTGGAGGATCAAAGATTGTGTCTATGGTGTCTTGTTTCCTAGAGGCTTGACCCATGCAGTGGTGTGACAGCCAAAGCAAACATGTCCTCCCTACCAGTGCAGGGAGACTGACACACCTGGGCCGTGTGGGCAGCATGGATGGAGTGGATGCAGGCTCCCCATGCAGGAGCACCAAGGTGCAGGCTGTGGGCAGTGCATGCACAACCACAGGCACAGAGCTGCCTTTGCTCCTCACACCTGAACTGCATCGCCACCCCCAGGAAGCTTCACTCCTCCAAAAGGGCTGGGTTTGCAGCAGAATAATCTTTTGGTCTGTGGGGCATCCCAGATTTCACATCTTCAGATGCTAGGAGTTCTCTTTGTGCTTCCATGCTCTGCTAAGACACAGTGCTGGGAAGAAAAAGCAAAGCCAAGCATTCCGCAACCCATTATTCCTCTCTGTGACTGTTACCATTACAACAGTTTGCAGGGAAAAAGCAGGGAATGTATCAGATGGAGGCCAAGCATCAAGGTTAGACTGAAAAGTTAGATACCTTTTGACTGTAAACTGGTTTGCTTTCTCTCCACAGGCTCTCTCCTTCTATTCTAAATACAGCACCTGGTGCAAGCCTGGCGTGCAGATGGCCCTGCCATGGTGCACACAGTGTGCAACCCTCCCAATCTGGCAGGCAGCTGTTTCACTTTCCTTTTGCCAGGCAGCCAGTTCAGAATTGTTTTTACTTTTCTTTCCCCTTTTCTGCTCCCTCCGTACTCAGCCTTACCCTCCGCAATGTAAATTGGAAGAGCAGATGTATAATCTGGGAAATTTTCCACATCCATCTTTTAAATAGGAAGGTGGATAAGCTAACTCAGCTCTTTAAGGCCCCATTTCGGAAAAAGCACTTTAGGCACATGCTTAAGTACTGTTGGTTTAGGAAAGGCAAAAAAGGCCGGTGATTTCATAGGTCTTAAACACATGCTTATGTGTCCTTCCTGAAGAGCAATATGCACCTGAACAGTGGCCCAATTATGCCAGTGCAGAAGGCACAAAAAACAAGTGTTCACTGTAAAATACACAAGCCAAGTAGTGTCCTAGTTTAGCTCTTTACAATGGTAACAATTTAATTGATTTTTTGAGGTCAAAGAAATGTGCTGACTCTAGATTCTTGTTAGTTTTGAGGAGCTCAAAGTCAAAAGAAAATATTTAAATCCTGGTCACCCCCAAATCCTTCAAACCTCTGCTATGCCAATAAACTCTTGCTGCCCTTATCGCTCAATAAAACTTTGACAGCATTACTGGACCAGGCACATTCAGATTTTAGGAAGGAAAAAATGAAAGTATCTAAAGATCCCTCACTAGGTTTCTTTTCACAAGATGCTGAGATAAAATCTTTTCCTCAGCTGCTGCAATACCACAGAGATATGTGGTACAGCACAGGCAATTTCACTGGTCAGCCAATCAGATTTGGAGTTAGGCAGCAAACTGGTGTGAGCTGTTCCCTGGGAGGACTGAGTGAACTGCATGCAAATCAATGGTTGTCCTCTCCAAAAATGTATTTTTGCACATTATTTTCCCTCCCTCCCACCCCCGCATATAGCCTTGCAATCATCCCCCCAGCAAACCTGTTCTCATTGTTCCTCTGCATTAACAGAGGAGGAGACCCTTTTTCTGTGGGAGACACCCTGAGAGTCTGGGCTTGCCTTCCTGCCTATCTGAGCTACCTGTGCTCACAGCTTCTCATCCTGTTATCCACAGCTAAGAGCCCCTTGCAGGCTGTGCTGCCTGGAAACACCTTTCAGTGTCCCACTGGGAAGGATGGTGGGGAAGCCGCCCCAGCCCAAGGCCCTTTCTTCCACCATGGTTCCCACAGCCCCAGCATTGGCCGTCTCCTTTGCTCTGCTGCCCACTGAGCTCCAGGGCCCAGGCTCTGTGGCACAGTGTGAGCCCCACATCTGCACCAGCTGCTCTTGATGAAACAGGCAGAAATCTCACCTGGGTATTCCTGACATGGTCTCCCCAAATGCCCAGCAAACAAAGCAAAGAAGTGAAGCAGAGCCAGCTCCTGGGCATACACCACTGCCATTTTCAGGGTCCTCTCTCCAGGGAAGCAGACTTCCACCCTTCATGAGTGTGGTGCCACAGATCAACAAGTTCAGAGGTACAAGTAAGAGGATTTGGCTTTTGTCAGAAGGCTGTTGGCTCATGATTTCTGCCAAGAGGTTGCTCTGCAGGTCTCAAGGTGTTTGACTTTCGCTTGTTTTATACTGTCTTTCAAGAAAACCTGAGGAGAGCGGAGAGCCAAGGCTCTCCTGACAGTCCTGATGCAATGAGCCCTGGTATCAATAGGCACAAGTCAAAATAAGGTAGGAAGAAGAAATTTGGCTGGAGAAATTAGTTCAGAGGCAGTTTTACTTTATTTTTTCCCTTAATCATAGCCTGTGGCAGATTATTAGAGATCAGCTTTCATTGCAGCTGCCTATACTGTACTTGACCTATGCAGTAAGAATTTGGTCCCCTAGCCTGGAAGTCAGGCACCCTTGCCTAGCTCTGATTTCTCTTAAACAATTTTAATTAAACAAGGAAAGAAAAAAAGTGAGCTGACAGTTATGAATAATGAAGTGGAAATGGGTTATGAACACAATAAGAACTAATTAAACAGTGAGGGTAGGAACATGTTTTTTTTGGTCAGACTTTTAAATGAAATACATGTGCATTAAGGAGGGATTTAAATCTGCTACACACACTTTTCTTTACAGCACAACTCATGACATCTGTTAGTCACATCACTTAATGCAATACTGCAACAGTCTTCAGACACTGGTGAACAGTGCAGGATAGGAACCTGTATGGGAGACCATAGGAAGTGATGCTGGAGAAGTATGTTTTGCCTTCTGTTAGAGATGTGCTTGCACACGTGTACACTGAACCTGTGGTACAGCAAGTACCATAAAGCCAAATCATTCCCAAATGCTAAGATGCTTCAGCCTGTTCTAATAAAAATATCCGCATTTCCCTAGTATGTTACTACTGAAGATGTGCAAATAACAATAGCAATATATTGCACCGCAACAAAAATGAAATCACCAGCAAGGGACTATCCCACAGACCACCTGCAGATTATATATCATTTCTTTTCAGAGAAGTTGGAGCTGAGGGGAAAGGGGATTATTTTATCCACAGAAACTGATGGCAGCAAGCTGAAAATTATACAAGCAATATTCATTCCTCATTCCCAAAGGGGGGAGCAAGGGCCAGCTCAGAAAATTAAAAGGCTTTACTGAAGATTTTCCTGGAAGAATTTCTCCACAGGCTCCTTAGTGCTGGTTTTGAGGCAAAGAACAGTAGGAGCACAGAAAGAAGTGACCGAGACAGTAGCTGACCAAGTAGCCTCTGCCTCCCCTTGCCCAGCACTGTGAATTCCATCCTGTGTGAATCTGCACTCATAGACTCCCACTCACGTGTACATGGATGGCTGAGCATTGCCCAAATATTACTGAGGGTTGGCTGCCTGCCTCCAGGCTTGAGACTGACTCCAGCCTACCCAGATTCTTCAAAGCATCCCTCTAATTCCCTCACCCTGTACTTGCTGCTTGTCCACATTGTGTTTGAGTTTATCATCTCCAGCAGAAAACTTCACTGAGCTAGAAGGGCTGGTAACACCCAAACAAGCCATCTTTTTCCAATTGTCTCATGGCGCGGATTGTGTGATGTGGTTGCTGTGGAAACTGTCAGAGGCGCAGCAGTATATCTGAGAACGAATCACTTCATACATTCCTTGCTTCTTACACATTTCTCGAAATAACTGCCAAGGACACAGGAAGCAGAGGTAAGGGGATCTGTGGCCTGAGCCACCATGATGAGAACAGTGGGCTACACCTGATGCTCGGAAAGTGCCTTTGAGCCTTTATTCCAATCTTCTCTCCATACCTTTGCTCAGAGGGACTCAAATCCAAGAAGAAACCTTGGAACGCCCTTTGATAACCTGCATTCAGAGACCCACAAAATAATTTGGCCCATCTATGCAAAAAACGTCTTTTCGCTCAAAATGGAAGGGCTGTATTTTCATGGAGCTCACTTGTGCACAGACAGTCTCATTTATGAATCTACTACACGCAGTGAAAATGTGCCCTTTTTGCGAATAAAGCCCCAACTGTCTGCAAACAGTGCTAACACACTGACATCATTCTGCAAACATTTTCACGTAATACAGTCTCTGACAAGCTTTGTTTCCACTCGGGTCACATTACTTGGAAAAATCACACTTTTCCCATTAAAGAATCATTTTCTCTTTAAGCAGTTTCCAGTGTACTCCACCCCACCAACTTCCAGTTGGAGCTGGCTCACTTTTCTTGGCCCAGTCCAATGGCCAGAGCCCACGCAGCTCCCAGTGCCAGATCAGGTGGGAGCCAGGCAGATGCACTCAGTTGAAATATTAACCAAGATTACAATTGCTTAAGCAATTTCAACTCCAGCTGCAGTCTCCAGCCAACAGAGGTTAGAAAGCTCTGCACCTTGGTGAACAAGTAATTTGTGGAGCAAATTTACAAAGCAACACTTTTACTCTCTAAATTTACCCAGAGTTTTAAAGTCAGGTGAGTCTTGCACAAGGGTTATTTGAGCGAGTAAAAGCATCCTAAGCTACCAAGTAAGGTAGCTGGTACACTCTGGGTACTTCATATTTTCTAACAGCACAAATCCAGTTCACAGAGACCTGTTTGTGACACAAATAAACTGAGAGGAACAATTTTGCTTACAGTAGAAAGTTGTCACAAATATAAGTGGACTAGCAGTGGAGGCTTGATGAGTGCTTTGAAGATGAAGAGTGAAGCTAATTTATTGCCATGTAAATTATCTATTGGCATATTTTCAGAAACAGTGAAAGCTCTTTTTTGTGGCTGTGTGTTGAACTAGACTGCAAAATTGAACTACAGGAAGAAATCAGCTTATTTCTGTATATGTCTACTTGAGAGTAGCTGGAAATTCAGAGCTGGAAATCAGGTTCAATTCTCATTTTGACCAAGTCTGCCCAAATTTTGGGAAGCAACTTAACCAAAAACATCTCTGCTCGAAATAATTCTGTGAGTAAGAAATTATTCCTTGTACATTATCTTCTCTGCAGGAAAAAACTCAGTTTCAAGAATTTTGGCATGATTGCTTTTGGTGTGGCTAATGACCTCTGCGTCACTTCCTCTCTGAAATTTTCTCTCTGACACCTTTATACTTGATTCATTTCCTGAATTACTGAATAATGCTAAAGTTTTTTGTATGTGCGAAGGCAAAGTTAAAGCACTGTCCACATGCAAACTTGTGTCTTTCACAAAGCTGTAAATGTGGACCCTTCAGTCTCACAAAGATGTATCTTGCTACTAGAAATAATTTGCTTCTACTAGGTGTTATAATCTGAAAGGTTTTTCTTTTTTTTTTTTAACACCAAAATACAATAAATATTTTCATAGGGTCTTTGTCAGCCTTAAAAATTGCTTATTTTTATTACTTTTGTAGAAATCAGGTAATTTTGTTATCCCCACTCTACAGATGGGAAAATACTGAATACTGAAGATACTGAAGTGGTCATGCACTGGACTGATGGTGAAGCAGGGAGAGAACTTATGCCTTCAGAAGCTCAGTACAATGCTTTAACATAAACAGAGCTAAGTTGTTCTGCCCAACATTTTTATGGGTCTGATGACAATGTGAATGGAGTAGAGATCCCTCATAAAGTAATTCTGTAGTCCATGCATCTATGAAGTGGAAAGAAACATCAGCTTAGTATAAAATTCTTCAAGCAAGCAAAATAGCGCTGTAGTCAGAGCTGTATGCAATTCAAACAATAGATTATTTTATTTTAATTTTTGCTTTGTCACCATTTCTTTCTGCATGTTATTTGCATTTGCATTGCTACTAGTATATCATTCTTCTAAATATCCTCTTGGGGAAAAGGTATGTACTTTCTCTGTTCCTTTTCATGTTACCAATGTTTAGAAGTCAGAATGTGCTCCTTTACCTAAAAAAAAAATGTTACAGGGTTCCTTCTATGCTAAGGTTGTTACTATGCTAAAATGTGCTTTATTTCAATAAAAATTGTTTATGAAGATGGATGCAATGATTTCTGCATAGACACATAACTTGCTTCCCTTAAGGAAAAACAGAAGTCATACAGCAGGGATGAATGACATAGATACTGCACAGAAGCACAGGGGAAAGAACCAGAACCATCTTTTATTTATTTGTAATAAAAAATTCAATACATTGCTTTAAATTATTTGAGTTACACAGAGGCAGTCAGGTGGGAAGAGAAGAAAGAGAGATGGGAGAGAAGGGAGGAAAGTGGGAAGGGAGGAAAGTGGGAAAGGAGGAAAGAGGGAAAGAGGAAGGGAAGGGGGAAATAGTTCAAAGTTAGCCACTAAATCTGATCAAGAGACTGGCTTTTTAGGATGCACAGCAGAGATCTAAGGAGACATGAGGAATGTGACTTTGCTGTGGTGTTAAATGGCTTCCAGAACTGACCCTTGTCAAGCAACTACAAGCATGGGCTGAGCAGGCATGCAACTTCCTGCACACATCCATGGAAACAGGCTGTAAGAATCCTGTATTTGAAGTGAAAAGTTCCTTTGGGCTGTCTAGCTGACTTGTCATTGATGGGCATTTGATCTTGCATTTTCAGCCTATATCCAGGCTTGCACTGAATAATCACAGTCCTTTACAGACAATCTCAGATTTACACATGGTGCTTTGCTAGCACACATCAGGAAGTCTTCAGTTAAGCAGCTCTGTTTAAACTGAGCAACTGCTTTAAGATCAAATTCCCCATGGATTCCATACCCCTCAATGTTATCATAAGCATTTATGTTCAGCACAGCAAGTCAGGAAAAAAAAATATACAGATATAAGGTCATCAATTAAGGGTCCTTCCTCTTTGGATGCAAATCTCTGTCATCCATTTGTTTGAGTCCTTTTAAGAGAAATTAACCACTCCTTAAAAGTGCATATTTCTTCCAAATTGCTCTAAAGAGATTCTAAAAGGATAATTTAAATTTAGAAATTTACATTATAAATGTCTATAACTGAATCAGAGTCTTAACAGAGATAGCAAACGTTGTGCTGATAATATCCTTTCTTGACTTAGCTGAGATGTTAGTTAATGTCTTGAAGGTCCTGGCTCCTTAAGCTTACCCTCAGCATGCTTATCATCTCCTGACAGCAGAGAGTTCAGCCCAGAAACTCAGAAATATTTGCAGCAGCTTGTTTTTTCCTAATGTCCTGCTCAAAGCACAGGGTCTGGAACTGGGCAATAGTGTCTGGTCTACCTGCAGCCTGACAGGGCTCACCCTCTTACAAGGATTTCAAAAACACCAGGCTATTGGGACACTCACCCAACTCTCAGCTAAAACCCAGCAATTCTGCAGTTTGGGACACCAAACTTCTGCCCAAATTGACAGGAGTGTGTTGGCATCATCAGTCTGGTGGTAACCTAGGGGAAAGTCAGGTTCCTATCTAATGTAAAATAAACCTATATACATCATCACGGGGGGAAGGAGTAAGTTTCCTGTCTTCACCAACTCACAGTTGGACTGAAAAACTTAGCCCCCATTTGCCTTTTCTCCCCCCTCCTCCTTGATGTACTTGACATGCTTGGCTGCCCCACCTTCTCTGGCTTGAGTTCCTGGCCCAGAGACAGGATGGGCACTGGGGCACACAGCAGCAGCCATGACTGGGATGGCTCCTCCTGCTCCTCCTGCTCCTCCTGCTCCTCCTGCTCCTCCGTCTCCTCCCTGCCTGCCTGAGCCCCATGGCAGGGTGAGAATCAGTGGCTAAAACTGGAGTCCAAGTCTAGGCCATTGTCTGAGCCAAAAGCAAATCAACACAAAAAATCTCTGTGACGTTTATTTCCAAGTGCTGCTGACATCCCTAGAGGTTTTGAACCCTGAAGACACAGCAAAGCTCCAAGAACTACAGCCTGTCCTTTGGCTGGCTGGGCTTGGCAGCAGCCCTGCAGGACCACACTTGCCAATCACAGCCCCAGAAATGTTTGGTTAGCTCAATACCCTGCCAGCTTTTACTTTCAGACCCAGCTCCATCCTCCAGTAGAGACATGTACAGCACCCTTTCTGCTCTCACATGACATAACATATGGGTACTCTGGTGTATCACCTCTCTCTTTTTCTGTTGTGGGTATCAAAAATCCTGTTCTTAGCCCTAAGCAAAATCTCCTGACAGTGCTCACAGGCTGGCTGGTGCATTTGGGTCACATTTTTCACGTATGTTACTGCAGAACATAAAAATCCCCTGGGATGTGTCAGGCCCAGGTGGTCCACTTCTAGTGAGGCTACACCCCAAATTCACTAAGTTCAGTCAGCCCCAGATTGTACTCTGCTCAGGAATATGAGTCTTGCCTGAGTTTGCCCTCAGTAGACACCAGAGTTAAAGGCATCCTCTCACCGCTCTACCACAACCCTTCCAATACTTTAAGAAGAAACAGAAATCCTTTCTCGGTTAAGAGCCCCAAAAAGGTGTGCAACATGATACAGTCCCATGTGAGCAGGATTTCCTGCCTGACATCTGAACATTGCTTAAGAATTATTTAGCCTATTTTTCCTTCTAGCATGTAATATGAAGTTTTCCATTTGTTACTACTTACAAGCAAATATCATGCCTAATTTGACAAATAACTCCAGATTGAATACCTCTGCTGGAATTTTTCTTTAAAGACTACATCATTCTGGACTAGTTGACAGAGAAGGAGAAACAACCTCTTTGACAACAGATAGAAAGGAGCTCTTAGTTCTCGTTAGGAATTAAATAGATTTCTTCTATACCTGTATCATGCTTTAATCTTGGCTGGCAGCACAGCCACTTGCCCTCTTGCCCCTGCTGGAATGGGGGAGAGGTGAGAAGGATAAAAGTGAGAAAACTTGTGGGTTGAGATAAAGGCTAATAAATAAAGCAAAAGCTGTGCAGACAAGCAAAGCCAAACAAGGAATTTATTCACTCCTTCCCATGGGCAGGCAGGTGTTCAGCCCTCTCCTGAAAACTGGGCCCCATTACATGTAACAGTGATTTGGAAGACAAATGCCATCACTGCAAATGTCCCTCCTTTCCTCCTTCTTGCCACAGCTTTGTCTGCTGAGACACCACATAGTCTGGAATATCCTTTGGTCAGCACAGGTCAGCTGTCCTGGCTGCATCCCCTCCCAAGTCCTTGTGCACCCCCAACCTCCTCACTGTCACGATGGGATGAGGAACACAAAAGGCCTTGACTGTGCAAGCCCTGCCCAACAGTAATTAAAACATTGCTGTGTTATCAACACTCTTTCCAGGAAAAATCCAAAACACAGCCCTATATTAGCTTCCATGAAGAAAATTAACTCTGTCCCAGCCAAAACCAGCACAACCCGTGCCCCTAAAATTTGCTATATACATGGATGAAATTTTGTCCCCATAGATCAGAGATCAGTGAGAATTCTAGTTCCCAAAGTGAAAGGATTGAGAATCAACCCGAGGTGAAAATTATGTTTTTCCAGGGGAATTATAAATTACCAATGGAAGAAAGCAAGGCTGAGATTTGTCTTTGAACAGAGACTTTCCTGAAGAAAATTCTCTTAAATTTCCTTTAACTATGTATATCAATAATGAATACAAGACTAGCAGTCTAATCCCATGATACTGAATAAATTACTACCCACTGGATCATAAATCAAGTGTTTGCATAATTTGGCTATTTACAAATCAAGTCTCAGTCCAGAAACTGCTTTTTCCCAATGCAGTCATTGTAGTTAAGCGAGTACTTGGAAAACACACAAGATCTCATCTATTTATCAGTTTCTATTCAAACAGCTGCTCATATCTGTAGTAAAAGGGGAGATGCAAAATGTTCTTGGACTATATTCAAAATATGAAAATAATCATAGTAACAGTGGGAACAACAAAAACCTCATGAAGGGGATCCAGCTTTCTTTTCACTGGCTCTCAGGACACAGATGCCATTGAAATGGGGTCTCCCAGGAGGATGTTTTGGTAGCACTAAGCCAGAGCACCTTTTCCTGGCCAAGGGATGGCTGCATATGGAGCAGCCAGCACATCTGATGGCTCATGCCCAGCTCTGTCCTTACCTCCAAAAAACAGTCCTGCAAGTTGCTCTCCACTTCTGGAAGGGCACTAGTAACATATGCTGCTTCCCTCAAATGATAGTTTAATGAAGGGTTTTGCTGTTAGAAAAAAGTGTGCTGAGGGATTTATGGAAAATTGGACCAGGACTTACTCCAAAGCCAGCATTGACCCGAACTCCCCCAAATGTACCTGGCAGAGGACAGAGGATGACTCTGGAGAGTTTCTATCTTCCCTTACACTCAGCACAGGAGTCTCACTCTGCGGAGATGACCTGTTATGGGCCAGAACCTGCTCAAAGTGGACATGCACCCCACAACCAGAGTGTTGCAGTATGCTGCTTTTCCACTCATATTAATGGCAGGGTAAGGATCAAAGCAAAGAGTCAGCTTGCATGGAAGCCATGCCTACAACCTCCTTCCAAACAGATATGTAGAACCATAATATTGTACTTAGAAATACATTTGAGTTTCCGTGGTCATTTTTAGATGAATAAACTAAAGAGAGCCATGAAAGCTGGAATCAGCCACTGTTCTCATTTCCAATATAAACATCTGAAAATACATTATGAACAAAATAAAGCAGACCAAGTTGCTAGTAAGGTTTCCAAATGTAGGTGGCTTATTTTGAAGTTCCATTAATGTTTTTAAATTTGTTTTGGTGCCAGCCTGCAAAGCAAAAATATTCTAAGAGATAACATAAAGGTACATAGTCAAAGGAAGAATAAACCCATTATTCATCTACTGCAAGGCATTTGGCCACAATGAAGTAAGAGATGGAGCATGGAAAGTTGTTGACGTGTCCAGAAGACAGAGATTATTTTGTGGAACACAGCACAAAGTTTAGTGCTATCTATAAAAAAAAAGAGAAAAGATTGCTGGGTTGTGGGAGAAGGAAACCAGCTACCCAGAAGACAGAGGAAGGCCCACAGTCACAGCAATGTCATCCTGGGTTAATTTATCCAAATTAACCAGTGTGCAGTCATGCCCTTGGGCAGGATACACAAGATATTTACTTCTCACATCTGCAAACCTCTTTCCGTCTCCTCTGGAACAACCATAAAACCCTCAGTAGAAAAAGAACATCTATAACTATAAAATACTAGAGGATGAGAATATTCTAATTCTTTAAAAATTCTGTGCATCAGGTAATCTTCAGCTTCCAGAGCAGCCTAGGAAGTGATCCACAGCTTGCACTAACATCAGCAATCTATTCAAATCTAACTGAGGAGGAAAAAGAACTGCAAAGCCAAGGCTCAAAATGAAACATGTGAACAGGTTATAGAGTCCCACTGAGAAACATTCAGCATCACAAAGCTCCTGGGAAAAGAGCAGCTGCCAGTACTTGAATAATACAGCTACTATTGCAATTTTTACATCACAGCTTTTCTTTAATTTTATTTTATTTCAAGAATAAAGAATTAACTTGCTTAACAAGGAATTTAAATGCAGGTTTTCTGGATTATTGACTTATATTTTGTAAACTTTCACAGAAATAAAGGGAAAGGAATGTCTGGCTCTTTGGAATCAAATGAGGGCAAAAACATAAAAAAGGGAAAGTTCAAATTTTGTTGAATGACTGTATCTTGTTTTCCCTGATTATATATATAAAATAAATTACATATATGTATGATTTCTCTATAGCTAAGTCATACTTTATAGCAACATTTAAGAAAAGACTTGTATTCATTAAACTTCTTTCTAATGTTACTGTTATGAAAAGCTATGTTCAATAATTGTGTCAGTCCTGCATGGGTGTCTCACTGCAAAACACACTCTACTCTTCTGGCTCACATGTATGGTACTAGATACAATAAATGAACAAATTAAATAATAGCTAATAAGATTTGTCCAAATCCGATTTTGCTGCTCTTTTTTTGATACTGCTAATCTGCAGCAGCAGCTCCAGCAGAGCAGCATTACAGCTGGAGACCTGTAGGTGAGAACTTAACTCTCAGTGTTTGCTGGGGGAGCACATCTCCAGTCCCTCCAGAGGTGTTAGCTGGCCCTTGTTGCCAGCTGGGAATGGCCAGATTGCCAAAGGAGCTCCTCCACTCACAGATCATGCAGGAAATACCTGGAAGAAAACAAAAGGAGGGTTCAAGAAGGGGTGTGAAAGTCTGACATTTATGCTGAAATGAGTCTGTGCAAACTTCTCTGATGATAACAAGTCTCAAGCTTTGGCCGGCTATAATGAAGCTGAAGGCTCCCTGAATGAAGGCCCGTGCTCTCAGGAAAGCAAAGAGTGTTCCAGTGCAGCTACATAGCCTCCCAGGAGGTGTACTGCACCACTGGTCCCAACCCAGCAGCTCTCCACAGACTTTCCTTCCCCAAAATGTAGTTCAAGAAGATCATTTTCAGCTGCAGCCTGACAGTGATCCAACCTGTATATCTAAAACCACTGAGCATCAGGTGTTAGAAGGAGTTCTAATTTTTGAAATAGTTATTGATCAACAGAATGTTGATAAATAGAATTGTTGTGTTAATACAATATTTGGCCTCTATCTAACTCACAAGGCCATAACCCCTCACCTGTGTCTCAGGACTGTGCAGTGGATCAAGCTCCAATCCCTCCAGTTTTCTATGGCTTTGGGGCTGTAGTGCTGGATCCTGGAGGCAGCACCACAGGTATTGTCACATGATGCTTTTCTGCTGAACATTCACTGCCTGAGTTATTTACCATTCTGTGAAACAGGTCTAAGGGGCTTGTTGTACAGATATGGTGGAAAGCACAGCAGTAGAAGAAGGGACAGCAGGATTTTCAGAAGTTGTTGTTCTGGAGCTGAGAAAGTGCCCAAAAGGGTCCAAAAGCAGCACTTAAGATTTAGAGTAATCCCTCTGCCCTCCAGTGCCCTGAATGTACTTGCATTTGTTGGTCCAGCATGCCTACCAAACAGGTGTCTGAATTAGTTATATACTTTTATTATTACAATAGTAATACTGATGTGAAAATGATCAGTGAATGTTAATTTCCAAGAACATTTTTCCAAGAACAGTTTCTGACTTCTGGTGCATTGTGCTATAAATCCCAATACCTAGCTGAGTTTATGCTGGTTTACACCAGTGTAACAGAGCAGATTTTGGTCTGGATATAGCCTGATGAGCAGTAATCACATCCTTCTGCTCCCATACCACAGGCCTCATCACTCCAGCTAAAGGAAAATCTTCATTCATTTGATTAATGTAGGATTCTTGTTCAGGACTAATTTAGACCATGCAATGCTGAGAACGTTTTAACCTGACCTTTCAAACACACCTGGGGGAGGGCTTTTAGAGAGGAGCAATTTATTTTATCTGTAGTTACCACAATTCCAATTTTGTGGAAATTTTGTGTCCTCTCACATACAGTTGAACAGAAAATAAGAATTGGAAAAATGAGGTTTTAGAGGTGTTTACCCTAGAAATAGTTCAGCATTTCAAGTTCCCTACTTGAATAGTTTATATCTGCCATGCATGTGTGTTTTAGCATGCAGAGAATTATATTTCAAGCCTGAACCACAAATTTACCTCCAGTAATCATCAATCTTTGGTAAACTCAAATCTGAACTTCCATGCCATTAAAAAAAGCTGAACCCAGGTGGGGTTTTGCCTGGTTTTATGTTTCATTGTAAAAACATTGCATGCCCATACTCAGAAATACTCAGTGAACCAGCCTTTAGCAGACAAAGCTTTTTTCTAGTGGTCAGGAAAATAAGGTTCTGCTCAGCAAGGATGACAACTGCACTGGTTTCTTTCCGTCTTTAAAATACTTATCTTAAGAAACATTAAGACTATCAATATTTATTGTCCAAACTAGAACTTTTTACTTATCCTAACATCTGAAGATAGTGGTTTCTAAGCTGATACTTGGCTTACAGGTTTTCTCCACCATTTTCTAGATCACAATTCCAATTGATATGCAGGATTTGAGTGCTTGACTCCACTGATCTGCATCTGATAGCTCTGGGGGAACACAGCAGAGTCTCTGCAGCATAACTGTATTTTCAAAATTCTCTCAGAGTCAGGGTCTTACTATTTGCCTCTGGTACCCTCAGATTCTTCCTAATAAAATGCCAGGAATATACTCTGGCACAAATTAGAACATTAACACCCTCCCAGACATGGATACTTAATTTTTCTCACTTCTGCACAAGAAATAACATTTTGTTTTGTTGGTTGCATGCAAAGTAATTTAAAAATTACTATCATTATTGTTATTTGAAAGGCCAAAGAAGAGAATTTTCGAAATATTTTAGGATGTTAGGGCTTATATTTTCTTTAATTAATCCAGTTAATTCAGATTGGTGAAAGGTGTTTAAATGAAAGTGGAATATTTGATAGGCTTTGGAATCACAGTCAAAATTGTGTCCCTCTTCAATATCAGGTTAGAAGCAAGTTAGAGCAGCAAAATGTGCCTTTGCATTTCAACCACACTGAAAGATATTCAGACCATACCACTGAAAAAGCAGAAGGACCTATGAAAAGTAAGGCTACATCCTGTGCCTCATATACCTCTTCATATGGTTGTCCATAAGAAAAAGATGTTTCAAGCCTTCTTGTGCTTGTTAATATGGATTTTCACTGATACTAAAGTGGAATTTGTCTTCGGCAAAGGGAGTACTACTGTCATCTACCTTCTGAGACTGAACTAGCTCTTCTCTGAAGAGTTTTCCTTAAGAATAATTACCCAAGACCAAGGTCTCTTGCAGGATTGACTATTGCAGTGCTTTCTCGTCTATGGTATAGCTATACCCCATCCATATCACAGGCCAGTCCATAGAATATAGAACATTTAGTTCTAAATAAGGGCATTATTCAATTATCTTGTCTTGGTTTGAAAAGACAGGTATTTGCTAAAAGAGACAGAGGCCTCTTTTTTGAAAAGGAGAATTAACACCCCCCCTTCATTCTACAATGATTTTGAAATTAAAGGGCTTTCAGGCAAAGATATGAGGGTAGGAATAACAGTTCTTTACTGATATATATATATATAAAACAAGGTAAACAAAACACAACAACAATAACTGTGAGATAACAGCAACAGAGCAGAAATCCCAGTGAGCAGTTCTCTCGGTTGTGGACACCTTTCCTCTGTGGTGCAGTTCCCGTTCTGGCGCTGCCTGCCAGCTCCGGTGAGCAGGGAGGAGACGC
>VXBI01008944.1:657164-674145 GCA_013397375.1 Toxostoma redivivum
ATCTGAGCTTCTGGGTGTAGCCCCAAATACTTAGCATAACAATGGGAAAAATTCCACAGAAAGAAAAAGGGAAAATTCAACCCCCAACATAGCTACAACTTATCAGTGTGCCATTAGTGCCAACGCTGTAAACCTGACATCCCAGAAAAAGAAACTTTAGTCCTGGGGAGGTTTAAAGGTGCTTTCTGGGACTTGTTTGCTAACTGTTCCTGAGACTGTGGTACACAACTTTTACTCATGAAGAACAAGATACCATTCATGGAATATCTGAACCATTGGCCCAGTAATCAGTTTGCTTTGAAAACACTATGTTTGTAACAATTATAAAGATTTCATTCTCCAGCATTTTTGTGGGGTTCTAGCTGCAGCTTTGGTAAGCTGATTGTTGTTATTGTTCTGCTCATTGTGCTGGGCCTGTGTGGCAGTGAAGTGATGCATAGAGGACACTTCCAACATTTCCTTCTATACTTTAATGTTAAAATTAGATAACTGTGGGCAATGTCAACATAAAGATGTATTAATTACTCCCCCCCCCCCAAAAAAAAAAGTATTGACTGAAATGCCTTATACTATGATAGTCCAACTTGAAAGTAGGTGATTTAACAAAAACCACCAATCTACCAAGGCAATTTTTAACTGTTCTGTTACTTACATCGACATTTATTTCCTTTCCTGTTGTCTTAAGAAAAAAACTCTTCTTTTTTCCAAAGCACAACATGTGCTCCAAAAAACCCCCAAACTCTCACTGCAATGGAGAAGTAGCAGTCAGAAAAACACCACTGACCAGATTTGTGGTTTATACACATTAGTGGGAAGGATGAATGGGACAAAGAAGTCCCAAATCAATTAGATGGCCTAAGAGATCTCTCCAGTGTTCTGCCTACCAACTCATAAATATGCAACCCAGTTGCCATAGTGCAGAGATCCAATGCTAGTGCATGGGCCTTTTTTATTTGCACCGAGTCCTGGGGTTGTGTAAGAAGAGACGACAGCAGTGTTCAGGTTCTTCACTCAGATCACTGATAATACCTTCTGCTTTATCACTCTGAGTGGTAGCACAGTAGCCCAGTTTCTTGAGAGCAGCAGAGTCAGGGTGCTCCAGTTTTGCACCCTGAGGAGGTCTGAGCTCCTTTACACTGATGTCTTAGGTAAGGCAGCTGAGTGGTTCCACAGCTGCTTCATATGTAGCACCAAGTTGCCACCTCAAAAGGCAAGGAATAAAAAGGAAAATCTGGCTGATATCTCAATTTCTTCAGACATTGACAACACTGATCCTGGATAAAAAAAACATTATGCTTCACAGTCCTTCATAACAAGGCAACAGAAATTTCCTGAAAACAACTAACTTTCCATGTTGTACATACCCAGAGCACATGGAAATTTTTTGACAGTAGCGTATGACAGAACTGATTCATCATGAATAAATAATGCTGCACCCACCTTCTGAAGTTCCTATAGCTCCTAAAGCTTCCAATGTGCAAAAGTTTACCCTATTCTAGAGCTTTAGGACAAACTTACCTTCTATTTAATCTTAAATTTCTGTCTTTTAGACAATTTACTGAAGAAAAATATTCAAAACTTGCGTGGCTGATAATAGTCTTTCACTTGGGATTTTTGGCCATTGTTACTGACTTCCAGGTCTGACTGCTGAAATCTGGTTTGAGGGGAGGAAAGAAAAGAGGAGACAAAACACAGCAAAAAGCCTGGCAGGCATAAATTTTGCTTTCCAGAATGTCTGTGCTTGCAATCAGCAGTTTAAAAAGTTCTGCTATGATCATCAAGAGATGATGCCTATCAATCAGTCTTTAAACACTGTCCATTAGGTTCTCTTGTTGAGGATGTAACTGAATCTACAATTCCCTGAAGGCTGTTTTCAGTCCATTTTACAGCCAAAGGAGAAATAAGGGAAGCTCTTCTGCTTTCCAATACATTAAATGGTGTGGATCAAAGAGATTAGTATCATGGCCTAAAAGGTTATTTTTTAGAGCTATAATAGAATCTATACTGCTACTTTTTTTTCCCCCCATAGAATAGTTTAAGACATAAATCAAGTCGCATAGTATTGATGGTGGAATATATTTGCAGATGTCACCCCTTAGTATAAAGACTCAATTTCTAAGTGTTTTATTTTCTGGTACTGTAGGATTTTATACATTCATGCAAAATGCATTATATTATTCTCTGAGTTTAGATTTTTTCCAGATGACAGGTGTTACTTTTATGATGCCCTGAATAGAAAGACAGAGTAAACTGCCCTGATTTATACTCCATTACAACCAGTGATACTGCTGTCACGACTGCTGCTCTTTCTCATTACACAATGTCATGCACTCCCTTGCCTAGCAATGAAATAAGTTGCAGCATTCCCAAATGCCAGCAACACGAGTCAATTCCCATCGTGCTTGCTCATTCACCCTGGGAACTTTTCCATTTCAGACCTCGGTCTATAGCTCCTCTTACGGATGGTTTCCATTCCGTTGCCTTATCTGGGGTATACATGGTATCTCATTCTTCATTTTAGATGTACTGTTTGGAGACAAGCACCAAAACAATAAATCATGGGGCTAGGTTATTTTTAGGCCACATTTCCGAATCAACATTGAGACTTTTTCTGAAGAACCTGCACAAGGAACTTATTGTGTGCATACACAAATAAATGACACAATTCAATGGTTTAATACTATCTGCCAAGTTAAACTACTGCAGAGCAGCTGTGTACATTTTAAATGATCCCTGGCACTTCTGAAGAGTTCATAAATCAGCAGCAACATACTTTCTTCCAATTAAGAGAGTTAAAGGAAAAAATCAGAAATTAATGTGTCTAGGACATAAATGACATCTCTACACACTTGTGAATGTGAATCTGAAGAAAAAAGAAAGAAGAAAGCACTGTTCTTTACATTACTATGATTATAACAATTTTTAAATGCCCATTTTTGTGTTTCAGTTGTTGTCAGAAGCATTGTTTTAAGAAGGCTTGCTTGAAGCAAGCCAATGATATTAACCCAAATCTATTGAGGAAATGAATGACAGTTACCAACGAAGCCACAGAAGTACTACACCAATGCCTCAAACTGAGGCTCCTTCCAATAAGAGTAATATAAGTCACAAGTCATCTTTTAGAACTCACTCTGAAAGCAATTACTAAAATACTGCTTATTGCTCTAAAGAATCACATTGTCTAGTTCTACTATACAAACTTTCCTGATAATCTGCTGGCTTCATTTGAATGTCCAAAGGTGAATTACCTTGAGGGGAAGCCATATGAGGAGCAGCTAAGGTCACTTGGTCTGTTTAGCCTGGAGGCTGAGGAGAGACCTCATTGCAGTCTGCAACTTCCTCATGAGGGGAAGAGGAGGGGCAAGCACTGACTTCTTCTCTGTGGTGACCAGTGATAGGACCTGAAGGAATGGCCTGAAGTCAGGGGAGATTTTGGTTGTATATCAAGAAAAGGTTCTTCATCCAGAGGATGTTTGGGCTCCCCAGGGAAGAAGTCACAGCACCAAGCCTGACACAGTTCAAGAAGCATTTGGACAAGGTTCTTGGGCATGTGGTATGACTCTTGGGGCTGTTTTGTTCAGGGCCAGGAGATGGATTCAATGACCTTTGCAAATCCCTTCCAACTCAGGATATTCTGTGATTCTGTGGTCAACAGCAACCACCACACAATTGCTCAGTGACTGTGCCATTGGCTCTTGCACTCTGCTATAGCAAACACTGTAGAAATGCAAAGGCGATAACAAGCATCTTTACCATCTATGAGTCTTTACCATCTATGACAGTCTCTTCTATTTGCACTTCTTGCAATTTCTTGCCTTCTCACCATGTTCCTGCGTCTTTTCACAACAGTTACTTGGTCTCATGTTGTAGCTGGATCTTCTTCCCAACCAAATTTGACATAGATGTTTGTCTCTGTGACTACATGCATTAAAAATATGTTTACTTCTAGTTTAGACCTCACTAAAGGAGGCAGAAAGAAGAAAAAGTGCATTAATAAAAATATTTAATTTTTTAAAAAAAACCCTCCTCAAAATGACAATGTTATGCAGAAATCAACACCCATCTGACCAAGTCGCCGCCCCTTCCTCTCCAGCAAATTGTTCAGGTGTATTCAACAAAACTCCATTCAAAGCAACCTTGCTTCCTCCCTTTTTTCACTGAATGGTGTTGACAATAAGCCTCCCACTGCTACAATGCTGCAGGACACACTGCTCTTGCACAGATGCAATTTGAGGAACATGTAGGTTGGAAAGGGACCTCAGGCGTTCACCTGGAACATCCTCCTGCTCAAAGAAGGATTTTAGAGCTTGAAGTAGTCAACACCATATCCAACCAGGTTTTCAATATCTCCAAGGACAAGGATTGTACAACCTGCCCCTTATATTGTGTTGGGATTTCCTGTTTTCCAGTTTGTGTCTGTTGCCTGTTGTCCTTCTGCTCTGCACACCCAAGAACAGGACTCTATCTTCTTTATACTTTCCTGTTAGGAAGTGATTCCCAGCAGTGCAAATCACAGAAATGAATTTCATTATTACAGTTCATATACTCAAAATCTAGTACTTCCATTTAAATACTTCCTAGGATCCATAATTGGTTTTCTCCACGCTCCAGAGAAAGGATATCTCCTTTCACTCTGATCTCTGGCAGAATTGAGAACTGATATCTGCCTAATTGCCAGAGTGTCTGGAGCAGGCTTGGATCTGCTTCCTGTTAACTAGACCATCATTGCACATTTGAAACACAGAATTGATGTAAAATTGTCCTCTTGTTTTAAGCTTACAGCAATGCAAGCCATTTTTGTGGTAAGCCAAGTGTGGAATGGATAAGATTTGGAGGACTTGGAGGCTAGTCTGGGTCAATGCTGCTGCATATTGCCATAATGACTCATAATATCATTTAGCTGTAACTCTTCAACCAGTGCATAAAAATTTCAGCATAATATGATGCTAATTTAATAAGAAATAAAAGACTGGCTTTAATACAGATTTGTAAAAGGTTTTCAAAAATACTGTATCATTTGATTCTTTCACAGCATTTTTTCCTGTGCCAGCTGTCTCTGGTGACAATGATATGTTTGACAATTCAGACAAGGAGGCTTTAGGCCTGGAAAACTCTAGGAACTGAATGATGAGACATTTCCAGCTAGCAGCGTAACCCTCTGGAAAGCTGACAGCCATTCAGGACTGCTATAACACACTTTGCAGGTTATTCACAGCTCACATTCATTTGACAACAAAGAATTCCCATTCTTCAGGTGAAAGTTGATTTATGTACATACTGTGTGGATGTTATGCGGATACACTTCAGGGGGTGAGTCAGGTGAATCACACCCACCAGCTGGAAACATGCCAACACATCAACGTGTTCCTCAGGGCTTCTGTGGAGAGGATGCTGCACATTAAAAGAAATGGTTTTCATGACTAAGGCTCTCTCCCATTGCTGTACTTTTTTCCAACCTCTGCAGGAACAGTCAGAGGATTTTCCCCTTCCGTGGTTATGGGGACAGACCAGTCATGGTGCACTCTACAAGTGGTATGAAAATTATTGCTATCATCTTCGTGTGTTTTTCCCTCCACCTTGAATAGAAGTTTCCAGAGGGAGCATCCTGTGACCAGAAAACCAATGATGAGAAAGCTTAGGCAGCTGGTAAATTTCCAGTGACAGAGAAGTGGAAAGACTCAGAGTATCACTAGTACAAAAGCAGTGGACAGGCCTGAGACAAGAAATGGTCTTAGACACTTCAGTCACCACTGTTAGATCCCTTTCTCAGCTGCAGCTTTCCCAGAAATCAATGCCTTAGTACCCTGGTACCCCTACAGCTTATCAGGCCAGATCTGAACAGCATTGAACTGCTTTGCCTTGCCACAGATAGTCAGGTTTTTATTCAGCTGAGCCTAGCCCCTCCTTAATTCTAGCCAGAATGTCACTGTAATCAGAGGTAAGGAATAGCATGGAAAGCAGAGCTCAGGTGATACGTTGCTGTTTATACACAAAACTGTGGTTCTCCAATCTTTGCTTGGCTGAGCCCTGTAACATCAACTGTCTTCCTGCTTTTTAAATAATTTTTACAATTCCCTGCAGTTACATCTGCCAGGATTGCAGGAGGACTCAGCTTCCTTGTTAGCCAGACAGAGAAACTAGCATCCAGAGAAATTAGTGCCTGGAGGAGATGCTGCAGGAGGCCCAAAAAACACAACCTGCTCTGTTGCCAGGCTTTGATTCCTCAAAAGCAACAGTACAAACTGCCAGATGGTGCTTTCTGGTGCCTTCACAATTACCCACCAGGAGAGTGCTCTTTGGTGTCTTGGGTAGAGAAGAGACTCTTTACCCTTATTGCTGGAGATGTCCCTTGGAGTACCTGTGGATGCCATATAGAGGGGAGCCTCTCCTGCAGCACTGCAGAAGGGACAATCCCTGTTGCTCTGTGTCTGGGTAGTTCTGTGTATTTCTGGCTGTAGAGGCTTCTCTCCTATGGCAACCCAGCTTTCTCTGTGCACAAGCCTGGGAAGATGGAGAGCATGGCAATTTTTCCAGAGAGCAGGCACCTAAACTCCACCAGCTAGGTACTCTTCTGGCCCTAACACTTAGGAATCATATTCCCCCTTGGGGACAAAAAAACCAAACAAAAACTCCTACAGTTTAATGTTATAAAATGTTTCATACTTTCCAGTAAGTAAATGAGTAGGAAATGGAAGAATTTCCATTCTGGAAAGTTAAGGAATTTTTATTTGTAAATGCAAGTAATGCTGCAGAGTTTAAATTTCTGAGGAAGTCTGTGTTTATCTTGGGGAAGATAGTAAAGCTGATCTGTTTTCTAGATTTTCATGACCCTGATGAAGTAATATTTTGCAAATGTTGTTTACAGTTCCTGTCTTACAAAGCTGTATTATGTATATATGTATGTATACATATATCTCCTTAACTAGGCATTCTATAAGGAATCCAAATAGCATGTGAAAAGCTAAAAATGCTTTTGCAGAATATACATCTTACTTTGCCAGTAAGTATCTGACAGAGATAAGAGATTTATATTATTATTTTATGTTTATTTTTTTACCTTTCTGTCATGGCCAGCAGGTTTAAAAGACAAAATTATAGTTAAAGCACAAAATATGCAGACTTCCACATAAAGAGTAGTATGATAAAACAAAATGCTTTCAAATGATCATAATTTTTCCCAATTTAAAAAAAGGACACACTTCATAGCTGTAGAGCAGCACATGGCTAGATGGAAAGAAAATTCCACTGAGTATTTTATCAGCTGGCTGCCACTCTCTGTATGTGAGCCAATAAAAATGGAGAATTTTATTGAGAAGCAATAATTTCCTCTATATCAACTCTTGCAAGCTCTATTACATCAAACCCCAAATGTGTTCACAGAAACAAAACACCCTTTTAAATGTTTTCCCAAGATATGATGTAGCCATTCCATCTATCATTTGGACCCCATTTTAACCAAACATGCTCATATTGAGGAGGGAGAGGTCTAAACTGCGGATAGCACAACTATGCAAAAGGACTACAAGCTTCATAAGGCTTTACATAATTTGTTTGTTTGTTTTTAATTTTGGACTTCAACATAGGTATTTTGGATGTGCTGTAACACAGCTCTTAAAGGTAATGGCAGGAAGAGCACAATTTTATTGAACAGCTCTTGTTACACAGGGCAGGGATGTGAAAAGCTTTTCAACACAGGAAGCCATAGTCACTCCCTTGACCAGAGGCAACACTTCAAACCAAATTAAATACAAGTGAGCTGACTAGAAGAGCACCTGCATATTCCCAGAACCACTAAGCTATTGGTGTCTGGGACCTGACCATGTGAACCAAAATGGAAGTCAAATAATTTTTGATGACCTTGGAAGGTATTAGAGCTGGCCCACAACCATTTATGCCTTTACTGCAAAGCTCTGTTGATGTGGTGAATTTAAATAATCTCACATTTTGCAGTTGGCTGAGATGGATAAGAGGCTGTCTCTGACTTTGGTCTCAGCTGGCTACAACAAATAAATCCATTCATTGCTTATATATACCTTTTATCCATACAAAACTGCACTAACTCTGCAGGAACTCAAAAGCCTCTGAGACCCTAGCTCAGGAGTTTGGTGGAGGACAAAACCTGTGCTCACTGAAGATGACTGCACCCATGGAAACCATGCAATGACCCAAGTCAGTGCCACGCAAATGTTATCTCACCTGAAAAACCTCATTCAGCTCTTGTTCTTGTTCCAACTGCTTCCCACCAAACTACCTGTCAGGAAACAGCCCCAAACCCTGACTGGATCCTGGAACTACATGTCAATAGCTGCTCAACAGCCATGGTGGTGGGAAGTCACACTATATCCTAATAGGAATGTACTTAGGAAACACTGCTCCTAGACTCAAGAATTTACATGTTTTGACTAACCAAAGAGTAAATCCTCAGTCACCTTTCTTTAAAGCCCATAGAGGCAAGGACACAACCTTTTTACAATATTTGTGGCCAAATATCTATCTCCATCAGGAAAAACCCTCAAACCTGGGAAAATATGCGGCAGGAAAATATGTCCTTCTTTGGCTTTTGAGCAAAAGCTCTTAATGCAGCTGAATCAGAGACCAACAAGTGAACACTAATCACACCAGGAGAAAGAAAACAGCTGTGAATATGAACAATATGAACCAATATGAGCAGCCCTGCTGTATCACCTCAATTAATGATCCACTGCTTCTGCACTTGATATTTACCACTTCGAAGCTGAGTCTCATCCCTCAGCGGTGCATCTTCCTTTCTTCTTCTTGCAGGCTCAATATACATGATAATGTTCATTAGTCAAAGCAGTTTTCTCCAATTTGTCTGCAGCTGGCATTCCTGTATGACAAAAATGAAATAAACCACACAGTGGCCCCAAAATTAAGATTCCAGCAGTTTATAAGCAGGGTACTGAGTTTTCTCAAGAGTGCCTAGCCTGACACTGGGGACAGGGGCATGGAACCCTATCACTGAATCCCTGATCTGTCTTACAAAGGTCTCCAGTGAGGTGATTTTAAAAGATACTGGCTCTGTTTTAGCTTGAGGCTCTATTTCATGGTGAAATTGGTGTCAAGGAGCACCAGCAGTCACAGTGCTGTCTCTGCACTGATCATGGTAAGTAACTGCTGTGCCCCTGGCAGGAGAGGGCAAACAGAGGGAGCGAGAGGAGCTGCCATCTCATTCTGAACAGAGAGACAAAGGGGAGGAGATGCTCCAAACATTGGGCGTGGGTGTTGCTTTCTCTTCCCTTCACTAACTGAGCCATATTTAGACACACGGCGTTCTGAAGGAAAAAAGTTAAAAAAACAAAAAATTGAAAATGAAAGGAGTTTCTGCAGAAAAAAAAAAGTTGAAAAGAAATATTCTCACCTTTCAAATGTTTTCTTCATTTCTTGACTGAAAACACTGTTAGGAATTTAATCTAAATCCTCAGATAGTTTCAGTCAATCCAAACCTGCATTTCAGGGAATAGAGATACCTAACATATGTCAGTGCAAGGCTGCTGACCATTTTTCCCCAGAGAATACTGGAGGTCTCATATGTCATAGAGAGCTTAGAGTATAACAAATTTCTTTTTGTTTTTAGCAATTTCCTTTCGTACTCAGTGAATTACCCTGTCACACATTCAACAACTTGTTTTCATATTGCTACAAGGAATTCTGCTGGATGAAATTAATGTAGTAAAGTGTATTCTCAGTATTTATTAAGCTCTCTTGGCTGAGGAAATATCAATATTTAGTAAGAAGATGGGGGAGGGAATGTAAGCACAAAGGATTCACTTTTCTCTCTTGTATCTAAAAAAAATTAAAATATTTCGTTTCATGGATGACAGATCAATTCAGACGACTGGCCAGATCCTGCTGAGTACCAGTTGCAATCACAAAAACTTCAGGCTTCTTATGCTTTGAAGTTAACAGAGCTGACACTGTCAGTACTATAAAAAGAAACAAATAACCTGAAAGAAATGTAAAGGCCACAAATATTGTTTAATGACGTGACTTTGGAAACGCCTATGTGAGCAAAGTAATTAAAGCCCAGGCATCAGGGAGAACAGAAAGAAAACTGAGAAGCAGTAATTAATTTAAAATATTATGATGCTTCTCGCTGAAAATTCTGTAGTTTTCACAACACAGCAGAAGCTCAAAGTAGTGCCTTGTCCCTTCACGATGCTGATTTCTGCAGGATATAGACACCTACCCAGTAAAGTATATATAACAGATGAATAAAAGAAACAATTGTTTCTACTTCAGCATGGTGGTGTGATGGTGAACTTTGATGGCATCCTAGTAAAACACATAACATTTATTGCTGTGATAAACTGCACTTGAGGGAGTGATTTCCCTGCCCTCCCAGCTGGAGCTGTCGTACTGCAATGACAGAGTGGGTAAGGAAGGGACAGAACAATAGAGAAGTCAAGGAGCTGGAGCCTGACCTTAACAGAGTGGGTGGTATTTGCTGCAGTCCAGAAAAGCAAATAACTCACTCAAAGGTGATAGATTTTACTGGGGAGTGGAAATAACAAAGCTGAGAAATAAAGTGGAGCAAACATTGTATGAAAGCATATTAAAGTAATTGAAGGAGGGGATTTACTTTTCAATAGATTCAGCTATTCAGGAGTGAGACAGAGGGAAAAGCAAAAGAGGGGTGAAAGAACAGAGTAAAGAGGAAAAGAAAAAGAGAAAAGAGAGAAGAATAAAAAGGGGAGGGGGGAATGGAAAAAAAGGAAAAAAAAAAAACTCAACCAAAACCATGGCTCACAACTGCAAGGTGTTCTTGATTAAATGCATCACTCAGTGACATGTCTGAAACACACCAACCCACTTCATGGAACACCTCGTCTGACAGCAAGGGTGTAATTGAGTAGTTGGTACTGGAAAATTTGTTTCTGTTTTCCCTTTTTGAGACCAGAGACTGCAGGGACCTATGGCCTACAGGAGCAACATACTTCGAGGTCTCTATCTCAGTCAAGAACATGCAGGAGCAAACCCAGGTTTCAAAAGCAGAAGGAAATTTTTTTAAACCTTTTTTTTTTTTTGTACATAAATGTGTGTAGGGCAATTACCTGTCTCTTTTATTCATTCTTTCTCATTACCCTCTTTTCCTGAGCATGAGAAAAGCCAGAGTTCTCACTGATGTAAAAAATTAAGAGTTGCTACAGTGCTAGTGACTTTAATCCAGCATTTGCTGTGTGCAGACAAAACATGATATGGGTTGCAATACATAAGTTGGGTACTTGAAAACATGTCAGTTTTACAAAGCTGAAACAGAAAGCTGACTTGACTGACTAAAGAATGGTATTGTTCCAGGATATTCTATTTGCTTAGCAAAATATCACAGATTGACAGGAAAAAGTAAACTGACTGAAAGGAGGCATAGAAGTTCCAAAAAGTTATAGATATGCAAAGAGAATGAAAGAAAGAAAAAAAGCATAAATGTAGTGAAGTTATAAATTTATATCTCTTAGAACTGATTCCAAAAGGAAGGTAGGAAAATTGATAAAGTATCCATGTCTATTCTGCAGGGACTTTTTTCCTAAAATGCATATAATAAAATATTCTTTCACTCAATTTGAGGTATTTTTATGGCTCCTGTTCATATTGCATTAAAGTGCTCCAAAACAGAAAGGTATTTAATTTTACAATGTACTTTTGAGAAGCAGATGTCTCTTTTGCCTACATGTTACAGAGGGGAAAACTCAGAGAAATAATCTGAGTTGATGTCAGATGGGATACATACACTGATAAAGCACGATGAATCTGGAAATTTCTGGATGAGAATGTGATTTGCTGGTCACTCTTTCTCCAAGAATAAAAGCAACTGCCTGTTTGAATACTTTATTATTATTATTATTATTATTACTATTATTACTACTATTATTATTACTATACAAAGGTGTTGCTGGAGACTACAATATCCAAATGTCTTTAGACCAGCAGACAGGAAAGAGCTGATGCAGAAGACATTGATAAGGTAGCTTATACACTAAGATATATTCAATTCCTAGAGGATAAGGACCATGAAGAAGCTGCTGGCCCCTGCAGAGGCTGTGTAGATTCCAGTGCCTTGTGGCATGAATCAAACCTAAACATGGACTTGACTGAAGAGAATTAGCAGTAGTGTTACACACTGTGACTGGCAAATTGTCATCATCTTCAGACTGTTCTTTACTTGGGGTGATGAAAACCAGGGGCTGTACTGAAGGGGCCATTGGATTAAATGTTTCTAAGCACATCAAAAAGTTACAGCTTCTTTCTGTCTCTTCTGGACAGTATGGTAGGGCAGGAGAATTACTCATTAAGTCACATAATTAATTATAAGGATATGGTCATATACCTCTGGCTATATACCTCGAACATTGCCATGATCATTATTTCTTTCTTAAAGCAGTGTCTCTCAAAAAGCTCCGTGGCAACCAGCAGCTTTCTCATCTCATATCCTGCTCCAAGGTCTCCTTTTCCTCTTCAGGCTCCGAGGCATGTAGGGAGAACCTAGCCACCAGGATGCCCTGGAACAGGTTGCAGCACCCCCACCACCAGGCTATGCTACTGTTTGCATTCCCAGGGGTGGTCTCCCCTTCCCTAGCAGCAGACCTGGCACAAATATGTTCAAAGGAGAGAGGGTTAATGTTATCTGGGATTAGGGGCAGAACATTTGGGGAAACCCAGTGAAAGCCAGGGCAAACACACCTGAGAGGTGCTGCTCCCCAGGATGCCCAGAGGTTCATGGCAAAACTCACACCCATGTCTCCATTTTCCTTTTCCCTTACCTGCCAGCTTTGAGAATCCCACTTCTCAGAATATTATCCTATGTTTGTTATTGAAATTACCCTGCAGGTCAGCAGCAGGCTCCTTGCCCTCCACTCAAAAACCATACCATGCTATCATGGTATGAACAACCTCTTCTGGAGAAGGAAAAGAGGAGATATATTCACAGCAGCACAAAAAACAAAGATGGGATATCCAGTTCTGTGCACATCTAAGAGGAGCATGACTGCCAGCTGTAGCAAGATAGCATTTTTTTTGCATCTCTAGATTACATTAATGCATCTTGTCCTGCAGAGGCTGTGCTAGCAAGTTGTGCATTCATTTGTGCAAACTACAGACACCCACCAGGCACAGAGCTTCTGAAAGACTTCTTGCCCTTTGATCCCAACCCCAAATGGTGTGCTGTAGTACACAGCATAGCTCTGTAAACAGCACCACTCAAATCTACACTTTTTTGGCCCAATTCATATAATTTTCTCTTTTAATACTATTTTAAAAATTTAGGTACTCACATATATATATATTTATTTACCAATTTATTTTTTATTAATGAATCCTTGATGTCTTACCGCTCCTGCAGAGCTGGTAATATTGTAGAAAAATTATAATAGAAGTATCCCATGGAATGCTTTAAAACCAATTTACAATTTGGTTTTTGTCTTTGTACACAGTCATACAAAGACTTTGAGCCTGCCAGTTGTTTGAATCAAGTTCTTTTCATCTTTTCATCTGTACCAGAACCAGATCTGCTCCCAGTCTGAGCTGCACCAATAGCTGTGACTACTTAGGTAAGTCATATAATACTGTCTTCTCCAGCAAAAAAGCACTTCTCTGTGGAAGAGAGACATAAATCTCCCCAGAGAGTGAATTTCAAACCTCTGGCCTGCTGGATTGCCTGAATGCTTGCTGAAAACAGACATAAAATAAAGAGCCTGCATTTAGGAATGGCATGGATGGTTGAGGCATTTCCTTCTCCCCTCATGCTCAGCTTGCTCCAGGTATCGTTCAGCCTTGGACACATTGACTATCTCAGGGAACTTTCCCTCTCTGATCTGGGCTGTCAAAGTTGTTCTGGGCTCTGGTCCCTCAGCAGGACTCCCTGGGGCAGAGGGTTCTTCAGGTGAGGTTTCAGTAAGACACAGCCCCTCTTTCTCAGCCAACAACCCACTTGTCTTTCAGGGGAAGGCTCATCATGGCCAGGTAGTTTTCCCTTCCTGGTGGAAGGTGGACACATTTCTTTATCAGAACCACTACAATGCAGCCAGTTCACTTTTAATATTATTTGTGTGCACATGTTCAGTAGGTCCCTGTGAATGCCACAGTGAGACTGTGATAGAAAGTACATATAAACCAAAATACACAAAATAAGTAATTTTTCATAATTCAATATGACATCTTTTCTTTAATTTAAACCTAATCAGGGAATAAGAAACTAAAAACAGCTGTAAGCATTCACATTACATCTCTCCAGGGAAACGTACATAAAGTTAGGATTTGTTTTCACCCAATGGAAATTTTGTGATTTCACACAGCCACTCTTTTTGTTTAAGTGGCTTCTTTATTACATTTTCCATAACAGAATTTACAGTCTCCACAAAATAAAAAGCAATTCCACAGCATTTTCCTTGCCTTACCTTCTCCTGCTCAGAACATGAAAAGATTAAACACATAAGTGTTTCTAGTAATCTGGCTATCTCAGCCATAAATTCAACAGGCAGGAAAGATTTTTTTTTAAAAATCAGTAAGATGTGCCTGGAAACTGTGCATGGGTCAGCATGATACACGCCTTTTTTTTTGTTTTGTTTTTTTTGTTTTTTAACAATTTGGACCGTAAATAAGCTTTTAGGAAACCACATCCAAAGGCGTTTTAAAGCTCTCTTCTCCCACATACATCAATCCTGGCCAGCAGTGCAGAATTAAAGTGCATGGTGAGCTCAGAAGCGAACACTTCCAAAGCTTAAAATGTTCCACCGAGCATTCCAGTAGGGAGAGCACAAGGGAATGCAAGCCCTCCCAGCACAAAAGGACACGGCCCCCAGAGCCTGGCCATCCAACAATTCCTCAGCTGTTGAAGGGAGCAGAGAGGGGCTGGTGGCAGCATGGAACAAGCAGAAGCCTGTGTGCTCTGCATCCAGTGGGAAGCAATAATCTGATTACAGCCCCCAGTCCCTCTGAAAGTTGGTCGCTAATGGAAGTTTTGAGAAAAGTGCTCTGCTGCTGAAGCTCACTCAAATAAAGTGCACAGTATTTGGGAACAGCGCTGCCTCATGAGTCCAAAGTTAATGCTAGCAACAGCCTCTTAATCGGTACTTAATCATCAGGCAGAGTGAAAGGCTGACCCAAGGCAAAGTTTAATGATCAAGGCTGGCAATTAGAGCTATTGGTAACAATTAGTTTTTCTGCAAATGTGCTTTCCATGGTGGGAAATGTAACTATTAAATTTCCAGACATTTTTAACTACATTTCAAAAAATGTGACATTATCATCTATAAATACTGCATGAGACCATTACCTGAAGTTAAATGCGGGAGTAGTGGTAAGATCCTGCAGAAAAAGGCAGAAGAAGCAGTTGTGATATTTGGCTATGATCACAGAAAACATGAGTGTTTTCTTCTTCATGTAGGGGAGGAATTTAGGGAAAAAATAATTCCCTCACAACAAAAGAGTTTGAACATGACTTTGTACAGGAAGGAAATCACAATGATACAAACTGGCATCACCTGAGAGCTGATTGCCAAGAGTGGCACTGTCCAAGTTTAGCAGAGGACAAACACAGGTCTTGCCAGACTAAAACCCCAAAGCAAGCACCTGCTGAAGTTAAAATGAGCACATAAACAGGGTCCATGTGCTGTACTTTGAGATGTGGGAGCCTAGGAGAGTGACTTCCAATGCCTTTGGTGCAAGGCAGATGGAATTTTGCAGCCACTGACTTTCAGGGAAGCATCAACTATGGCTGGATGCTCCTCTCCATGCCTGGAGGCACTGCCTCCTCAGGGCTGCAGCCAGATTATACCAAGGCTCTGAATTTCTGACACACTCAGGGGAGACAGCGAGGGATGAAGATGTCCCTCGCACTTGGCAGGACTAACAGCACCCCACTGTCCTATGTCAGCGTGATGAAATCCTCCTGGAAGCCACTGGAGCAGCACCATGTACCTCTTACTATACACCTGTAACAGTAATGTTGAAACTGAAGTGTTGACATGCATTTCATTAGGACAAAAATGTGCTTGTTGGTTGGAGTACAAAAAAGCTGTGGGAGGAAGTGGGAATTAGGCAGTAGAAGGAAATAAAGAGAAAGATGCCAGCTAAGAAAGGCCTGGCTTTGCCCTGTTTTTACCAATTGCCCAGACAGAATTTTAGGTTTTATATACATGCATCATAAAACTGGTGAATTTTTCTTCTGTGTTTTTGGAACCTTTTTTGTGGTTTTTGTCTTTTGTTTTTGTTTGTCTGTTTGTTTTTGGGTGTTTTTTTTTGGTATTTGTTTTTGTTGTTTTTTGGTGGTGGTCTTTTTTTGTTGTTTGTTTTTTACTGGCAGCAATTACATATTTAATTCTAAAGGAATATGAAAAGGAAAGAGAAATGGAGAAATATGAAAAGTTGGCACTCTAAAGCATACTTTCCAAGACCATTAATATATGCCTGATGTATACAGAATAGCAAATTTGGACTTGAGGCAAGAATTCATGGCCTCCTAAAATACATATTATCATGTCTTAAAGATGTAGTCTTGCAGAGTTAGACTTCTAGTTAGCAAAGACAAAAGCATTTAAAAAATTCAGATAGCACAAATACATTTTTATATGGTAGTGCATAAGCTGGAAAATAGTTCTGATCTATATAATCAAATTAAATTATTCTTAAATTAATTTGGGATCTATCTAGGTTCCAGAACTTTTCTTAAGAAAAATATGTACACTATTACATATATATGATAGGCATATTCCTGTGTATGATATACAAACAATTATAACACTTTTCAACCACTACTGATAAATCAAGGCAGCTTTTCTCAAAAATCTTAATATCCATGTACCCTAAGTAGTTCAAATCAGGACAAGCCAAATCAAATACTATTCATGAACAAACACAGGTACAAGCAATTCTTAAAACTAGTTTTATCTATTATTCAGACATTCCCTCTTGTGTGGGTGATTGTTTTCTCTGTTTGTGGTTTCCCTTTTTTGCATCCTTTTTTTTTTTT
>VXBI01008944.1:675936-705468 GCA_013397375.1 Toxostoma redivivum
CCTTCCCGCACCTTCCCGCACCTTCCCTTCCTGAGCGCCCGCACCTCCAGCCCACGGGAGCGCTCCGGCAGGGCCAGCCTGGGCCGGGCACTTCAACACCAGGTGGCACCAAATATCAACTTTCGACGCTGTGGAAACAAAAAAAAAAAAAAAAAAAAAATTCAAAAAGACAAAAAACCCCCCCAACCAAGCAGGCAAACCCAAACCAAACTAAAAACCAAACAAATACAAAACTCTAACAAACCTCAGAATGAATATGGGGTGATGCAACCCGGAACAATGCCTTCCTCTAAATAGTGACAGGAAGAGATGGAGGGGCAGACAGGCACTCCCGGCTTTACCTGCCTGTGCAGATGCTCATTCCAGGACCTGACAGCAGTAACTATCTCAGCAGCTCACACTAAAAGCATATTCCACCTCACTAACTGCTACAAAGTCACCAGATTTCTGAGTGGGGCTTTCCTTGCCACCACCATTTGATAACACTGCTCAATCAGATCTTAACATGCCATTGAGAGCAAGGCCAGTATTTTAAGGAAGGAGGAATCATGCTGTTGGGGCATGTAAGTGCACATGGGACATGCTGGACAACCAGCAGACATGATTTGTACCCCACACTTTGGTTGTCTGGACAGCTCATTCTTTGCAAAAGCCAAAGTGCAAACTTTACATGCTGGGCACAAAAATGCACACAAAAAAAGGGTGGTGCTTTCTCCCAAGCAGGATATTGCTCAGAAGACCAGTGGCACAGGAGGATGAACTGGCTGGTTTGCTTTTTCATAGAATCATGGAATAAGATGAGTTGAAAAGTTGGACATTGAGTCCAGCTCCTGGCCCTGCACAGGACAGCCCCAAGAGTCACACCATGTGCCTGAGAGCATTGTCCAAACACTTCTTGAGATCTGTCAGGCTGGTGCCATGACCACTTCCCTGGGGAGCCTGTTCCAGTGCCCAGCCACCCTCTGGGTGAAGAACCTTGTCCTAATATCTAACCTAAACCTCCCCAACACAGCTTCATGCTGTTCCCTCAGGTCCTGTTGATGGCCACCAGAAAGCAGATATTGCTGCCTGCCCCTCTATGTCTCCTTGTGAGCAAGTTTTAGACCCCTTTTTCCAACATTTTCATAATCAATTATAATTTTAGAAGCACTGTAACTGTACCTGATATGAAGGCATTGCACCATGGTGTTTCACAGAACCATGAAACTATTGAAATGGACTTTTGGAAGCCATAGACTGGATTTGTCTAGCTGAAAGAAGGGCTAACTTCAGCTAGACCAGGCAGTTGAATGTCTTCTGCTCTGAAGTTTTAGTTTTTTTCTCAGGTGAATATCTGGGATCATCTCTGCTTTTTTCAATTGATGTAATGAATAAAGTTATTCTGGTTGGACTTTGTGTGTGTGCACAAAAAAAGCACACTCAAAGACCACCATGTAAGCTGTTGAGAATCACAGTACTGCTGTAGGTGATTTTCCAAACTAATGGCAAGGAAAACTTGACTACACAAGGTTAATGCAGTTATTTTAATTATTGTCTTTTACATGTGCAGGTGTTCAATCTGATACCAATTATTTAATTTCATTTCCTTTGCAGGATGCAAAGGGGAGCTATCAGAATTTAAATATTCACATTTTCCAAAGGACAGAGGCTGCTAATAAACTCATTAGCAGAGACTTAACCCTGAAGCTTTTCCAGGTTCTGACAGCAAAATAAATTCAAGGTGCTGTTAGAGACTGTCCAACAGAAGAAGTGTGGATATCCCAGCTGAGGGTTGCCCTCCCTCACAATAAAAACACAACCTGTGGTCACCAGCTCTCGCAGGATACACACCCCCATTGTCTCAGGGCAGAGCAATAGGGAGGGCTGGGCAGTGGGAAGCAGAATAAAATACAAATTCTCTCTAAAAATAGGGGTCTTCGTACCATACACAGACCCTGTATGGCCATTGTGCTATCAAACTAACCCTATGGACAGATTCACATTTATCCCAGTGTAAGTTCTCCAGGCAATGGAAAGTTTGGGGTGTGATTAGCACTGTCAGAACAAGCGAAGAACCAGCACAAAGTCACATGTGAGGCATCTGTCTGATCAGCGAAAAAGGTTGTGTTCAAGTCAGGCTTTTACTAATAAAAATAGTTTTAAAGGAGAATGAATTTTGAAGGAAGTCAAACAGCCTGTTTAAAAATGTCAGTAAGGAAAGCCAGTTCTAGATTTTAATACTTACCACTGCATTCTGAAGATGAAGTTGTCCAAAGCTGGTTATATAAATCTCATTCACTGCCTTCTCATGTAGTAATGAGGTACAATTTCTGCAGTGTGCTTCCTGTGATGCCTCCTCTTTCCTTTCTTATTTACGCTGCTGGGGTACAATTTAAATCACATGTATCAGAATCTCTGTGAGCTAGATGTCTTCAGACCATCAACTAGACCATGAATTTTAATATCTTTTTTTTAATCTTAATGAGCAATCAGGCAGGAGTCTTGAATTTTGTGCTCCTAAGAGGCAGAACTGGTATCCTTCCAAATTCAGTAGCATTAGGGGTTTTCTCTCTCCCCACCACTGAAGAGACAAAGTGCCTTGCTTCCTTGAAGCAGAGGTTCAGGAAGGATGGAAGGAATGATGCAATTCTGCAAACTTCAGGCTTAATACTTGCAGGTCAGGATTGCTGTTCAGGGTGATGATGACAAGTATAAGAAAATGAACACCAGCTTCACTAAATGATAACTTTTTCTCCTGTGGCTGTTGTATTTTTCTACAGTGGTCATTATTATCTAAAACAAATCATTATTTAGGTTATATTTTTACTTTTCACAGGGTGAAAAAGTTTAAAGAATCTATTTTCCTTACTAGCCCAATCTCCCAGTTTCCTGCTCTGAAAACTGCCTGGCTCACTAACAAACAAATTCTGCTCTGCCTCCATCCAAACATAGTTCCATAAAAGACAAAATAACTAAACATTGCTTGTACAATGGGGGATCACATTCCTCTGATAAAAGATCAAGGGCATATTCCTACAAAGCCAGAATGAAAAGTTCAAGCAAATCAAATAAAGAACTTTTCTCAAAGACCTACTTGCATGAATGTGACAAGACCACGTTCTTGCATATTATGTGAACTTAGATACTTTTAATGACACTATGTTTGCCTCCTAGAATTGAAGAACTGCTTTATATTCTACAGAATCTTGCTATAACTTCTCATTTTTCTTTGTAACCAAACTCAACTAATTTTCAAGAGACAGATGCTTAATAACATATGCACAAAACTAGCTCTGAGAGTCCTGAAAACCCTTGTTACATTTAATCCATAAGATCTCACATGATGGATACAGACTTTATATCTTCCTGAACTGTACAGTCTTTCTTTACCTTTTAATCTTGTGTAGGAACAACTTCTCTGTCATCAGGCAACTACTTTACACTTTATGGACTAATCTTTATTCACAACTCCTTTTTGTTAGAAATCTCATTTCTTCAAGAAAGCCATCAAGGAAGAAAGTTCCTCAGCATTCTGACTTTCCCTCCCATACACTTCTTTTAACATACTTTTAACTGATAACAGTTCCAGGGAGCTGGTTTGGGGAACATTATCTCCCTCATCCATTAGCAGAACCAAGCCTTGGGGTTTAAATCTAAGACAAATCCCAGTCACTGAGCAGCCAGTTCCAAAACAACCTATGACATGTGACCTTTTCAAAGCATAAACTGTGAAAGTAAAAGCCCAAAGGAATATGTGACGCCTACCAAAGTGACTTTTTAGAAAAATCATTACCTACCTAGTGATTAAGTGTGACCAGCAAGGGCTAAGTTGTGATCACTCCAATGCTGATTTACTCCTCCTCAGAATCCACCTTTGGTATGCTGTGTGCTGTTAACAGCATTCATATTTTTACACTTTAAATGACTCAGGGGTCTGGGTGGTGTTGTCTGAGATTTACATGTGATAGGACAGTGATAGAACTGGAATAGCAAATAAAGATAAGAAAAATTAGCAAATCAGCTATGCTTAGGTTTGTTTTCCACATTAAATTAGGTTCATCAACAAGTAATAGAGCAGAAATTACTCCATATCCAACAGGAGAACTTATGAAGTCATTAATTAGGTTAGATCTACCATGTAGAATTTAAGCAAAGCAAAGTGCATTGCAGAAAACACTGCAGGAGTATTCAAATCACAAGCGTCTCCACACTTTTCATCAAATCCAGCTTTATAGAATACCATTAACAACAAATTACTTTTTTATTGGATAACTAAAACCCCTCTAGAACTGGCAGAGTGAGGACCAGGATTTAAGTAAGTCTTCCTATGTTTATTAAGTTGGTGAGAAAGCAAACCCAAAAACTTTAATGCAAAGAGCTTTCAATCATGAATTTCTCATGATGGCTTTACAAATGCTGAATATTCACCACCTAGAAGTCAATTTGCCGCTTTGCATGCCAGTTATTTTCAAGGACAGGTTTGCCAAACTGTGCAAGCTCTTTTAGTGACAGTTTATATTTCAGGGATACAAAACAGTCCCTGAGTTGTGCATGCTAATGTGCTGGTACTGACAAAAGCAATCTGGTAACACTGACTCAGAATTACACAAGTTCAACAGTGAGGAACAGCACTGGCAAGAGGGGTTAAAAGGAAGTACAACTCAAATAACCATTTTCACTTGAGTTGTGAATCCCAGGGAGACAGTTCCATTACAGCACAACAAAACCAATAAAAATATGTAGGGAACAGGGACTGGGTAACCTTTTGAACTGGTTAACCAGCTCTCTCCCTAACGAGTATGCCTCAAGAAATGTGAAGAATGCTCACGCTTGGGTTGTCACCCTAAGGACAGGAAGGCTTCTCTGTAATTTCTTTTGAACTATTAAAATAGAAACCATAAACCAAAAAGAGCCACAAATTGTTAATAATCTAGTGGGAAATCTGCTGCAAATGTATGTCATACAGGCAATTAAATTTTTATGCTAAGATATATACACAAAAGCCAGATTAAATTGTTTCTATAGCTTACCCCCATAGAGGTGTCGCAAATGTGATGATGAGATATTTTAAGGAGAAAGGCAATGTGCTCTGGGATGACCCTGCTTGGGCAGAAAAGTTGGATCAGATGAGCCACTGTGGTCCCTTTCATCCTTACCCATTCTGTAATCCTCTGCAAAAAGTCCTGATTAATTTGGTGGTGAACAGGGTTAGGGCAATATATAGAAAATATTAATTTTATATAAACATTTGCATAAATAAATACACACATGTCAAATTATTATTTTATTTTCCATGTGCTGGATATCTCTTAAGCTTAATGAGTGCCAAGGTTGCTGAAGACAACAGTAAATTATTGAATTGCTTTTGCTTTATTCCAAGTTGTCCTTTTTCTTGGGCAACGTACTGCCAAAACATGCTGAACTCTACTAGTTCTGTATTGAAGAGTTGAGTAATGTTTACCTAACACTCTATGGTCAATCAATACAATCAATACAATACAATCAAGAGGCTGTGCAAAGATTATAAAGTAATAATTCAGTTTTAGATATTCTGAACATGATGCGTTTAAGTCTCTGTTGAAGTAGGGAGAGTTTGGAAAGTATTTTTGACAATGCTTTGAATTAAATTCTCAGTTATTCCAGCGACCAAGGAAGACTGCATAAGAACTAGCTGAGGACCTGTAGATACACATATATTATATACTGCATAAAAGCTATTTTGAAAAGATGTATATTATTTTCAAATCTTGGAAAATAGAGAACTACTTTAAGATGATGTACAAATTTAAATGCAAAGTTAAAAGCCCTGCAAACTATTTACAGTGATAACAAGAAACATGCAACAATGAAATAGTCACCTGAGTACCTTTGAAGGAGCTACCAAGACTGTTGCTCATGGAAACCAAAATATACTCTTTATTGACTTGAGGATCATCAAAAAAAGCATATAAAAACATAATTTTATGACTTGTTTTCCTATTGAATTAACATATATAAATATTGAAAAATAAAGTAATAGCAGAAGAGTAATACACTTAACTGTAATGACCAAGGGGAACAATATAAAAAGCATTCATTGCAAGTTGTATAACTCAGTGAGAGAATACTTATCAGCCCTGTTCAGCTTCTGCTCAAAAATAAAGATTTATTAGATGAAATTAATTTTTCCACAAATAACATTCTTTGTGGATTTTTCTGGATTATGATGATAGTAAACTACAACACTAAGTGGTCTCCTTTAGTAATTAAAGCTGACTAAAAATCAGCTGCAGTGACATATGTTACAAATAAGACCATGTTATTTGTCTCTGTTAAATCAAATATAATTTTAAAAAAGGTTTCAGCTGCGATTTGCAGTTTTGTTACTCAACAGTCTAGGCAGCACTTTCTCAGTGTCAGTTATGAATGCAATCTGTAGCTTGTACACATAAGACAGTTAAGTTTTGTCTTGTTTTCACTGGAGAATGAAAGTTCGAATTTAAAAGTGATTTCAGTAAAATTCCTCTGCATTCATTACATTAAAGAAACAGAGGCAATATTTCACCTAGGGCCCACAGCATACTTAACCCAGCCCTTCCAGCAGCAAAGTACACTGTCTCACTTCTCATGGAGAATGCTGCAGACTGTGGAGATGTTCTCTTCATTTCCATCCTCTGATAGAGCTACGTCTGCCTAAAAGCCAAAGATCTGTCTTTTTAAAATACGTTTTAAAGGGCTGCAGAATGCAGTGTCTGCCAGCAACAGTAATGTTTGGGTGAAACCTCCAAATTCCTTGTGTGGGGCTTCATTTGGGGTACATACACAGGTGTAATTAAAAAGTGTCTGCAGTCTTCATCTCATGAGATATGAAATACCACAGATACCATTAGCTCTATTAATACCAGTGGATTTGCTGGCTTTTTTGTATTATCCTCAAAGCTGGTAGCATTTGCTATCGGTAGCTGTAGGATTCATAAAGACCTGAAAAAACCAGCTGCAGTTCTGCTTGGGAGGTACAGCCCTTCACAGGTTCAAAACCTTTGTAAATCAATTTGAAGTTTCCAAGGGACCATGTAATTGAAGATAAAGGTAACAACTCCTTGGATGAAAGAGGCCAGAGGGACAACTTTGCAAAAAGAAGGCAAATACTTAAGAACGGCAACTATTATTCTCTGTTAGTTATTAGACAAACAAATCCTTTTCCTGTCAATAAACATCTAAAATTACCTCATTATTACCTACCAACAAATGAAGACGTTCTGTTGAGATTCAAAGGTAAAAGACCTTGCAACTTTTATACCCCAAAACTATTACTGCCAGGTAAAGCAGGTGGAAAACCTTCACTGTGAGATGGACTATGACTAAGTGCTAGGAATCATTCAGCTTTTATCACAGCATCTGCAGTCTTCATAAAGCTTTTGGCAAAAATCCCTTATCAGGGGCTCCTAAGGAAATTAAATTTTCTATTAATATCTAATGTTCAGAAACAAATGGTGGCATACACAATCACTTGCCACAACACGGGGAAGTTGCTGTTCTTCCAGGACATCTGGGCTGTGACCTGACAAAATGCAATAGGGACAGATAGGGAGTCTGCAAACAAAAGATTTGCTTTGTAAAACCACAATTACACAAGCTCACTCAATATGGTGCACTTGGTACAGGGGATTACAGTTCAGAGCTTATGCTGAAGCTCACTCAATATGGTGCACTTGGTACAGGGGATTACAGTTCAGAGCTTATGCTGCACTGCTAGCTGATTTTCATTTGAGTGAGGAGCTGAAATCACAGAGTAGATGAGGTTGAAAGAGACCTCCGGAGACCAAGCAGTCCAACTTTCTCGCAAGCAGGGTCAGCTACAGTAGTTTGGTCTAGCCTCTATTCAGCTGGGGTTTTATATCTCTAAGATTTCCACAGCCTCTGTGGTCACTGTTTTACCTCCCTCACAGATAAAAAAGTTCTTTAGAACTTTTGTTCTTTTGAAGTGGAATCTCCTGTTTTCAAGCTGGTGTCCATTGCCTTTTGTCCTGTCCCTGGGCACCACTAAGAAAAGTCTGGCTCTTTCTTTTTTGCTCAACCCACACCAGGTATTTTTAGCTAGAGAGAATCATACAAGATTTCTCCTTGGCTTCCTTTCTCCAGGCTGAAGACTCCCAGCTCTTCCAGACTCTTTGTACAATAGATGCTCCAGTCCCTTAATCATCTTTTGTGGTCCTTCACTGGTTTCACTCCAGTTCATCCACATTCCTTTCATTCTAGGTCACTCAGATCTGGACCCAGCATTCCACGTGTGCCTGTGCAGTGAAGAGGACAAGGATCACCACTCCAACGTACTGACAACATTCCTCCTCATGCAGGTCAGGATACTGCTGGCCTTTTTTTCTGCCAGGGTCCACTGCTGGCTCATCCAGGACTCTCAGATACTATTCTCCAAAGCTGTGCTCCAACCACAGCCTAGTGCATGGGGTCATCCTTCCTCACATACAGGACTTTGTGTCTGCCTGCTTTTGTTGAACATCACGGTGTTCCTGCCTATTTCTCCAGACCCTTTAAGTGGCAGCTGTCTTGCTCCTTTTTAAAGCTGTCCTCCCTAGGTTGTCCAACCTGGGCAGAGATGCTTTTCCCTCACACAGTCACACTTGAAACCTTTCAGGGCTCTGCTGGCTGTACAGCTGGGGTGAAAGGCTGAAGGCTGGACAAGCCTTTATGGTATCACTGCAACACCCCAGAGCTGAGCGCCCAGCAAGCAGCCTTTTGTAGGGTCACAGCTACCCCGGGACAGGCAAAAGGCAGCAGTGTGGCCAAGAACTTCTAAAGTCAGTGCAGCAATCATAATGTTTTTGGTGGTGGTGATTAAAGCAAACTAAGTCAAATCTTATAATTAAGTTTGCAGGTTTTGTCTTTATTTTAATTTTATTTTAATTTTATTTAACTAGACAGAAAGTAGCACAGGTGATAGGGGCAGAGATATTTATTGGTTTTCTCTCAGAGTCCTGGCACCAGGCAACTTCAGCAACTACAGGATAATCCACACCCTCGAGGTCAGGTGCCAGGTATTAAGTGTCAATAGCTAATTCCTAGCTAAGCAGCAAAAAACCAGGCCCAAACAAGACCCAATAACATCCCAAATCATTAGAGAATCAGAGCAGGCATGGATTTCTAGGTATCAGACAAACAATATCTGTGATGGCTGGGCAGAGTTTCTCAAATTAAAATAATTTTTTGGTAATACTAGAAAATTTAGATTCATTTTCCAGCTTGAGACACCAAACTTTATATAAACACACTTAAAACATTGACTCATTTGGGCCTGTCTGGAACTGATAGTTCATAACATCAGCAGGTTCTGAGTATGCTGTGTCCACTCTGCCTTCAAAGAAAAACCAGCAACAGCCTGAGCATGCCACCAGGCCATTGATCTGAGGAAATACACTGAAAGATGCCTTTGATTAGCCCAGTACTTTGGGTTGCCTATTTTAACCAAGCACAGATTGCAACCTGCAGAAAAAGTGAAAACTGACAGTAAAATTAGTAAGCCAAAAATCAGGGAGAGAAGAAACAAAGGAGTTCTGCAGCAAACAGCAGTTGGAAGTAAAGCAGTGCCCAAAAACAAAGGCAAGAAATAGAAGAAATGTTGGATGAACAAGAATTACTGTACAGAACAAACAATGAACTCAGATTTATTCCCTAGGCTAATGCAAGTACAAGGTACAAAGCAAATTATCAGATGCAAGAATTGCAAAGGCAATTGTAGAGTATTTAACAGCACATTTTCTTAAAAAAAAAAAAGAAAGAAAAATCAAGAGAACAAATGAAAAAATTAAAAGTACTCAAAATAAAAGCACAAAAACTGTTTCCAAATAATTTTTCTAACTGATAGAATAAAATCTGAGTGATGGAAAATGTGACATGAGGGGCATAACACCAGATATATTTGTTTTACACTTTTGTATATTTGAAAAACTAACACATAAGACTTTTTCTTAAAAGCCCATTGTGCTGATGACTAAATCCAAGGTCCCCAACCCACTGTGGTCCTGTAACAAATTATGACAGCAGCTAATATCTTAGCTCTGCTGGCACTGTTATTACTACTGGCATTATGTCTCCAAGGTCTTTATGCATCCCTGCAATACTTACATTCCTTTATAATCCTCAAGTACAGTTTTAGACTGCATCATCTGCCAAAATCAGGTTCTGAGGCTCCTTACAGATCTCCTCATATGAGCTCTACGTTTGAATGAGCCAGTTAACTCAAAGGTAAAGTGTTATCTTTTAAAGAGATTTATTGTGAGCGGAGATGCATTGCTATTTCTCACTGTCAGCCTGCAAAGACCTTAGTGTTAGTATCAAGGATACAAATAAGATGCAAAGTGGTTTTCGTTGACAGCAAACAGCTAAACCTGTGTGGCTCACGTTAAAAATGCACAGCACATTTTAGAGTGCACTGGGTACTTAAAAAAAAAAAGAAAAAATATGTTCCCAGGGTACATTACACAAATTTAGAATAGAATAATGCTATATGTCAGAGGCAGTCATGCTTTTGCAGCTGAATTTTAATGCTGCCTTTTCTTTCTTCTGTCTCACCCTACCAGGGGCCATTCTCCTTTGAAAACTACTTCTCTCTTACAGATTGCTGCTGCTACCTTGTCACACCCCCTCCTGCCTCCATCTGCCACTGCCTCCTCATGGGCCATCACTTCTCACTGACTTCAGCCTGGGGAAGAGGAAAAAAAGCCCCAAAGGAGCTCTACTTTGCATCTTACCTCTAATAATGCCGTACCTCTTCAGACAGAAACAGGGATATGTGTACATCTGAAAGAGTGTCCCTAAACAGAGTCAAACACAGTTCAGGATTAGTCTCTCTACATAGATGAAGGAGAGTGAAAAAGCAAGATTTCCTGATGGTTCTCCTGTAGATCCCAGATGCCATGGTAGGGAACAAAAAGGCTCCTGCAATTTTCAACAGCCCTCTGTCACAGCTGGCACCCTGCCAGCCTGTGCCAGACACCGGCTGCTGAGCCTGCTGGGGATGCAGTGCTGGAGCAGAAAGGCCCAAGGAAACTGAAAATGAAGAAAGGGCCATCAGGGCTGGAGACAAGGAGTGAGACAGAGCCAGTAGAGAAACAGATTCAGGGCTGTTGGTCAGGGGCAAAGTGGAGAAAGGATAAAGAAGGTAAGGTCTGGAAGTACTGCTGGGCACTTTGCTTTCTCCCAGTGCAGGCTCCCCAGCGCTTCAATGCATTTCCCATACTTCACTTTTAGCTCCTTAGAGGGTTGTTCTACAGCAGTCTTAGTGACTTCCTTTTGGATTGCATTTTGCTGATGAAATTCCTCAAAACTTTTGCTTCCTCCAAATCCCACTTTGCTTCTCTGTCTCTAGTCTGTGACAGCATCACAAGGGAGAAAACTTCATCTTGTTCCTGAAAGTTTTCAGTGATCGAAAACATTACACATGGAGCTCTGGAGGGGAGCAAAAAAATTCACCAGCCAAACACCAACTTTGTCAGAACTCTCTTTTCTCAAAATGCAGCAAGACATCTCCCGAAGAAAACTATCCCTCACATACTTCACTTTGTATACAAAACTATCATCTCACTGAACTGCTGTCCAGACAGGGCTCTGAAAACACATATATTCCCTGGAAAACACAAGGAAAGTTAAACAGAAAGCAAAGGAATAATCGTAATACACTTTCATTTAACCTTCTGATAAAAACTTCAAATTATGCAGACCAAAATTTATTTGCAAGTAACTAAAAAGGCATTCAAATCCAGAGCTTCAGCACACTGTGCTCTCGCTCCCTTCTCCAAGTTTTATCTTGCTTATATATAGCCAGTACCCTGCTGCTGCAGCTCCGCACCAGGCTCCCAGCCCGCTCCCTCCTCGCAGGGAGAGCGCTGCCCTGGAACACCGCGTACTCCCAGAGGCATCACGATAATCTCATTTAAGGCACGGAACGCTGTGGCCACACTCTGCACCAGAAAAGAATTTCTGCAGCAAGGCAGAGGGAGCAGCAGGCATTTTGTCACCCTGAAAAGGCAAGGCTGTCCTGTTCTGACAGCCGCTGCCTGCAGCTATCCCCTCCCTCCTCTTTTAAGTTGTTGTGTGCGTGCAACCACATCGGCAAGAAATGTCCTTCCTCACGTTTCTAACCAGAGTTAGAGGCAGAGGTACAGCCATGCATGCTGTTCTCCCCATCCCAGCTGCCCACCTCAGCGCACAGAGGGGAGCACCCTGATGGACGGCACCAGCAGGAGTAGGCAGGCTCAGTTTCCAAAGGTTTGCTTCTAAATAACTGTGCCATTTACCCCCTTTCTTTGCTGAGGCAGCAGAACATGGAATATACACTTCTTACAGAGGCCTGAGCTCGCTTCTGGCATACAATAAATCAAACTGAACAAGCACCAAGACATCAAATTGTAAACTGAACCAGCTGAGCAGGGGCACCTTTTCGTACTCCTAACAAACCTCTGTACTGGAAGCAGCCCAACAGATAGAGAAAACAAAACTCTTACAACATCAGAATAAAAACAACGCACACAAGAAAAATATCAGAATTACAGCTCAGCAATCATCCTTCTCTATTTCCATCACAAAATAGGTCCAGAATGGCTACAGTAGAATAAGAGGTCAAATTGTAACAGAAATATGAGGACACATGCTTCACCCTCAAGATCATATTCTCATTAATATGTAATATTTCAATTCCATTAAAGATCCTAGTTTTGTGTTTTTATGGTACCAGATAGTTTGATTAATCTGGAATTGGTCTAAAATAGCTTCCTCTGAAATACTGTTTAATGTAATACTTTACCTCTTGATTAAACACTGTTCAGTAAAGAACTTGATGCTTGGCATCATTGAGCATGCTGTACTAGAAATATGGTTAAAATAATTAAGCGTTGTTTTTATTATGTCAGTTTCAGAAAACTTGAAAGGATCCTAAAGTAAAAAATTTAAGTAGTGCATGAGATATTGAGTAGGCCTGCTCTTGTCCACCAAATGCAAAATCAGGCACCTGTTTAGAAACCATGTTTTTCTGGCTGTGCAACCCCAGAAAGCTGCTCCTTCCCATTTCCCCCAGCCTGCTCACACTCCACAAGCAAGACACAGTTATTCCACAGGATCTTTCCTCTTCTCTTTCTGGATGTTGTGCTTTGCTCTTTGAGGTGACACCTTTGCATCAGACCCTGGATGAACTAATTGTTCCCTGCTGGAAGGGATTTGTTAAATTTTGCCCCAAGAATAGGCTGGCAGTGACAGCAAGAGGAGGCTCCTGAAGCCTATTCTCTGCCCCACTGCTGGAAAGCAGTGCTCATCACTCATAGGCAGAAGTCAGGACAAAGGGCTGCTTGTACAGCATCTCCCATCAGCCCTCCCTCCCTCCTCTCATCCCCACCAGCTCCAGCTCCCTCTGGGTACATCTAAAAAGATACAGCTGCCAAGAAAGTGGAAGGGAGCGAACTAGAACATAAAGGTACGTTTTGCTCCTGAAATTATCCTTGTCTACTTGTTCCTTCTAGTTACAGGGTACAGAATTAGAAATATATATGGGAACATGCAGAAGAAGATTTGGGAGAAGCTGTTATATTGCAGGCAAGAGGTACCATTCAAGACAGTTGCATGGCTGGGATCCAGACAAAATAATTCTTTTACTATCTTGCTTTTCTTCAAAGTTGGATACTACATATAAACATCTGAAGTCACTAAATACAGTATATTGCCTTCCAGTGCTCAATAAATTATGGAGAGAGGTGTCTTCACAATGAATTGCTGTCTTAAAGAAAACAAAATAGGGTTTAATGAGAACTCAGTTTCTGGAAAGAATCATGGTATTGATGACAATTACAAAGCAGTAATTCACTGAATTAGTCCTCAGTGGAATAGCTGCTGTCCTTACAGTGTTCAAGCAAAATAGATTTAAGAATTTTTTATGGAAAAAATCTTCACAATATTATCAGTTATGCAGTTCTTGTGTAATGATTTTTTTAGTAATGCACTAATAAACCTAACTGTCAAGCACAAACATACCTAAATACTAAATATTCAGCATCTTACAGGTGTTTATGAAAGGCAAACTTGACAAATAAATAAACACTAAAATGCATTTAATTTTTTAATAAGTGAAACAATTTTAATATATATTTGCTTTTTAAGTGCAACTTGTTAACCTGGCACATGCCGCTGGGCAAACTGGAAAAGAACATACACCAAAAGTGTACCAATTAATGTATATTTTGTTTCCAACATTAGGCAACTAGAAATACAGCCTTCTTAAGGGGAAAAGAAGGGTATATTTAATGAAGGATTGATATTTTTAATGGTTGATAGACCAACCTACAAATATTTCTATTTTCCCAACCATGCAGGATCTCAAGAAATGCCAAGATACACATTTGGTGCCATTTTTCAGTTTTCTCTATTTCTAACACCTGAGCTCCTACTGATATCATGGGACCTTTAAAGGACATCACTTCTCATGAACTATTACTCTGTTGTTCTTGGACAAGTAGGCTGAGACTTGGGGTTTTCTCTTCAGTCTGACTACCTCTGCATCTAGCGGATACAAAGACTAGATGGTGCCAAATTGCCTGGCAAGATAATTCAAACACTCTCAGCTGAACAAGCAGAGACAGCACTAATTCCTGATTCATCATGCATATTCCCAAACTAACCATTTTCCTTTAGGAAAGGCTCCAAACTATTTCAAAGCACTTGTATTCTCAGGTGCATTTGGTCTTAAACCTTACTTACACCACATCAAAATAATTAACTGAAAAGAACTTACACAAATGCAAGGAGCTAATTTTTGGTATTTTTAGATGGCTTTACTCCTGCTAGAACTTGAAATGATAAAATATTGATAGAGCAAGCAAGGCTTAGCATGGCTGGCATTGCTATCTTTTCAGAAGGTTTTATAAAATAAGGAAATGTAAGAGGATGCTTGCTGGCAATGAATGAGTCTTTGAGCCACATTAGTGATTGGATTTGTTCATCGCATTTTCCTGATTTTCTTTGTGAGAAAAGCCTATCTTCTGTGCTGTGCAAAAGCAGACAATGCCTTTGACACTCATTTTGAAATAAACATGCACATACTAGCTGCTCTATTCTTTACCTAGGCAATCAGTGACACTCCAACATCTGTTCAAGCGCACTCAGGATGAGAAGTTGCAGCAGTTTGTCAGACAGAGATGCTGCATCTGAAAGTTCTGCTGAGTTTACCCGCATTGATCCTGTGCAGGGAGCTGATGAAACACTTCAGCTCCTTGGCAATCTTACATTTGCAAATAGGGAGTGTTCTCTCTTCCCCAGGAAAGAAATTAAATACCTGTTTGAAGAAAGGTCTTTTGACAAAATGTTTCTGTTTGGCTTTGATCTGCAAAAAAAAAAAAAAAAAACCCAGAGGAAATATTTAGGCAGAAATTAAATTATAATATATTTATCATTGGTAAAATGCATAGCTGGTCAGAGGAGATGTCTATCCATAGCTTTCCAGCATGTTGACTTTGCTAATATTGATTTTGGCACCCACCCATAGAAACCCTCCTGATGACACATCACAGCAATATCCTATTATTTTTCAAGGCAAGTAGTGAATTACAGAATCGCCACAAAAACTGTAGGTCGTGATTTTTGAACCTAGCAATTTGACAGTGTATAGAGAACGAGCCTATTTTCAGGACAAATTTGCCTATTTTTCAGGAAGTGAATTCCTACAAATTTTGAGGAGATAGGTAGCTGGCAACAGATTCAAATGAGCATTTCAGTTGAACTCCAGGTAGGGAAGGATCACCTGGATTATTACAAATTTTTTTTAATAGTTCACAAGAGTAAGATATCATGAATGCCTCATTCTCAGTAGAAGAACATGGAATAATACAATCACAGGAAACAAAAGCATAAAACCCCTGCTTCTTAATTTTCTATTTCATAGAAATTTCCTCCTATTAAAGACTTAAACAATTAAGCTCAACTATTTGAACAGAAGATTAAATTGTAATCCCTGACACTGGCATTTATCTAGGTATAGTATAAATAAATTTTTTCTCTTTAAGCATTAGACTTCTCTGAGCAGAACCCTCATAACTAAAGTGTTTATACTCCTACAAAATAAAACCATAAATATAATAATACAGATTCTTCACTCAAGTCTAAAAAACACCAGGCAAGTTTAGAACAATGTTTACTTTACTTGAGTAGTAGTTTTGAGGTCTAAAACTAATAAAGATGATATGTTATTCAATACTGCACTCTGAGGTAATTAAAAATAGATCCCCAAGGCTCCATTATTAGTAGTTTATAGGAGTCTTCTATTCAAAAGTTCCCATACAAGTTCATGGAAACTAAAATGAATTATTCAATGAATTTTTCTTCTACAACAGAAGCAAAAAAATCCACAGAAGAGCTTATTCTCACTTTATTCATGTTCTTTAATATACTGGCCACTTTTTAATATTTTATTTGGCTACTGATGCTAAAAAAAACCCAAGTTTAAATATAAAAATAAATAACCAAAAATTTTTGAGGTGCTATATTTTATCCTTAATATGAATCTAAATTTCCAGATTTTCTTATATGACATTTTATTCATGGGCTGAAGAAATGGAAGATAAGATACCTGCAGTAGCAAGAAAACTACCTGAGAAAAATGACAAAAAAATACTGTAGATTTATGTATTCAAAAGTTTACCGTTTGTTTTTCAAGGGTTATCTCAAGAATTTTACAAAGTAACCCATATTACAGTCACATCTACAGCTAGCATACCTAATTTTTTTTCTTATAGCTCTACCATCTTAACATCACCTTTGATAGTCTTTGATTAGACATTGCCTTACACCTTGTTTTTTTTGGGTTAGCCCATTCTAATCTTCAGCCCCACAAGGAAGATCAGGGCTAGCCCATAACATCGTGTCAGGGCATCAATTCCAAAGTGTCAGCAAGATGAGGGTCAGCAAAGTCTTCCTTAAGTCTTACACAAGCAAAATAATGAGCACACAGGGAGAGTTCTGGGCAGAGCTGGTCATTCTCTAGGTTCATTTTCAGAGCAGAATTCCTATTTAAATTCAGTTACGATAACAAATCCATTTTGTTTGAACACGAGGAAAGGTAAAAAATCCTCTCTCCTACTACCAATAAAAGCTCAGTTCAAACGTTGTTCAAAAACCTAATTTAAAAGTGAATGCAGGTTCAAGGATCCAAAGCTTTGTGGCAAGGTCAGACTGTGCAAATCAGCACAAAACAGCAGAGCTCACATTAAACAAAAAGATGGAAAGCCTAGTGGCCAGCAGGAGAGTTTTGCTCGGGATAATTTATCCCACCTTTTAAAAAACCAGTTAAACCATAAGGATGTCCAGTAGCATGACTCAACTAGCAGTCTGCAGTACTAAACAAATCCAATAAAAAAGATTCTCCATAATACTGTATCATACCAGAGCTCATGACAGCAGCAGCTGGCAGCACTGCAGACAGCTTTGGCTTCCTTGGCTGCTTAATGCCTCAGTTTCTCACACAGCCCGTGACACAGGATTCAATCAGCAAGCAGTTTTCCCACAACTTTGATGGGGAAGGATACTATTTATTTTACATTACTCTTGTTTTGACAGGCAAAATGGCCAGGAAGGCAAGGACACACACCCAGACATTCCCCCCTGATTTGGTAGCAATCGATACAATCACTTATACCAACAAGAAAATGCGGCTGGCTCAAAGCAATTTTCTCAAGGTGAGAGGCCACAGAAACAACAAAATTGCCAGCATCAGAAGCCTCAATTCCCAAAGAAAGGATTCCCAAGGTTGTACAGAATGTAATGAATATCAATTCTGCTGCAATATTATTTACCTCCTAGGAGAGAACACTCTCCAGCACTCAGGCTCAAATGACCAAAACTTCACAGGAAAGAAAAACACAAGGCAGAAAGCAAATCAGGGAAAGAGGTCTGTTCAGCAGCAATACCTGTGTCACATAGCCTGTTTCTCTTCAGCACCCTGCTGTGGGAAGCTTGGCAAAAATGAAGATGGTCTCGGTGCTGCTGCTGCTGCTGAGCACCCTCCTGGGTACCCCCGCAGTGCCTGCCCAGCGCCCTGCTTGTTACAAGAGGGCCCTGAAGGACCACAGCTGTCACACCATCCCCGAAAGCACCGAGAACCTCCGACACGTCGACGATGGCCTGCAAGATCACTTTTGGGAAGGGAAGGGCTGTGAGGTGATCTGTTACTGCAACTTGAATGAATTGCTCTGCTGCCCAAAGTAAGATCACACTTATTTCATGTAAACTTGTTTACTTCTTCACAACTGCCCACTATATTTCCAACATTTTAGTTTCCACATGCGGAATAAGCTATCATTTTAAAGAAATTCATCATTTCAGATAGTTTGAAATTATATCAAGATACAGCCAATTTTCTGTTACTGTCAGTTTTGTATATTTATATTTGTTTTTCATGGGCCCACCTAGGACTTGCTTAGCATATTTTGTAAACCTCCCTGTCCTATTAACAGGGACTTCAGCATTTGAATCACCCAAGTTTTGACTCCTCTGTTTGATCCAAACTAAGAATAACTACATCAAACCCTTGTTCACAGCATTTGGCAATGAAGGTGTTTTCAGGACCACAAAAAAATCCTATTTGATTTCCATTCCATGGAAGAGAACTGTATTGCTATTCTAAAGTGCATGCTCATATGTCAGCAGAACAAGTAATTCTGTAAAAATAGCTGTTAAAAGCAGAAAAGCAAAGGAGGGGCACAAGGGTTAACACATACTTGTATAAGGCAAAGCAAAGATTGAGCACAAGAACATCAACACCTCCCTGGCTTGCTCGCACTGCTGACAAAGTCAAACAGTGGAGTTCTCACTGAACATGGGGTTTTTGTTGTTGTTACGTAGAAAGAATATAGCTGAGTTAAATAAACACCATCAGCCCATACTGGTTTTAGGTAATAAAATGTATTAAGAGGTATTATTTCATTCAGCTTTTCAGCAACATCTTTTCTTCAGTAAATTTGGATTAGAAATATCAACAGTTCAAATCTTACTAATACTTCAGAGGCACCAAAATGTGAGTGCATTATATAGGCAAGCAAAAATGATTTTCATATGTGCTCCTCTTAACACTCTCATTTCTCAAGTCCCCTAAAATTCAATAAAGGCAACTTTCCAGCACTTCTGTAGGACACTCAAGTTGAACCAAGTGGGAAAGACTTGTAAAGCTAAAAATCTCACATTCAAACTGAGAGCAGGGTTTAAGTAAGATTTTCATCTTTCACTTTCCCTAAAACCAGATATGGTGTCCTCACCCTGAAGCACAGTTTGGGTCTCTAGCTTCAACCTTTGAGCAGCATAGAAAAGCCTCTTCCTCGGATACAAACGTGGAAGAAAATATTCCTTTCATCATCCTGTGGAACACAAGACCTGCTTTGCCTCTGTACTCTCAGGACAAATTGCACATGCCAAAGTCCTTTATTTTGATAATATAACCTATTTGGTAAGTTTATTTTCTCAAAGTTAAAATACCAGGGTGGAGTTCTGCAACCTGGTCTGCCAATGGAAGTTTTGTCACTGCTCTCACAGCAGGCCAGCAGAGGTAGAAACGCAGTATCTTCATCCAGACCTGCAGATGCATTTGCATTGCTGGAAAGACATTCCACATACATAGTAACCTCACGTATACCATGATACACGCTAGAAAATATCCACAGTGGGAAATGCATGTCATGTTAAAGCTCTAATAAACCAATGATCTAATTGTTTAAATATGTGATCCTATTTTTCAGAGATATTTTCTTTGGACCAAGGATATCGTTTGTGATCCCCTGCAACAGTCAATGATTCAAGTCAGCAAGTGAAGATAACAGACATCATTCTATGATCATGTAATAATGTTTTCAAGGGGAAAACCAAAACTACCACCAACAAAAACAACTTCTTCCTTTCTAATAAGTCACTGCCTCACTTTACACTGTAGAAGGAATTTCTTTTCTATACCTTTATGGAATATCAAATACGTAAGAAGTTTTCTTTTCAAATCTGGTAGCTAATTGCCATAAAGCCATTTCCATGATTTAACAGACTGTACAAGCTCTTAATGTATCCCAATATGCATCCCCCAGCAAAAAGCATACCTCTTCTTACTCAGCACAATATCCTTATCTAGTTTGGACAAAGAAACTTCAAGCCTGAGCCTTCACGTTAGGAACAAGACTCTCAGAACAATTTATGACAGTGCAGCTTCCTATTCCATTATTGCCATCACACTTTTAATGCCATTTTAAGCTGAAGCCACTCAGTCCCTGGCACTTCTGAAGAGAGGCTCCCATATTCTGTTTAGGCATTTTAAAATGCCTGCACATACAAAATGCATGCATTTCCATGTTTTCTAAGTATTTCACTGGAATAAAAATATTAAAAACTGACATTAATAGTACTAAAACACATGTATGTCTAATTGGTCACCTGCCTTGACCATGCAATCTCTAAACCCTTAAATTGCTTAATTTTAGCATTCAACATTTAAAAATATTAGAACAATAGACTTTTAAATCAAGCTCTATTTGAAATACAGTACCCCAAAATTAAGTTAAAATACTGGGTTTTTTAGGCTAGCCCTGTAAGGCAATAGTTACAGAAAACACAGAGATAATCATCTTAATATTTAAGAGGTATTTTGATCTATGAGATACACACAAAGAAACAAAATTTTGACCATTTTTCTGTTATATGACAATCTGTATTGGCAGGTGTTGAGAAGTAATTTTAAGCAGTCACCTGAACAAGCCACACTTACAGGCAGCAGGCTTGACTTTCTACCTTACACATATAAACTCTCCAGCTATCAAGTCAGTCACATGGAAAGTGTGCAGTACTGAAGGAGATGTACAATCTTCTCTCCTCAAAAAAATGCACTGTTCATCTAATAATCTTACACATTGGTCCAAACTGCTACCACCAGTTTACCATGCCTACTTCATGTATCAGTATGAAGTATCACCATGACTGTTTTTCTTCTTGTTAGTAAACTGGTTGGATGCTGAGTGAGGGGGTGATTTTACACAGCCAATAATAAATATTTCAAGTAAATCTGTGTGCACTATTTTTGCCCTACTGACCATTAAACAGCTTACATCACCAGGCTTTTTTTTGTTTGTGGAATTATTCAAGCAGATTAATTTGGGCTTCCTACCAAATAATCAATTGATAGTAAAATAAACCCCATAAATCTGGCAACCCAGTGAAAATATCCAAAGTCAGCGCTCTGCGAATAAAACTTATGGTATGTGCTCTTGTGTAAAGTCCTCTACAAGCTTCTAGGGTATGTTAACTATTGGTGTTCGTGCCATCTAGTTTCTACAAGAATCATGTTGCATATGCCTGGCATTCATAGCTTTGCAAAGCACCCACAGCAAAAAATTTAAGGCAGATACAAAGCTGGGTATTAAAGTTGGTGGCTTTCAATTCCCTTTCTTCCATGGGTCCTGGAAAATACACAATCCACTGGTGCAAAACTTTTCTGCTTTCCATATGCAGCAAGACAGGGTCACTTAAGCTACTACTTTTAAGACTGACTTTCCACAGAAATTTGCTTTTGTTTCTTTCCTCACTCTCCTTCCCTCACACAGCTCCTTCTACATGTCCTGCCAGGCCTAGGTGAGAACATTCAACCCTGTCATGCACTCAGGAAAAAAAAACTTTTTTTCTTTGGATGTCCTATCCATTACTAGGTTCCCTGGCTTTTTATGCAACTCAAACTTTGAAGGTAAGAAGCTTGAATGTGTGCAAAGGACATTTAGTAAACAAACTGACAGTCCCTGTAGTGAAACGGGCATGAAGACATACCTTCAAAGGAGCATCAGTTTTAGCTGTCACTAGCTAGATATCACTGTCTTGAACTTAGGCCAGCACTGCAGAACTGTATTTTGGAAACACATAAAGCAGTACAAGTGAAAGAAAGCATGCCACTGGAGAGATACTGGGAAGGCAGCCAGCTTGAGGTTAGGGTTTATCATAATTTAATTCTATGCAAGCATCACAGGTCAAAAAAAAGCAAAGTGAAGCATCTTAGTTGTAGTGATGCCAGTAGAGTAGTAATTTTCAGAAAAACTCAAAAGATCAGCATCAAGCAGATTAGATCATGGACATACTGCTTTCTCATTTTTCCCAAATTAAGAAAAAGCTTATCAACATCTGGTAAGATTAGGAGTTGCAATGAATGCTAACTGAACAAACTGAAGCGATGTCCTCCTCAGCTTTAAGATGAAAACTATTTTCCCTCAGCTTTTTATTCATCCTATGTGCACAGCTTTAAGCAGAAAGAAATAATATTCCACACACCACACATTTAGACTAACACAATAGTTGACAATACAGGAAGTCATTCATAGTACCATCTTCAACATCAGAATTTTCCAAAACAATCAATTAAAAGCCTAAATATTGCTGGATATTCTTTTCCATAAGTTACCATAAGTTTTGAGTTTATTGAGAGGCAGTTGTTCTTTTAAACAGGCCTGAGCTAATCCATGCAATGAAAAAGTGTGCCTGTCAGAAGAGACTGTATTGACCCCACACAGGCTTGACTCTCATTCTCCAGTTAAGTTCTTAGCAGCAGTCCATGCAGACAAATGGAGAAGTCAGCAGGTAAAGGATTTCTTACCAAGTCGAAGGACTTCTCAGCACAGTAAGTTGCATCAGTCTCTTCATCTGTACTTACAGCTTTGAAATTCGAGAGCTGCATTTTTTTCCATTTTAATATAGGAGCAGGAAGGCCTCAGTGCTTGGAAGCATGTGTCTCAGCATTGACAAAATGAGTAAACAAATCAGAAAATCCTCCAATTCTTGTTTCCAAAGGGGGGAAAAAAAAAAGTGTTTTTCAGCCATTTCTGCCCAGCTAAGAACAGAACTGACACTTAAAGCCTTTTACCTTAGGAAAAAGAATCTATTAGCACGTCTGCTACAGCTTTTTTTTAAAGGCATTGCATCTGAGCACTTGAGGTACATTTATAAATATATCCTTGGCACATTTTAATTGAAAAATATTTTAATATTATTACATAATTCATCAAAGCTTAACTATTAAGTACAAGTATCACAGAATCACAGAATATGCTGAGCTGGATGGGACCTGTCAGGATCGAGTCCAACTCATTAAAATTACAGACACACCCATTTGAGCAACAATATCAGTGATATTTATTTAAAATACTTTTGCTGAGGAGATTTGTTTCATAAGAGATGGTTTTCAAACAAATCAGCAAGGTTATGAAAAATAAAACAGACAAACTCTCTCAGGAGAAAAAGTTACAAAGAAAGCTTCTGCATATCAACAAAATCTCAGTCTTTTGATTTGCAGCCTGAGTCTCAGGCCCAACCTTCTCTGCCTAATGAACCCCACTATCCATCTTTAGATCTGGTTTGTTCTTGTCATTCTTCACCGAGTAGATGAAGTATGTTAAGGTGTCCTTTTCATTCACTGGAATTGTCCTAAAATGGCAGCCAATTATCTACAAAGGAAGAATGCAAGGAAATTAAATAATCACTCTTACATGCAAAAACAGAAGATTCTAAATTAAATGTACTACAATAAAGCTTTAAAGACTGATTAAGAAGCTTACAAAAAAAGGAAACATTGCCTCTCTTCAGAAGTCTTTAGTAGTCATAGAAAGATAAACAGGAACCATTTTACCAATAACTGTGAACTAAATATAGTAGATTGTACCCCTAATTTCCAAAGTAAAAAGTTGACAAATTTTTCAGGGAAAAACAACCTTCAAGGTATCAGAAAAATCACGGGACTATAGTTACATGTGTCTAGCTAAAGCTTGAATATACCAGGTAATGACTACAGAATATCAACAGTGACAGCACAGTTATGAGAGGCTACTGCTCTCCACTCAGTTTGGGAGATGGTGTCTGCATCAAATCACATGCAGAAACACCTAACACAACATAAAAACTATCAGAAAACTATAATTGAACATTCAACTCTTCAGAACAGACCTATCAATGAAAATTCACCATGCTGTAACCACTGAAATATGACAATTTGTAAGCCGTTCTTGAATCACTTGTCATTTCAGCAGTCTTTCCCTTCATCAAAATGAACATCAGTTTTCAAAGAAAGCTGCAAAATATTGCAACTGAGTCTGTTCTCTGGCTTTTTGCCAGATTGGTAGATCAAAATTATGAAGTGAAAAACATGGAACTGCTCATTTAGGCACCACAGGATATAAGAATAAATGTTTAGCCTAACTAAAAATTTAGAAAGCTTTCTAAACTCTACCCCAAAAGCATTCATAGAGAGGAACCTTGACACAGTAATTTGAAGGGAACTTTCAAATTTGAAGGGAATAGCTAGAGTAATTTGAAGGGAACAGCTAGAGCAGTGTCCATGGTATGTTAGGACAGATTACAAGAGATCAAATGTACTGTATGTTAAGGAAGCTCTGTGACTATGGCTCACAAATACCTGCAGGTCAGTCAAATCAAGCATGTGGCAGAAGCAGCTTTACCCATGCACACCATGCAACACTGGAATAACTTAGTGCAAGTACCATATGAGATGTACCTAAAGCAGACCCTTCAAAACACCACTTCTGCAGAACAAAAACTGCTTGTGCTTTTTCAAATCACAGTCCTGTTAATTCAAGAGCTAACCTACATATAAGAAAATGGAACACTGATTTTGCATTCTTACTCTTAGTGGCAGCAGGACTAATCTTTTACAGTTCAGCCTTGAGAACACCTATACCTTTAAGAGTCTTGCTTTTAATTCACAGAGATTAAGGAGAGATGAAAACAGTGTCTGCACTTAAATACAGCTGAATGTATCACTGCACAAAAGTGAAAAATAAGTAGCTATACCTTCCTGTTAAGATCACCAGCTCTTCCACTTATTTACATTAATATACTGTGACTGCACCTTTGCAGCTCTAAAGAATTTCTTTAAAATTGCACTCATGTGAAGTGAAGATGCTAACATACAGCTGTACTGACATGCAGCTTCAGCACTTTTAGAAACAGTAAATTCCACAAAATTCCAGTTTTCTGACAGCAGGTTCCAGTGGTTTTAACAGAATTAGTTACCAATAGAAGTATGTTTTTTCACATTTCTTAACAGATACAGAAACCTATGGTTGCAGTAACTAGCTTTTTAAAGCAAAGTCTGAGCCTCACCAGAACTCCACTGACACCTCTCAGTTTCTAGATCTTTTCAGCAGGACATTTCAGGTGAAGCTGTGATTGATGCACACACAGAATAAATTCATGATTCTATGATATTCAGGGACGTGACGATATTACTGTTCCAGCTAAACACTGTGTTTTTAAGCAGCACACACTCCTTTTGGAAGTTAAGAGTCCGTCCTCTGGAAAGAGCTTTTACTTTTGATTTACTTGGCTCAGGAGCTGTGACCAATGAAGGAACTAGATAAGCAGCTCCCTTTTGTTCTCCCAAAATCCAGATGATATAGGCACTTTATGCAAGGATCACAGTGTATAGAAAACCACATGCCACAGCAAGTTGCATTTTCTATTATGGGAAACACTCATACATACTTCAACAAGCTGTGCTTTGTTAAGTCCCGGTCTGGTCTGTAGCTTGAAGTGTCTTTTGTACCTTCGAAGTGTGTTTACTTGTAACTGATATAAATCAACCTAGAAGAAAAGAGGGGGAAGGGGAAGAAAACAATCTAATACAAGTGAAAAAAAATTCAGTCATTAATAGTTCGCCTCGCAAAAACGTTTTGGAAACTGACAGATACGCAAGTGTAAACAGTCAGCACAGCAGATGTCATTTTGAAAAAAAAAAACAAACCTTCCAGTAGAAAGGAAAATAGCCCAGCTCAGTTTAAGAGCATTTTGTTGTTACTGAGCATGCCTCTATCTCCCTTTAGCTGTGGACAGCGTTTTGAACTCACTGTTGTACTTTCATCCATTCTGGGCTTTTTGTTTGCTTCCCACTTCCAGTACGACAACACAAAGCCCAATAGCAACTTTCATGTAACATCTATGAAGATGTTGATTCAAAGGAGGCCCCTATATTGTGATTTCAGCCATTAAATCTTATGTAGATTACATACAAGACACAGCACATCTGGCACCATGAAAGAGCACATATTAGAATCAGGACAAAGCCTAGAGCACAAGCATTCTTGGCTTGAGGTGAGAAAAGAAAACAACTGCTCTTGCACTCCAAAAGTATCCCTGCTACACAAGGAAAATGCAGGAGTTACGTGCATGGGCAAAAATGTCCAAAGGCCTTTCTCAGTGTCAGTCAGCAGTTGAGAGAATTACACAAAGTCCTCCCAGGGATACAAATATACAGCCTTAATCCAGTACTCCGTCAGTTTTGAATCCTATGTACTCTGATCAGTCACTTCTCCCAGCAACAGCTTACCCTCCCATCCTCCCTGACAACATAAGAGAGCTTAATCAGATGGCTGAGTGGGAGAGCAAGCTCAGAAATCAGGCTGAATGAGAAATTCCATTAGGTCAGTTCAATTACAATAGTATTCTCCAAACTCACTGCATTGAAGATTGATGAAGGCATTCACTTTTGCTTTAAATTAATTTAACAGCCTCACTGCAGAACACTTAAAACAGCAGTGCTACTGCACACTTGGCAACCTGGCCAGACTTGAAGTGAGGCCGCCTTGCATGATAAAAGGATGGTATCCTTTGGTGTTTCTGAAGTTTACATGGCATTAAATTCCACTTCCCAAGTCATAGTGGGGACGCCACCCTTGCGGCATCATGCAAAGGAGGAGCAGCAGCTTTTCACAAAGCCTCAGAAACTGCTAGTACCGCAGGAGGTCCTTTTCCTCCTGTAGGAATCATTTCCAATCAGTAAAGATGGTCATGACTGAGATGGAAGCAGGAGAACCTTACAACTCTTCAGAATAATGATACTTTTTTTCCTTAGCAAACTGAATAATAATCGAAAACAAAGGTGGTCAAGGGCAAACAACTATCTTAAGGCATACAGTAATTACAAGGAATGAACGTACTGCCCTTGTCCAAACAGACAGCTGACACTCCTCAAAAACAGTTCATAGTTTCCTTTTTTGTAATAATATGCTAAGAAAAAAAAGCTTGTTTTCTTGTTCTGGAGATATTCATCAGCTGAGACATGTTTTATAGTCCTGGCATAAGAAAACAAAACAGGCTTCCAGGAGAGCTGCAATTACACAGTGTTAAGAGAGCTACCTGAAGTCACTCACAGCACTAGCTTCAGACAGAACTTTCCAAGAAACAATCCCAGATATTTAACAGACAGACAACACCGCCCAGCATCAAACTACTTTCAATCTCCAAAATCGTCTTAGCCAGAGCCTTCAAACTGGAGCCTCGTGCCTAAAGGCAGATTCCTGCACAAAGTTTCCTCACTTACTTGCTGTTATCTGCAGATGCTGACCATAAGGATGACATTAAATTAACACTTACAGAGCAATTTCTGAAGAATGTTTTAACAATCCCTCTCAAAAGGGACCGAAAGCATAACAGCCTCTTGCTCAAAATTAACACACTACAGAGCACCTGCTAAGCAAGCGGTAGCAGAAATAACCCAGAGCACTAAGAAACAGAGAACCTTATGTTCAACACCAACCCATTATACTATGAAAAAAGTTGAACGCTTTAGTTCCCTTATTTTAATGGGTCAGATTTCACTGGTGTGTAGTGGAGAAAACAGGTTGAAAAGACACCGTATTTCTCTCCACTCCTTCATAGCAGAGCTCCCCAAATGGCTCTTCCCCCCCCGCAAGTGGGGCGGAAACAAAGCTACCATCATTAAACTCTCAGTGTTTAAAGCAACTAAGGCAATGGACTAATTACCAAGAGCCATCTGCAATACATTTAGCACAAAAGAAAGGTTTGGAGGCAGGACAGAGAAGCATTTATACCCCAAGCACTATGTGCAATTCGTTTCAGGTTGTCAGCTCCTGCAAAAGACAAGAGTTGGATGGTATGTGGTAAAGCACTAAGGAAGAAAGGAAGCTGAAAACAGCAGATTTCTGAGAGAACCATCAGACACTTAAGAACAGTACTCTGCACCATTTAATCAGAACACATGCCACAAAATTCAGTTAAATTCTGTTATATTAAGAACACTGCAAATCAAGAATCTTCCCTTACTCAAGTGTAAGGTAAGCTTTAAAAGTGGGAGAGTGGTGTTGGTGCAAACTCGGTATCATTAAGAAGCTTAACACAACAACTCCGAAAAAAGAATCAACTGCTTAGCTACCTCTGGAGTGTCGATGTCTTGCACTGGTGAGTCACCATCATCATCGCTGCCTTTCCTCTTTCTTCTATTTCTCACACTCTGAATTAAATTTTTGTGGAAATCACAAATGTACAGATGTCTTGCCTAGAAGAATAAAACAGCGTGTTTCAATCAAAACCATGCAGTGCATCTCCCAGACTAAAATGCACGTAGATAGACAACCCTTAAGCACTCACAGCCACATCAGCTGCGTTTTTACTGGCTTCTTCTGAATGGAGCGTGTGCTGCGCCGCAGCTCCCTGCCACGGGCTGGGCCCCGAGCTCGCTGAAATGCTGCAATGGGCCGATTCAGCAGTGCCAGGCTGCGGAGCCACGCAGCACAGCCCTCCCTCCCTCCCGCACCGCGGGGGCCGGCCTGCACGCAAACAAAACAAGCTTTCAGTTGTTCTCGGCAGGGCTAAGAGACGGCTCTCATTTCCCCAGCTATATCCTCCCCTTCTTGTTTTACTTCCGCTACCCGGCATGGTCACGCAACACACTTATTTTTACTTTCTTTCTTTCTAACAACTTTCCCTTTCGTGTGGATCTGCACGCTTTGGGAGATCTCGGCGCGTACCAGCCCGGAATCCCCAAGTCCGCGTACTTTAAGGGCAGATGAGCGCACGGGGCAGCGTTAGGGACCGGGCTACAGAGCCGGGCCGGGGTCCCTCGGGGCGCATGCAGCCCCGGCCGGGCGCGGGGCGCTCCTGCCGGCAGCCCCACGCCGCAGCCTGCCTTGTCCTCCCGCGGGGGCGGACGCTCTCCCGGCTCCCGAGCATGCCGCCCCGCTGCAAGGCGGCCGGCCCCCGCCCTGCCCGGCCGTGCCGAGCCGCGCTGCACGGGGCCCGATGGCTGCCGAGCGGAAGATAAAGCGGCACGGGAGACGTGCGGCGCTGCAACACGAGGCGGGGCAGCGAGCGCGGCCCTCGCCAGCAACACAGACAAACTAGCGAGCCGGGAGCCATGCAGGCTGCGCTCCACTCCGGCGAGCAGCGGCGCTCCCTGGCCGCGCTCACCCCCATTCTGGCTACAGGGGGACACACGCAGTCGACGGCCAGGCTCCTGGGGCTAGAGGGGACCCCAAGAGCAGGCAGGAGGGGCAGGCGCTGCCCCCCGCCCGCTGGGACTTTCAGGCAGGGCTCCTACCGCGCCAGCCAAACTCGGCCGTGCTACCGAAAAGCGGTGGGAAGGGGGAATGAACACTTCCCCGCCGCCAAACACTCCTCCTCCCTCACTAAACTTGATTAAAAGTCCCCCAAGCAACTAAGACACAGATGAAGCGACCTATCTACCGGCCGCTTTTGTCCGCCTGCCCC
>VXBI01008944.1:705830-718037 GCA_013397375.1 Toxostoma redivivum
GTTCCTGCCCCGGCTCGGCGCGGCCGTAGCGCCCAGGGCTCCGCGCGGCGGCGGGAGCACGGCCGAGGCGTTGCGGCAGCCGCTTCCTTTTTTCCGCTCCGCGGTCCGCTCCCTTTCCCTCCCGTCTGGAGGCTGGGCCCGCTGCGCGGGAGCGGTGCAGCGGCTCAGCCCACCTTTAAAAAGCCCCATGCGTCAGTCTCTCTTTTCCCCCCTTCCTGCGCCTCCCCGGCGGCTCTGCCGGTGGATGTGAAAGGGCGGCCGCGGAGGGTGTCGTGGGTCGGAGCTGCCGCTGGCCCCGCGCTCCCCGCGACGCGGGGCCGGCCGCCTCCCCCCGGTCTCAGCGGCGCCTCGCTGTGCCGCAGCAGCTCCCCCCGTTCACTTGTTCTCGCTCTAGGGTTTTAGCTGAAGCCGGCACTGCTCGGGCTGCTCGTTCCGGATAGTCTGTCTCCTGCCCTCCGTCTTGGCCTCTTCCCTCCCTGCCTCGCCGCCTCCTTTCTTTCCCGCTTACTGTCGGTCATGGCTGGCAGCGGTCCCGCCGGCCGGCGCGGGCGGGCTGTGTCCGGGCGCTCGGGCCCCTCCGCTGCGGCAGGGGGCTCCCCGGCAGCCCCAGCGCAGCCGCCGGCTGCGTGTCTCTCGGCAGAAAACAAACGAGGCTCCGGCCTTTGTTAGAGCTGCTTTTGCAACACACGTACTCAGGGCTCCGTCCTGCGTTACTGTGGCAAAGCCCTCTGAAGACAGAGGCGATTTAACAGTGCGAGTTTTCAGTTTTGTCATTTAAAAGGACTTTTTGTTAGTAAAGGTGATCGTTATAACAGAAAAGACTTGAGAACGCAGAATTATTTTCGCTAATGATGTACCAAGACCTTGCTGTGCACACGACTAGGTAAAATAGACACTCTGAAAATACTTGACAAACGCAGGTATTTTTAGTTTTGAGGCTTTACAAAGCTATATAAGAGGTGCGTTAGCATTAAATAATTTAACATTTCAGCTGTTGACAGCAGAGTGGCAAAAGCAGCAAGCTCTGATCTACTGTCCTTTCAAGCACATTCAAAGGAGGCGCAAGGAACGGAGAGGTTTTGCTTTCCCTTTGAACTACCGCATATACTCCTTTAAATCTCAGAAACGGCATCTGAGCTGAGCGTGCTCAAAGCACAATGATTTAATCGCTGAGATATTTGACCGTATCGCTTGCTGTGCGCTTCCAGCTTGAAGAAGGAGAGGAGTAGCAGGGAGGCTGGTGAATAATTCAAGGAGACACAGATCCTGCGTAAGCCAAAGTTCTGCGTGAGCCGAGAACACGATTATAGAGCGGTTTCAGTTCGTGCTGCAGATGGCTCCTTAATCTGATTGCATAACCTGGTATTAGAGAATGAGTACGTCCCACTGTCGCAATTGAATGAAGGATACAGTAACTGAAGCTAAACTGAGCATAAAGTCACAGCAGTTATCCATGAGGCACTTTTTAGTGATTAGTGGGGGGAATAGGAGGAGAGTTGGAAAGATACCGAACTCTGCTTTGTTATCAGCCAAGCTGAAGACTTTATAATGCCTAGGTTAAATTCTATGCTCTGCTGCTGAGCAGTCTCAAGCAGCAAAGGTTTAACTCACTTTTTGAGTTTCTTGTGATTTCAAACTTTCAAAAACTGTAATCATGTTAAGATATAGAAGAACAAAAAACCCAATATCAATCATAGCAGACCTTAAAATTTGAGACTATAGGAAGCATGATCTGGGAAAAGTGGGACAAGGGTGAGTTCCAGGAATTCTTCAGTGGAAATCTGGGTCATGAATAGCAATTTCTAGACTCAGATTATGTCTTTTGAGGTCCCTTTGGTTTTTCTTTTTCAGATGGATTTGACCTTACTGTGAGCATAAAATATGTCAATCTGGGTCTGACTGCTGTTGTTTGGTTTGATGGAAATGTGCATTTTAAATGTTTCTGATTCTCTTTGTTTGGGAGCAGTTGAAAACCTGATTACGTTATCCAGCTGTGCTTGCCAAGATGCTAATTTATAAGCATAATTTCAAGTAAAGTAGTATCATAGTTTCATGATTAGGTCACAATAAGAGAGTTGTGGGACTTAGAAAGATAGTTCTGCCTCTGCTGTAAGCTGCTCATTTTCACACCTGTGCTTCTTTGTGCCCATAAAAACAGTTCTGTGACTGCACAGCAAACTACTGGGTTACAACTAGACTAGCAGCAAGAAAAATAATTTAGATTTAATCCTGATCTGCATTACCGCTCAGTTGCAGGATGCCCCAGCACACAGGATGGTGCAGTAGAAGGGCAGGACCATGTGACTGGGGATGACCACCTCATTTGGTATGAACGGCTGCTTACAGTAACAAAGAAATCATGTCACTTTTAATCTCGCATCACACATAGGATGAAAAATACAAAGAGCTTGTAGCTACACGGGCTTATCAGACAGTATGAAGCTTACTTACTACAAAATGGATTTGCAAACTTTCATGAAGCTTTGGCTACATGAAATAAAAAGAAAAATCATTGCGAAGTATGTTGTCTAAAATTACGGTTTTTTAACATAAACTCTAGTACCGGCTACCATAAATATTTGGATATAGTTAAAGCATGTATGGGGACATATTTTAAATAAACATAAAAACATGCAGCATTGCAACCATATACTGATTAAACTTCAAAATTTAAATCAGTTCAAAGGAAACAGGAGCTCCAGCTACCCTGTACATGAAATGTCACTAGTACTCACAGCAGAGCTGAGTAGTACAGAAGGCAGCAGTAATCGATATCCCAAGAACACAGCATGGATTACTTGAAAGTGACATGCAGAAAGAGCAGGAACTACGGCATCCCAAAAATTCTGAATTCACAGCTCCCAGGCTCTGAAGTCAGCGGGACTCATGGCCCCTCCTGGCACCGAGGCAGGCCAGGCACAGGTGGCAGCCCAGCAGCTTGTGCTTCTCTGAGATGCCATATGTCCCAGCTCCTGTTAGCTTTTGATTGACATGTTTTGTAATTTGAGAGAGAAGAATGATAATCAGATACATCACCTTGGATGTATTGCAAGCACATTGCAAACCCATTACTAGAAACCAATCCTGGAAGATAAACTTGGCTTGCAACTTTGCATGCATTTCCATGGCATAAAGTTCTGCTGGGGAGGATGATTCCCTGCCCCAACAGGTACCATTCACTTGAAGTGCAAGGGTACATTTGTGCACTTGTGTTCAGCACCTGAAATTATCCTATTAGCAAAAGGAATGAGGAAAACTATTGGTATACGTTTTTCTCAGCAAATACACATTTTAATTGTTATGTATTGTAACTACTTCAGTGAAAAAAGATTCCTTTAAAACATTTGAAAAATTCTGCAAATTCCACTACAAACCCTGGTGCTTTTAATAAAAAAGCAACTTAGTAAGTATTCATGAGCTGTGATAAAGAACAATGACCAAATCTCTCCTTCCTTACCAGAAACAAGTGCTATTCTTTTTATTTTTCAATATCTAATATTCCTTTCCCACTCCAGCACTACCTAACCTACTACTGTCTGTTGCTATGCTTCCAATTTATTATCCAAATGTATTAAAGCATAGACCCAAAGCATAGGAGTATTGAAACTTGCCTACAGACTGCATTTCTTTTACTTCTTTACATGTTTTAGGCTAGGGTAGTTAAACTATAATTTCAGATAATTGATTGTACAACAAAACCTAATCTGTATTAATACACATAGAGTTTATTGTATATGGTTCAAGAAGTGCAGTAATAGAAAAAAAAAAAAAGTGACTTTAACCAGAATTATTTCCAGATCTGAATCCAGATGAAGCCACTCTTTCTTTTTTAAGTATTCGGCCTTGTACATTGGAAACTCAAGATGAATGAAAGAGTATATATGACACAGGCTTTTATTAAAAGATTTAAAGCAAAACTACACTTTTATGTTAAGAATAATTTTTGTTTAAAACTGATAAACCCTTGTACTGTAAAAGCTTTAAAGTTTTGTAATACAATCTCCTTAATGGTTTGTGCAAATTCTCTTTCACAATAAGCCATTAGTTGCAGGAAGCATCAAAGGATCTTCTGGTAGAAGGCATCATTATAATGTGCAAAAATTATGTTCTTTGTTAAATGTCCTTGACAAATTGTTCGTTGCTGGACTTAAGCAGTGAAGGAGTTAGGAGAAAGAGCTCAAACACAATGACCACACAAAACCAGAGAAGCCAACCTCCAGTTTTGCCTTAGGTACCCCTCAGTTTCAACAACCCTCCTCCTCTTCCTCAGAAGCCTCCACCCAGCCCAAGTGCACCTCCATCTGCTTGTTTCACAGCCACTGATGTCTTGTTCATCCAGGTTGCTTTGATTAACATTTTGTTTCACATTATATGAGATCACACAGTTAGACCCCTCTAAATCATCACTCATGCTCTTCAGAATTGTAAAGCAGCTATCTGGAACATATTGTGGAAAAGTATCACCCCCAGAGGTTTTGTGTAATGCAATAAAAATTTAACTACTAGTAAAAAGATCAATGTAGTATATTGCTTAAGAATTGTTTTTCAATCCCTTGAAATTAAATAAAAATTTGCTCAGATTTTTTTCCCTGTAAGATAAACTGTCATATCTATTCAGTAAATGCACTCTTGAGACCACAAAAAGCACTGTATATGCTCTGTGCTACAGTCTCGCATTTTGCGAGCCACTGTTTTCTTGTTATAGAAATTCAGATTTGACAATAGCTTTAACCTCTTGCTTTATATAACGCATACTACACCATCTTCTGCAACGGTTTTGTCAGAGGATCCCGGAGACTGCAGGGCTCTGTTACACCATCATGTCTCCTTCTGATACAGATTCATTTTACAGAAATGAAAACAGGAAAGTTCTGTAGCCCTGTTGCCTCTTTAAGTGTCCTTGTCTTTGCAGTACAGTTATAACCATCTCTAGGTCTGACTTAGCTCTTGCTCAAGTTAACAGCAGGTTTTAAGTGCCTCTTGAGAGCAGGTGAACACTTCTACCAAACATAAGTTAGATACTTGGATTCCCTTAGTAAAAACTAAATAGTCTGATACTAATGCAGACACTTCTATAAAAATAAAATTAATAAAATTACATGTGCATTTGGGGTTTAAGTGCTTTCCTGAACTCCTGCAGTGCTCCTTCTGGGTGAAAGATATAGATAGGCTTATACTCCAGAAAACTCAAGCATAGCAATAGTTCTGAACTACAGCTGGCTTTTGCTGCTATTACTTGACAATAAACACTTAACTGAGAAATATTATGGGAAGAAGATCAGCTAAAATGTTTTGCAGAGTTTGTCACAAAAATGGCCACCAGGTAGAATGTACTATGTTCCTGTATTTGAATAGTAGCTGCTGCTATTATTCACATTCAATACAGAGCAGCTGACCAAAAGCATTGCTTCTTTATTAGATACTGCTGTTCGTCGTAAATGCTCTCAAACCTCAACTTCTTTACTAGAGTCTCAGCTCTCATACTGATAAAGCTTCTAGCCCTTACAATTGTGAAGGTATGACTGACTGCTGAAAGACACACCCTAAACCACAGAACACTATAAACTCTCACTCTCCAGTTTCAACATTAAAGGTTTTAAACAAATATCAACTTAGAAGTTGGTGTTTTGGTTTTTTTCTTTATCCAAGTATTTGGTTGTTAATATTTATTAACTTTATAAACATTACAAATGAGACCCAACTTTGCTATTACAGCTATTCACAGGCACTAAAAAAAATCCTTACCTCTCTCCAGAAGTGACTGCTGGAGCAGGACTTTACATCATCTTGTCAATTATGTCAGAATTAGGAAATAATAATACAGATATTTTACCTCATAACTTTCACCTGTTGTTCGATTATCTGTTTCTAATTACATCATAAAAATCTGTTAAAAAATGAATCATATCTTTACAAAGTAAACCTTAACTACTAGAAAATGAGAATAAGTTTTTTGCTTTTAGTATTTGTACATATTGCAATAAATTAAGATCATATAAATGTTAATTATTAGTATAAAATGTAGCAACATAAAAATTGCACATGATCAAGCCTTGGAACTGGAGTGTATTCATCAAGGTGGTTTCTCTCTTAAAGGCTTACATTGAAGTTGAGAGTTTACAAATACAGATGCTTTTGTTTTTCAGCTTTTAAAAACTGGAAGAGATATGTTTTGGGCTGCTATTTAGTTTCTTTATAAGCAAACTTATTTTTGACAGGGAAAAACTTAAAATTTCTGTGTTTATTTCTTCAAATGCACAACGGTGCTACTCCCTGATTCTTTTCCATTTGCAGCAGGCGATTATCCCTGCCAGTACCTAAGGAGAGCTTCCACTTAACTTCACATACAGTCACACTAAATGATGAGGATTAACCATTAGCCCACAGGCTTATTATCAAACTTCAAGGGGTTTATTTGTTTTGTTTTGTTTTTTTTCCCACAAGAATTGGGGCTCTGGAGTAGAAACATTAGCTTTTGACTGGTATTACACACAGACACATTTTCTAGTAGCATAATAGCTGTGAAACAACCTCCCCTGTTACTGTAAAGTACTTTAGCAGTATAGAGTAGGGTATGCAATGGGGTGCTGTAAGGAAATAATACATTTATATCATCAGTTGCTGGAAAATCCCATGGGAACTATGACTAAAAATGAGACTGATGATTCAATTTCAAAATGGAAACAATTTCAAAACTTCTTGAGTATTTTCTTTCTAGGCTCAAATCACCTATGTATCCTGTGGTCATTTGTGACACATCACAGCACTAGCTGGCAGAAGTAATAGAATAATTTATTCTCTCAACATCTACATTAACAACGCCAGAGGATGCATGCCACACGACCAACACTTGAGACCCACTGAAATGAATTTGAGCCTTTCCACTACTTGGATGCAAGACAAAGACCAGTGTGTTGATGAAGATCACAGTGCTTATGAGGTACCTTGTTGTTACCAGCCAGACCTGCTTATCTCTACTGGCTACTTCCTCTTGCAGCCCATGACACAGAGTCTTGTCAACTCCCACTATTCTTTCTCTTTCCCAGGAGACTTTAGAGCTGCAGTGACATAGGAAACAGATTCTACTGTCAGGTTCAGCCTCATTTTAAGTTTCTAGCCCACATGACAACAGAAGGAAACAGTCCTTCACACTGGATAAAGGTTCAAACAAAGCATTCTGGTTTGCTCTGTAGAAATGTATCAATGTTTGTAAGTCATCGTGGGTTAACATGTACTTCATTTTGGCAGCTAGTGTCAAACACTACTATTCAGAAGCTGGACTGAGACTACAGCCTCTTTGGATCTCCTCACTGAATGTCACACCTCTAGGGCCAGAGGCAGTCCAACCCTTTGTCTTACAGCTTAGACAGAGAAAAAAAGTTCACAAACTATGCTCTCCAATTCACAAAAGACAGAACAATTTTTTTGGCAGTTAAATTTCATTTCTTAAGAGTAAAGTTGTGTATATGTTTCAGGCAAAGTACAATGTTCACCAACAGTAGAAGAGTTTGGGAGTGGGGAGAGGAGAACAGAAACTTTTTTTACCCATTTAAACCATATTCTTACAGTAAATAAGGGCTATCCACATTTTAGAGCCCCTCCAAGCTGCCTGTGAAACTATTTTATATATAAAGACAAATTGCTGCTTTCTTCTCATATCTGTAAAAAGGGATTAGCAGTATAGCAAAACAAAGAAAAAAATTAAGTATCTCGGGAGTAAAATGTTACATGAGTATTACTTTGAATGTAAACAAGAAAGTGAGTGAAAGCCAGGTGAGCAGAAAAGCAACAAGATTAAAAAAATAAAATAAAATAAAATAAAAAAATTAAAAGCTTGTAAATCCAATGCAAAAAAAGTTACTGTTAAATTAAGACTGAAAAATTTCAGGTAACAATTATTGTGATCAGGAATTGCTATTTTTCCTAATATTATCTGTATTAGTACCAGAAGAGATTTGTTGCATTTATTTCTTGACATATGACCACTTCAGTTTCAGCCTTTGCTCTGCAGCTGTCCCAGATAGTGTCTCATGCAGGCTGCCTTTGTTTTAGGGATTGGGTACACAGCGCAAAGTCAAATTAAGCTCCTGAGTTTTCAGACTAACCCAGTCTGGTGTAACTAACACAGCTGCATTTGTCTATGAGCTGCTTAACTGGTCATGCAGGCTTTACAATGGCTGGCATAATAAACCTGTAATGTTTAAAGGGTAAATATATTTCATTTTTACAACATACATATTATTTACATGTTATACTACACCAGAAAAGCTGGGGAATTTCTAATGCATTATCTTAAATGCAGTTCTTTAAGATATTGACAGAAATACCAGTTTTGTAAACTTTTAGGCAGCAGCAGTTATATGTGTTTTTATCAAAGTAGAAAGAAAAGAACTGCTTGTAACTGGAACACTACTACAAAGTAAGTTTTGTGTTGAATTTAAGTAAGCAGTAGCTTAAATAATTTTGATTTTTGCTTTTTATCCTAAAGCTCCTACCAGATGTCCGGTGAGAGATGCTCACAAAAAATAGGCCTAAAACATTGTTGCTGTCTGTAGACTTCATAATTCACATTAAAAGGGTTTCCAAAGCAGTGATCTATGTAAACGCTTTTTGTGTCTTGAATTTTAATCTTTTTTCTGTAACAAAAATAACTTCTGATTAAAGCTAAATTTGCTTTCTTTCAACATCTCCCATTCCTATTAGTGAAGTTTTTTTTATTAAAACCAAGAGCAGTTTTACCTCACTTTCATTATTCATCCACTGACTTTTCAGGTTCAGAAGAAGAAATTGCCTGTCAATCCAGAGTGATAACTTTCCAAAGCAGAATTTTACTGCCATTAGGCTACATTCAGGCATATTCCATACAGTATTTTGGCTAGTAGGAGATTTTCTGGGAAGTGACAGTAGAGCTTCCTTATCCAACTGACTGAATTAAAACTGACAGCATCACTACATAAATACACTTACACCAGAATGAAAGTCTGGTCAGAGTTGAGGTCATGCAACTGTAGTTTGTGATCTCCTCAGCTGAACAGTATCTGTTGTAAGGGATCTACCGATGATTTAATTCAAATAAAAGGTCTTTGTTCCTTTCTTCCCTTGCTTTGTCCACACTGACGCCACTATCCAGAAAAGCTCTAGAAGCAGCCCACAGAAGCCAAGAGATACAGTATGACAGAAAGAAGTATCACTCCCATCACACATTTTCGTTGTCCGTGACATACTTTTCTTTAAATCCATTTCTCGGCTCTGTAACCTGGTCTCACCCATCTGGTCTTTTCTCTACCTTCTATCCAGCATTTCTAGCCTCATTGTTTATCTCTCCTCACTTACAGTTTACTGAAGATTAAACAGTTAACAATAGCACCCCAAATTGTGGAGCAGATTAGAAACTCATAAGGGCTCAAAGCCAAGGAGCTATAAAACCTAAGAGTCATTTCATGAGCAGAATTATTCACACTGAAGTAAACTCCAGGTCCTGGAGTTTATGCTTCCTCCCCACAACTGTCATGCACATGTGGTTAACAAATTAACCACGCATACCAACCAAAGTCAATACTGCATAGATCACTGCTTCAGAAGAGTAACAATGACTGAATCTCTGAAGACAGAAATTGTGTTTTTGTCTGAAAAGGAACAGTGTGGTGCAATGAAAAACAGTGGCAGCTTATTGTGAAAGCAGAGAAGCACTTTTCCAGGCACGAGGGCGCTGGGAGGAAGGCACAAGTTCCTAACATCAGCATTCTTGTGTGGGGCTTTCAGCATTGGCATTGCTGTGGGAAGCTTCCAGTATCATCTTCAAGCGTGGAAAATTCTCAATACTGCCTTCCTTGTTGGAGGACAGACAGATGTTAAGGAGTACAGCTCTTTGGTTTCTTATATGTCCTGTGTTGTATAAGACAGCATGATGTAACACTATGGATTTGGTAAAGTGTACAAAGTCTTTCTTTTCTGGGTAAGAAAATGTAAAGATCCTAATTTCTTTCTTAAAACATTTTAATAAACCATTTGAAATGCAGATCTCAGTTTTTCCTGTAACAATAATTATACTTTCTCACCCCAGTTGCTTTTCTCCAATAATTTTCTTCATATTGTTAGAGAAAATATAAAAACAGATACAACAGTGGAAGCCTTACTGCAATTACATCAAAAAATTTCCAAAGACTGTTACAAAGTAATTTTTTTCCATGAACGTGCTATATTAATGTGAAAAGAGTGAAAATGTTAATAAACTTACCTAAAGCTTCCCACCCACCCCAATAACTGACAGAGAGTACTTAGGTCAGTCTGGCAAGCAAGGAATGCTTTTACACCACAGATGCCAAATGGTTGTACTACAATTCACTCAGTACACACCAGTATTGTAAAATTCTACCATCTTTTACAAAATTGCTTTATTAACTAGAAAACACTTCACAAGAAGCTGTCTTACAGAGGTGGTTTACCACAAAGTAAATGAGTGACCCACCTGGCAGCTTAACTCATTGAACAAAATAGCACTTTCCATGTAAAATATGAAGTAAAGGCAATTTTAAAGCTGCATGACAAAACAACTCTCTGCCAAGTGGATACATAGGCCTGCATAGAACTCAGTACCATAAAACTGAGAACATTAATTTGCTACAGAGAAGCAGTGGAATACAGTAATAACAAGCCCAAACTGGAACATGAAACATTCCCCGTGCAAATGTTTATTTTGGAAGGTTTGGAAGGCTATGCTTTATTTGTATGCTAAACACTATCAAGAGTAATAGCCACATAAGTGAACTGACACAAAATTTTGGATAACTGACTTGTGAAGGCTTTGACATATGAAGAGGGAATGCATATCTGTGTGTTGCTCTGTCAATTTACCTCTCAATTACCTTCTTCTGCAGTGGATTTTGGCTTTTAGGGTTGCAGTTTGGGCAAACACACAAAGCTTAAAATGAAATAGGGATAAAGGAGATTTACTACCACATTAGTGAACTGTTCCACGTGAACCTGTACTTGTCAGAAGGGAAAGAAGAAAGGCTTGAAGAACTGTACCTGGGAAGTTCTTATATGGAGCAACTCTTAACTGGGGATGAAGACATTGACCACTCTCACATCTGCAGCTACTCAGTACTCTCACATAGCTTAGGGATTTGTTTTTTTCTTACCATTGAGGAAGGTTAACATGATTAAAACTCTACTGAAGGCATCACATCTCCAGTAAACAAAGTCATAACCGGCTTTTCACCAAGGCTATGAACTACACCTAAAAAAACAAGAGTGTTAACAACTCAGCTCACTAAGAATATTTACCCAAAGGAGAGAACCGGATGAAAATAATAAGACAAAACAACGCCAGCAAAGCCAGTATCGCGTAGTCTGGGGTCACATCGCAGTATAGGTGACTGGAAACTTCCGTTTTCTCCACAAACCCAAAAGGCCGGATTTGCTGATAGCGGTTCAAACTTGAAAACATTAATGCAAACCACAGGCATGGTTTGCATTAAACCTCAGTTCGAGACAGTTTGTGTCCCAGGCTTTCTTTCCACTGCTGCACCTGGCACTTTACAGAGAGCACCAAGCTCGGAGAGCCGTCACCTTCCCTCCTCAGCGCCGGTGCCTCTGCCACGGCCTGGCTGAGGGACGCACCTCTCACAGGCGGCCCCGGGCTCTTCCAAACCCCTCCAGCCTGGGAGAGGAGCAGGAGCTCTGGCTGTCCAGGGATCGCGACTAACCAGGCGCTCTCCTTCTGCGGGGGACCCCGGCCTAGGGCCGGGGGCGGGCACCACCGCAGCCCCTGCCCCGCGGCGAGGCGGGCGGGGCCGGCTCGGGGCCCCCAGGAACGGGGCTCGCTTGGGCGCCGTAACCCAGCTTCCAGACCACTTTAACAGGCAGCGGCTGCTGCCCGCCAGGTCCCCGCCCCAAGGAAGGAAAGAGAGAGGGAGAAGGCAGCGCTGCTGCCTCGGCCGCCCCGAGCTGGGGCAGGCAGAGCTGAGGGACCCACTTAAAGACCCACCACGCTCGCAGCACACGCTGCCCAGCGCGCCGCCAGCCCCGCTCCCTTTGTATTTTTAAACCACGCTGCAGCCCCCGCGCTCCGCCCAATCACAGCGGCCGCAACCCCTGCCGGCCAATGGCGGGGGCCCCCGCGGGTTTTTAAACAGTCCCTCTCTCCCAATCGTCGCCCAGCGCGCTCCGCCCAGCCCCGCCCCCCCCCCCCTCCTCACCCCCACC
>VXBI01008944.1:718400-799835 GCA_013397375.1 Toxostoma redivivum
TGAGGCGCGGCCCCGCCTCACGCCGCGTCTCCACCCACCTCCTCCCTCAGGGATCCGCCGCCGACCTCACCATGGGCAAAGGCGACCCCAATAAGCCGCGGGGCAAGATGTCCTCGTACGCCTACTTCGTGCAGACGTGCCGCGAGGAGCACAAGAAGAAGCACCCGGACTCGTCTGTCAACTTCGCTGAGTTCTCGCGGAAGTGCTCGGAGCGGTGGAAGGTGAGCGGGGCCGGGCCGAGCCGAGCCATGCCGAGCCCTTGCCGGGCCAGCCCCCGCCCCTGCTCCGGGCTGCTGGGAAAAGATCTCTGGTAGCAGCTGCTGCTTAGGCGTTAGTGGGTCAGTAGCTGCTTTATCTCATCCAGACTCTTTCCCCTCCGTCTGTCCACAGACAATGTCAAGCAAGGAAAAAGGAAAGTTCGAAGAAATGGCTAAAGGAGACAAAGCTCGTTATGACAGGGAGATGAAAAACTATGTTCCTCCCAAAGGCGAGAAGAAGGGAAAGAAAAAGGATCCCAACGCTCCTAAAAGACCACCGTGAGTGTTTCTATGACTCTCTCCTCCCACAAGAAAAAGGTATTAGTTCTAATACTTTAATCACTGTCTCTTGATGTAGATCTGCGTTCTTCCTTTTCTGTTCTGAACATCGTCCGAAAATCAAAAATGATCACCCTGGCTTGTCTATTGGAGATACAGCAAAGAAATTAGGTGAAATGTGGTCCGAACAGTCGGCCAAAGATAAACAACCATATGAACAGAAGGCTGCAAAACTAAAGGAGAAGTATGAAAAGGTACAGTAAAAGTAATAAAGTTATGGAGCTCACTGTAAATATCTGACTTTGGGTGTCTTGCACCCAAACTACATGGGGCTTATAATTCTTAGTGCTTATGTCAATCTCTGTCAGGCTTTAGAAGACATGGAAAGGTGTGGCGAGGCAGGTATCTGGAACCCTTACAGTGAACCTGGATGTGGGTTTTGCATGTCTAGAGATTTTACCAGTAGGATGCCTTAGTGCCAGAAAGCAGGTCACCTGTTTACTAAAATAAATGTAGTCAGACTCCAAAGCACAGTGGTCATAAAATTCTTAGAACTGTCTGCATTGCATGTTCTTTTGCTTAAAGATTTAAGCATGAAAGTCCCAAGGTGGAAGTTCTGATTTTTTGCATGCACTGTATCTCACTGTATCTCATCTATGCAGTACAGTAGTGTTGAAATACCAAAGCAGTCCAAATTTGTCTTCAGCGTTCAATTGCTAGCAGCTTAACAGTATTTTTCTTGCAGGATATTGCAGCATATCGTGCCAAGAGCAAGAGTGATGTAGGGAAAAAGGGCCCAGGTAGGCCTGCAGGATCTAAGAAGAAAGCAGAACCAGAGGAGGAGGAGGAAGAAGAGGAAGAGGAGGAGGAAGACGAGGAAGAAGATGAGGATGAAGAATAAATTAATGTCCTGCTGTAAAGTTTTATGCTCAGAATCCAATATTTTGCTAAGAATGTGAACTCAAGTGCAGCTCATTGTTAGCTTCAGTATAAAAATCTGTACAGAATTGTGTATAAGTAATGTGGTTCTTTGTAGGGAGACTTCAATTTATAATGTAAGCAGTAGCCAAGGGCTGCTACAGTTCGGTTTGGAAAAAAACAGTTGTTGAATGTTTCTGCTGTTTCTGCATATTTAATGGTTTTATTGAAATTCAGTGACTGATAGCCAGGTGTTTCTTTTTAGTTAAGTAAAACAAAGGTAGCTTAATAGCTGATCTTATATTTTGTAGTATTTTGTTGCATTGTATTACTTTTTTAACAGTTTTGTAATAAAATGTTGTACATTATTCTTTTTGTATTCATGATGTTTTTGAGAGGCTGGGCACCCCCAGAAAACTGGAATATCCTATGTGGGAACGTGTACTGTTCTTGGGCTCTTGCTGTTACTGCAAAACTGGCAAGTCCCTTAGGTGTAGACTTCTGGAGCTTTTGCTGCCACTTCACCTCCTTTAACTGATTTCCTCTCCTACATCCACTACTGTTAGTTAAAACTGATGCTTCCCTTGCAGTAGCGTTTGCCTATGTTTCCTTGTGGGTGCAAAAAAAAAAATCTTGGGAAATTACTCCTGGATTATCTTCTTTCCCCAGACTGCTGAAACACAGGTCTTTGTTTTGGCATAGTAGCTGATAATGAGTGAATGTTTGGAACTTTCTCTTCCAGAGCTCAGGGTCACTGGCCTTGGCTGTAAGACAGATGTGGTTAGAGGCATGTCTTCCCAGATGTTGCTACTCCTTCCCTCTCCCCCTGGCTCCAGTATTAGTGGCTTCTCATAAAATACACAGCTTGCAGAACAGCATGAAAAATGTTGGAATGTTATTCCCACACATGCCAGTAGATTGCTGCAGAAAGAGACGGCAGTAGTAAAGAACAAGTGCTCCTGATGCATTCCTATTCATGGTTGTAACAGTGTCACCACTTATACTATTTCTTGGCTTTCACTTTTTATTTTACTTTACTACATATAAAGTCTTAAATCTAGGTACTGTTTTCAGCTGGGGAATTTGACATCCTGCAGCTAAACTAAATAGCTTAAGTTTAATTTGTTGAGCTAAATACCAGGAAATAACTTTTATTAGCCCTTGAAAGCACAGCCCTGAAATGTGTAATGTCTAAAAAATTAAGTAATATAAAGGGCAGGCTTCCAAGATTTTATTTAAAAGGCCTCCCTATTGTCCGTTAGCTTATGAAGTAAGTTTGCGTCCCATCATTGTACTACGTGTAAGATAAAGTGTTTTCAGGACTTTACAATGGTAAATGTCACTGCGTAGGTCAAAGATAACATAGCACTTTATGAAACAAGAGGCTTGAGAAAAACACTTTGTATATTCTTGTAAGCATGGAAATTAATTAACTCTAAAGGCAATTCGAACATTTTTATACTGGAGTAAGTGTTGATCTTTGAGAGCCTTAGAAACCCAGAGTTGCTTTTTCCTCCCCACTTTGCCCCCCAGATACTTAAGTATCATCTGAAGGATGCTGTTAGCTGCTGTTTTACATGTTGGACCTGCCAGAGATAACTTGGCACAGGTGAGATCAATGGCTCCATTTTCCTGGCTCAGATTTCATGAAGCCGCAGGCATAAACTAAAAGTATGAGGCAGTGGTTCTGTGCACAGCACCTGCAGCGCTCTAGAACATTTTTTGCTGTAGAATTTGCAGTCCTGCAGCACCTGTATCCTTAACTCAAAAATTCTTCCATCTAGAGGCAATTCCCTGTTAGAGTCTGTACCTGCTGATCTTGTTACCACATCCTGTACAGACTTCCCTGTAGAAATGCACCATCACATCCTCTCACTTCTAACATTCTCTCCCTGGGCAGAACAGTGGCGCTTCACGAAGTCTTTCTGAAAAGATTATTTAAATTTTCTGCAGTGGAGGAGTAAAGTCAGAGTAAATTGACTAATTTGATGATTTGAAATGTTTGGGGTTTCTTTTTTAATTGAAACAAAATATAACCCTTGAGGTGTCCTTACAAGTTGCAGACCAAAAGCTCTGCATCAGGCTGATCTATCAACTGAGAATGATGTAATGACTAAAGATAATCAATGTTTATTAAAAACCCAAATATATTTTGTCCTTTTGCTAAGAAGGATGTTAAATATAAAGGCAAATGGGAAAGTACATGAAAATTACTTATTTCAAATTAAGCTTTAAAAATTATGATATGTCAGGTCAGGAAGTTCAGGTAATGCCCATCTGTGAGCACTTGCTGGAAAGGACTAATAAGTTATCAAACTGTAAGGGGAATGTTCAGTAAAGACAGGGTCATAGAAGAAAAGCTAAATTAGTTTTTCATGTCGGTATTCAATATGGACAAACTTATGAAGTAACTCACTGGAGGTGAACTGGGAGGCCTAAAACCAAAACTAAAAGGGATGCCCGAAATGGTTGCAGGCACTGGGGGGAATTCTCACATTGCACTAGATGTCCAGCATAAAGACATCCCACACAGTAAAACAGACTAACACCAAAAATAAGTCTGAGGTGGATAAAGATGAAGAATGAGAGAATAACAAATGTAGGAAAGCAGTTTTTAGAAAGTCCAAGTTATTTCTAAACCAGTAAGCCAAAAAAACCTGCTGCACATCAACAGGCCAGACAGAGCAACATGTGGCAAAGCAAAAGAGCATCAGAGCAACAGGAGAAAACAGACAACTAACTTTTAAACATGTCTCTCGTGGCTGAACTTCAACTAGCAACCAAGCCCTATGCAGCCACTCGCTCCCCCAAATGGTGGGATGGGGGAGAGAATTGAAATGGTAAAAGTAAGTAAGCTCATGCCTTGAGATGGAAGCAGCTTCATAACTGAAATAAAATAATAAATTAATAAATTATACTCAAAAGGAAAAAAAACAAAAAGAGAACTAAAGAAAGTGATGCAAACGTAAAACAACCAAATCATGCCCAGCCAGTTTCCAAAGAGTGTTCTTCAGCCAGCTTTCACCCTAGTTGTATGCTGACTCTTATGGTATCAAATATCCTTTTAGTCAGTGGTGGGGATCACCTGTCCTAGCTGTGTCCCCTTCCAGCTTCTCGTGCACCCTCAGCCTCCTCGCTGTCAGGGCAGCACAAGAAGCTGACAAGTCCTTGACTAAGCGTAAACACTGCTCAGTGACAACTAAATCATCAGTGTGTTACCAACATTATCCTCCCCCTAAATCCAATACCCAGCACTGTACCAGCTACTAGGAAGAAAATTAACTCACCCAAGGCCTGTGCATCCACAGAACCAAGGTGGCTGCCAAACTGTCCTAGAGACAATGGATGCTCAAGATACAGTAGCAATGCCTAGAAAAAAAACTTTATTAACCTTGTAGAGGAGTTTCAGGCAGTTTTCATGACAAAATTTTTTAATGGAAGAGGCATGGTGAAGCATCTGTCTCAAATCCAAGTGTAAAAGAACTTGAAACAAAATGACAAGACAGATGGTATATATCCAACAGTTCTAAGGAAATTCAAGTGATTAAATGGCTGAACTTTGAACTGTACTTTATATTTTTTTCACTTAAAACTGTCTTAAGTGCTAGATGAAAGGAAGGTCACAAATACGACACTAATTTTTAGAAAACATTCCATGGGGATGCAGAGAACTTTGGACCACTAATGTCCACATGACAAGTTGGTAGGAGCCACAGCACAGCTGAGAGTTGCTGGACAAATAGCTGAATAGAACTTGTGATTTCACAAGAGGATATCCTGTTTCATAGAGCTGTAAATATTCTTTGAAGAAACCTGCAGACCTTAAGGCAAATTAGATTGGGTAGTTTTGGTCTATTTGAGCTTTTCTGGTCTACTTGTCATAAAAGAAATAAGTCACCATGGAAGATCTTGCATGAATAACAAGAGCTAACAGTGAAGATGTGCAAAGCCAGCCTGCAGCCTGAAGTGACAACAGTAAAACCAGCAGGTGAAATATGGTGTTAGTACAAATTGTTTTATATGTTAATATGTGCTGCTCTATCAAAGCAGGCCTAACATTCAAGTTATGGGTAATATGGGGTAACATTACATTAGCCTGGAGGAGCTACTGGAGCGTAACACACAGTTCGCTGAAGACATAATGAATGTTTGCTAGAAAAGCAAATAGCATGTTAGGCATTATCAGGTAAAAGAGTTACAAACAAAACACATATTCAGTGTTGTCTTATCATTTTCCTAGAGGAATATAGGGTTTCCTTTTGCCTATTTACAAAGCTGGTCTTATTTTTCCAAAGCTAAACCTATGGTCTGGAAAACTGTAAATATGCATGTATGTGTGTGTGTCTTGATTAGAACAGCCACAGAACTGGGAACTGACTTCAGAATAGATAGGCTTTAAAACTCCTAGAACACTAATGAAGTTGCAAATGATTGTGGAGAGAAAATCAGAAAAGAAATTAAATAGGACTTTTACCTTTGATTAGCCAATGATGTATTGAACTTTTTCATAACAGTGTATCATAGGCCTCTGGTCTATAACATCGGTACATAATCTAGTACATATTGTTCAGTGATGGATTATTTGCTGTGGTGGTGATGGTTGATGATCCCACTTCACTTGCCTTACCATAGATGTATTTTTCTGTTTGTTTTCTCATTTTGGCTTCTATTTCTTTACATAGCCTGAAATATCTAAGTGTTTGGCCAGCAAGCTCTGCATTTCCAAAAATTGCTGGGCCTCTTGTATGAGCTGCATCACAACCCATCTGCTTTTCCATGATCCTATTTGAATCCAGTGTCAAGAATCCCATAACAGAGCCCAGATGTTGACCTCCCTGCTGCATTCTCCAATGCACACAGCCCTTCAGAGATGCATTAAGTCTCCTAACTGTGGAATAACATAAGATTCAGATCTACCTGATAAAAAAGATGGCTTGCTACACAAATTCCTCAAATTACTAAATTGTCACAAGCCAGCACCAATTAGTAAGTGAACCTGTACATTGCTCTGGTTATCCTGACATCCTGAAATCAACTATCTCCTTTAGCCTCAGTGTTGGAGAGGCTCATGATGTTCCAGGACAGAATATGAAGTCAACCACCAGAAAAATCTTTATAGCTAGCAGATCCAGTGTTCCACCTGTAAATTGTAGGAAAAGCTATTGGCAGTATTTCCTGGCCAAAATATGTAAAGGTAAAGTTTGTGCCCATAAATAATTTCTTCAGCAGAGCTTGATGGATGTTATTTGCATGGACAAGACCACAACATTCTGAAAGGCCCTTTGGAAAATGAGCAGTTGATGTTATTGTCAGTGCTGCTACCTTGAAACTAGCTCCTGACTGGCTAAACTCTGCACTGACCTAGCACTGACTACTCCTTCAGGAATTAAGACCTTTAACAAGCCTTCATAATTCACCTATATATCACTGATTTGTCACAGCAGAGAAGTGCACTGCAGAGCCAGCATGCCTCTTCAGAAACCTTAAAAATTTTTGCATAAATCAGATGACATGTGACTAAAGTCTGCCTAGATTGAAGCAGCAGTTGGAGAAATTCTATACTATTAAATAGAAACGCCATCTCTAGTCAGAAAGTGCTTGAGTTACATAATGCCAGAAGCAGAGACAAGGTTAGACAAGTATCCTTGCAGCATCTGTTCACTCTGCCCTGCACTTTTTGACCATACTGATCCTTCTGACCTCTGAGTGACACAGGTTGCTGTGCTACCTGGACTTTTGGTCTGATCTTGCACGTGCTTAATGTTTTAATGCTACGTTCAGTTCTTATCCTAATTCAAAATATTTTTCAGATTGCCCATGAAAATTCTGGAACATGGACACCACTTTTTTCATAATGACTTGGAAGATAATGGCATAATGTTACAGGGAAAAAAACCCAGGAGTGTTTCTTATCTCCAACTGGAAATGGCCCATTCAATATTATTTTATCCACAATAGCTTTAGTATAACTAGTAACCAGACCCCACTCTGCTACAGGGTTACAGAATTGTTCTCCTCAGCAACACCCCACATCATCTTACCTTCTCTCCCAGATGGCTGGACAGACAGCTTTCCTTTCCATTGCCAGGTTGATTAGCTGTATCTCTAGAGGTTCCTTGGCATCTTCAGGACAGGTAGGACTTCAGAGCATTCCTTAGTGCAATCGAAAGACCAGCATGACTAGAAGCAGTTCCAGAGCTGGGCATGCTTTTTCTCCTGGTCAGCTTTTCCCAAATCTCTGCTTCTTATGAACTCACAAGAGTCTTCCAGAAGGTTTCTACTTTCATCCAGTTCTACTTTCTTCCACAGTTTCTGCTGTCTCAGAAATAAAAACACAAAAACTGCATTTATAGCTGTCTGTTGGGCAATTGTGATGGCCTTGAGGGCTCTGGCATGGTGCTGCAGCCATCCCACAGGCTCAGGCTGGCAAAACTTGCATTGCCAGGCAGGGCTTGGGGTCTCCTGTGCAGAATGACACAGTGGAACAAAGTCCCTGGCTGTATGGTGGGGTATTTTCACCACCAGCCCTCAGAAGTGCCAGTACCAGTCTCCATGGCTCTGGCCCAGCTGTTTCCCAAAAGTGCTAATGCTGTTTCCCGAGGCAGGTCTAACTCAGGGAACATGCACCCCCACACACAGATGATTCAGAAGACAGTGTACCCAAAGACCTACTCCTGTCTAATGTCAGGGCTTCTAGAAAGATACTGCCCTACATTATTTTCTTGGGGGAATCCTCCCATAAATTTCAATGGGAAAGGCTGTATTTTGATTCCTATTTCCACCTTAGTGCCTTCATGTGGTTCAGAAAGCCTGTTCCAAGCCATGCTTCTTCATCTGAAGGCTGTAGTTTAACAGCAGTCTGGGCATACTGCCTTCTCTAGTTGACACACACTGCCACCAGCAGCCCTTTCCAGGGAAGTAAAATATCATCTTTCCATTCATTTTCCCTTTCCCAGGGACATTCAGCCAGAAGGCTGCTATTGCCATCACACTCATCTCAGCCATTTGTTTGTTTTTTATTATGAGTTAGGGCTATGCTTTTTCTCCCATCTTTCTTTCTTTTCTTTTTTTTTTTTTTTTGTACAGGTGACATTACTCTTGCACAAGAAACATGGAGGTGTTTGAATGTTAGATCACTGGAAGCACCCAGCCCCCAGTCCTGCTTTAGCTGCACTCCACTTCAGAAAGGATACTGTTCTTGTCCCTAAAACAATTTTGTTTTTCTCTGTGAAGCATAAGAAAACGTAAGGCTCTAACACGCAAACAAACCTTTTCATCTCGGTGATTCAGCAGCTCTAACTCCTCCTTAGACTTTGGTGCTTGTCACCTTCATTGATCTGTTGACTGAAGGAACATCAGTCAGTTCAGATGCATCAGCCACCATAGATCATGACTTTGCTGGAGAGCCTCCATCCACATTGTTGTTCAGAAAAGCCAAAGAGCAGTGCAATGATGTAAAAAATCCCAGGGCTGTGCAGACATCTTAGTATGTGGTCATGGAGAACACTTCATTAGTTCCTCCAAATAAAGAAAGGGTTAGGTTTCTAAGATTTTAAAACACAAAGATTACTAACCATTACCTGCGTTACTGGGGTGTAAAACCACACAATCACTTCATCCCACCTTTCTGGGCCCCACAGAAGTTCCCACAGCTGAGAGTGTGATGAGGGAGAAAGCTCACTCCAGTGCACACACCTGAGGGAGCAGTGAGTGAGACTCCCCATCACAGGAGGACCAAACTGGTTTCAGATGTCAGGGCTCACTTACAGTTTATGTTTCAGGTTTTATTCAAAACCCAAGGGATCCAAAATCACCTACATTTTTTTGATAGCCTATCACTTTTTCTAACTATATTAGTTCTATTTAGAGTGTCCTTTTATATAGTGCCAGCCAAGCTACACAATTTACTATTCTAACACTGCAGGAGTTCAGACTAGGCTTGCAGGGTAAGTAAAGTCAACAGGCAGAGGACCAAATGCTAGCAACCACTTCTGATGTTCCCTGAAAGTACATATTACCCTGGAAGATAACCACTGACACTTCTCAGATTATTCTCATAAAAGTAAGCAGGATAAGATTTCAGAACACAGCAAGATCTAGTATTCTCATGCCTTTCATAGCAATGAGAGCAACCAGAAACAGAAACATTGCCAATTTGTTTTCCCTTGAGTTATTTCTTTTCACCTACTACAATTGATGGATCTAAGCTCATCAGCAGGGAACAAACAATAAATGCTTTTACAGAAACTAAATTTATTTTCAATAGTGTAGATAATTTCTTCTTCATGTTCTTAAACTCCCCCTATTACTTTGCCTCCATAAATTTTAGCACAATTTGATGTTTTTTAAAATAAAAGGAAAATTGGGCTTTATATACATCAAAATCTACTTAAGCACCTTTTGTGTGCTTACAGGCAGTGGTATGTTTTACTCTTTCTTGCAAGAAGGCTCAGATCAAGAGTTAAGCATAAAATTTAACATCTCTGGCTTGGGGTAATAGAGCTCAAGTTTCTTGATATAGTTTTAGAGCAGTAAGTTGATAAGTTTTGGCTTTAGGGATTGCAGTTTGGAGGCAAATGGTATGGAAGAAGAAGGCAGTAGTAAAGGAGATTGACTAGCATTAGGGAAAGAGAATGCACTGATTCTAGGATGCCATCAGTGGGGACAATGTCATTGGTAAGTGTGCTGCAGGTTCTCCTGGTGTCAGCATCTCTGGTAATAAAGAAAGATTGTCCTCTCCTTCCTATCGGTACCTCTTTTCATACATTAAAGGGTGTTGCCTACATGAATAGTCTCTGCTATAACTCCAGGGTTTTGTCAAAAGAGCCTTTTGAAACCTGAATACACAAAAGTGCACTGACAGATATGTCTGGAAAGCAAGAATCCCGTTTATAAAAAAAGCCCTGTAGACTTCAGCACTTAGGTTTGCTCTTAGAACTTGTGTCTTTCATGCCCTAATTGAACTACATCCTCCTTTGCTAAGGAACCTCAGGAAAAAATAAAGTTTGCTTGAAACATGTTTCTTGGTGGAAACATAAAAGAACTAAGATAAGACACAGTAAAAACACTACAAATTAGACCTGACCTTTCGTTCTACTCTCAAGTTCATTTTCTATGAGTGTATTAAATCTACCTAATTATATCAGGGCAGGTGACATAAAAATCCAAATATGTCCATGTGGCAGTTCTCAGTGGGAATTTAAGTTTTCATTTCACTGGGAAAAAATCTTGAGTCCCCACAGCTGCAACAAAAGGTACCCAGATTAAACTTAAAATAAGCGACATTTAATATTTGTAAATTTGTAACATTGAAGTTGTCTAGATTTTGAGATATGGGGGTTTCTATAAAGATAATAATCCATTTTTACTCTGTAAAAGTATAGTAAAACGAAAAATTCAAATATTTTATTTACGTCACCTAAAAAACAAGCAACCCATGAGTAAGATATACATAGGTTTCCCAGATTTGTCCCTAATAAATTTTTTTAAGATCTATACAATTTCTACAGAAACATACAGTGTATCAAAATCTGCATAAATCAAATTTATAAAATATGTAGAAATGCATAGTGATATCATCAATTTACAAAGCAAGAATATGGGAATTATTTTTTTCCAAGCCGGCTATAGTAGGAAAAAGTCATTACAGCAACAGCTTCTTATGATCTCATGTTTTGTAAGGTTTCAGTCTCACATACAGATTCATATTCACATACAGCATCAGCTTTCAATGAATTGCACATAATACCCATTTAAAATGCACACCCGCACAATTTATGTGCCACCATTCTTTCTCTTATGCATAGTTGTATGATTAAATTAATCTACCCAACACACAAATGGAGTCAGTTTTCACACACACAAGGAACAAGTACCAACATAAAACCTTATTTTCCTTTTTTTTTGTTTTTTTCCAGTTTCTCCCTCCTTTATTTTCTACTTTTCATAGCTCTGAAAGGATAGACGAGAAGTTTAAAGAAACTAGGAAAAATCCCAAATTAACAGATCAGTGCTGACAGCCCTATAAAGATCCAATTCTGTCACAAATATGATACATAACCCTTGTTAACATCAATGGAAGCTGCATGCAATGCTATTCTGGACTTCAGGGAAGTATTTAGTTCTACTTAATTGTGTGATGTGTTAGAGGGATAACAGTTATGGAATCAGTACACTGATGTCAACATTTAAGTCACAAAATCTGGACAAAGGAAGTGAGGATAAGTCATTTCCCTCCACCTCTCTATTCGTTCAGGGTAAATATTTATACTCCTAAGGGAGTTTGCATCAACTCCTATCCACAACATTTTTAGAAACAACTTCTTCACATTCTACTCTGTACACTATAGCACCAAGCAGTTGGTTTTTTGTGTTTGTAATCCCTCTGGAGAAGTTGCAAATTACAGAAATAACAAGAAAATTAGTACGAATAAGTGTGATTTCAGGATTTCCATTTCTCTTTTTGAATCTAAATCTGGCATCCAAACAGGCTGACAGATGTCCTTGTAACAAATTACACAGATGTGTTAAGTAGCTGGATGTTTTTTCCTAATTAAAAGTTTTAGTCCACCTCTAAGTGATTTCCATTCAAAATAGCAATATAAATGAAGTATTTGATTCTTTACAAGTTTTACATAATTGTGCAGCTTGTTTGCTGTTGTAGTTGTTTATTCTAATTATTTTTATGTAAGGCATGGTTTAAACAAGCAAATTAGTGCTTATAAATTCTTAACTGGATTCGTGAGGGTGCTTACCTCCATCAAATTGTACCACACTAGCACTAAACTTGACAGTCTTCCTTCCACTGTACCAAGCATTCAGTCGAAGCAGAGCAGCCAAACTGACAATAGAAATTTGTCTTTGTTAGCACAGTAATTACATAGGGTGGTACGGCTGGTCCCTACCCCTGGTGACAGCTCAGAACAACCCACTGTATATTTCCAACAAATGCTTTCCTTGTGAAAGAGAGAAATGAAAGAGGCACTAAATATGTTGAAATTCATCTTCCAAAAAAGCAGCATGACTGTGAGAGAAGGCCACCCTGGCTAATAACCTGTGGCAGTGCTTAGTAAGATGCAAAATTAAATAAAAATATACAACAGGTTGATAATCACCAAGTTCTATGAAAATCTGATTACTCCAACCTTTTCAAGTGTGTGTAAAAAAACTGCCTTCAGACCCCTGAGTGTAATCCCAAAGAAGACGACAACGCTTTTAACTATGTTCCTATGAACCATAGCTAACAGCACATTAATTTACCAACATCTTGAAACAAAAAGATGTAAACATCTACAGAGTTTAAGGTAAAGCAGTTTTGTAAACATTAACTGCGGATGATAATGTTATTGTAATAATCACAGTTCCTCTATGTCCTTCATTCAAGCCAGGAGGCTCACACTGTACAAAGTTAATAACTGCAGCAGTTTTCAGGCTATTTTCAGTCCTGTACAAATGAATGCATCAGTAGGTAGGATTTGTCTGTCTACACACTAAGGATGTTGTTCATTTCCCATTTTTGTGTTGCTTTACTGGAGTCACACTCTGAAATGAAAACTTGATGGAGGACTTCGGAGCGATCCAAGCACTTCCCTGATGGAATGTGAGTAAATCTGTGCAGATTCTGAAAGACAAAACCACCAGGAAAATGTGTTAGGTTTATTTTTGTTTGTCTGGGGTTTTTTTTAACATTTTCTTTACATCTGCAATATAGTTATTTACGAAACCAGGTTTCAGCATCCCAAAACAGATCAGTTCTATACTCATTTTACTATTTGTTAAACCTAGCACTTTGCAGCCTTCATATTAAATCTTTGGTTCCTGTAGGTTCACCTGAGATGCCTCTTGTTTCTCTTAGGCAAACTGCTAATGAAATGAGCAAAACTATCTAAAATGCTTCTAGCCTTTTCATCCATCTTGTAACCAAACTGAAAGATTAACTATTGAGGACAGCTTTATGAGGACTTTACTGGGCAGGTCCTCTTCCAGTAAGCCCTCACAGAAAGCAACTGCACAACACCAATATTAACCACACAGGGGTAAAAAAACTACTACCTTGGCTCCCTGTTTGGCTGGCAGAAGGAAGAGTAAAGAGAATGAGAGTTAAGTCTGGCTTCTGGAGCAACAGGAGGCTGCCTAAGGAAGTGCAAACCTTTTGCGCCAGGCACATTCAGGCTGACTCTCGCACATCTGTCTCCTTCCACATGCACCATGCTCCCATACTTGAGTCTCCTGTGTTTGGCCTGTGGCTCCTGTCCTGCTTGCTGACCCTGTGTGCCAGAGGCAGCCCTGACTCACTGAGTGGCTGCATCCAGTGTGGAGGGGAAGGGAGCAGAAGCAAGCCCATGGCACTGCAGCTAGGCCGGGGCTCTGCAGCCCTGCCCTGGGCACACAGATAGCCCTGGCATGGGGACCTCTCCACCGCCCCAAACACATGGGCACAGCCAGATGTGGGCTCAGATCAGTACTTGGCTCCTGCTGTGTGGCCAGATAATGGAGATCCTCTAGCTGGAGAGAAAAGTGGATATCTAAACAAAAGCAACAGGCAGAGCACCACCAGTCCTGTTCTTGATGTCTGCTTACAGGCACTGAAGCCATGCTACTGCTCAGTGCTCAAGCAGCACATGTTACACTCAGCAAACTGGCACACTGCTTGTTTCAGAGACAGCCAAATGACCAACCAGATTAAATCTGATTACAGCCTTCATTTACACAAGGCCACAACATTTTTTAGCAGTCCATAGGTGTTTAATCCCTTACACCTTTGCCATTAGAAGAAACAGCTATACCCTCTGTATTGCACAGCAGCATGCCCAATTCCTAGTATTTGGTTACACACCCTTGGTGGTCCTTTCATTCTCACTCTCCTTCTTTTATCCTTCTAGAAGTCAGTCAGTGTTTTGTTCTACAGCCCAGACTGCTTACTGGGCTTCCTTATAACTTGTGGTAATAAGCAAACAATTATACAACTAGTGCTAGTGTAGAGGAAATGGATCTTGCATAAATGAAATTCTTAGAGAGAAGCCAAGTAACATGCTGGGACATGCTAGAATGGCTCGAGAGTTAAAAACTGCTATGTATTATTCTGCTGAAATATTAATGCTAAAGTTGGCACTTAACTGCCACTGCTTATTGATTTTTACGTTTCAGGTTTAAAGAAATTTGTCTGTCCATCCAGCACAAGAAAGCTGAGCTGGATGGAAGTGGCATTATGGTACCTGATATTTCCTAGCTCTATGCAAACACCTGAAAATGTGGAATGGCTTAAAGGACAACAAATAGATTTCACTGCACTCAACTGTGCCTGCACCTTTCAGACAAACAATAAAGAATCTAAATAACCAGCTAATGAATTGAGAAATATGCAATATGCTAGCTATATAAGCAGAAGAAAAATTGACGTGGAATAGTTTCTTAGATGTAGAACCAAGTTTATATGGCTATATCCAAGGATAATGTCACCCCTAGACTATTCAGTCTCACTTTTTAAAAAGACAAACAGAAACTTAGATCACTAACAAAACTCATATGAATAGAGGACTTACAGATGTAATGACTAAATAGACTGTAGCAGCTCTCATATGTATATCAGCCAACATTCCGAGTCCTTATTAAAAATTTATAGATTTTGCAATAGCATTATAATAGCACCACACCCAGGATTAAGAACAGAGCATGTTATTGTTACTAGAGAATGGCTAACGAATAGGAAGTGAAATACTGAAGAAGACAAAGACAACACAAAAGGCAGAGTAATATTATGTTTACCTGCTACTCTGTAGGCTTAAAAATATTTTCAGTCTTTAAACAGAAAAACACTTCAATTTAGACTGCCCAAAATGAGACCGAATACTGACCCTAGCTTCTAAATGCACTCCAACATTTAAGCCATCTTCTCACAGCATATACGAGATAAAGAGACTTTCTTGATATAGACCATACAAGCTGAGAGGGTGATGGCAGTAAAAGCTTTTATAAAGTCTGTCACTAGTAGTGGACATGCTCTTCGCTTCCTCTGAGACACATGCTAACTCATAATATCTCTGTGGCAATAAATGTAGCCTCATGGAGTTTTCCTTAAAGGTCTTGCTACAGAAGACAGCGACTAGAATCACTAAATAAAAGGATCTTTCAGTAGGGGGAGCTTTTCTAGCAAGCATGTATTTCTGAGAATGTGCCATTAACAATTTACTCAATTCAGTTAACCTTGTCATAGATCATTAAATTCAGATACACATATAACAATTTTTAAAGGTGCAAAAAGATCAGTATGAAATCTAACAATGTATTTTCTTCCATGTATCTGTTGCATACCTTGAAGAATTGCCACTCCTTGAATTCGTTCTGATTGCAGTGTGTAATCATAATTTTGGATCCATCTGGACCTTTAGTTAAGCACTGATCGTACTGCATGAGTTGATTTGCTTCGTTGATTCGGAAAAGCTGACGGAAAAGAAAAAGCCATTTTTATAACAGTTGACTCAACGAGCATTTTAGAAACACTGAAGATACAATGAAATTGCAACATTCAAAACATTCTCTGGTTTTATTACATCTGTATTTCAGGAGGGTTCTTTATTTTGCGTAACACGCTTCCTATCACAATACTAAATTTCATGGTTAACTTTCATGTAGGACTTAGAAGGCCAAGAAACTTAACAAGAAAGACAAAAATGGTATACGGATTCCTATCTGGGAGACTTCTGAAAGTGTTTGATTAAAAACCTTTATATGATTTGATGACTAAACAACCCATTATCTTTATAAAAGCTTGGTAGCAAGTCCTTGATCCTGGACAGTAATTTCATGAGAAGACACTAAAACTTTGGCGTTTTACCCATGGAGAAAATCAATATAATTCATCCAGATACATAATGACTATCCTAGCTACTTCTTAGCAAATAATTGCTACAGAGTTTTTTTGGGTAGCTTATGTAGAAAAAGTAGTTTAGGGAACCTTTTCCTTAAATATCAGAATAAAAAAGACATTTCCAGGGGCTACTAAGAGCTAATCCATATAGAATTTCTAAAAACATCATCCTAAATGCAATTTTATTATGGCCATGACAAAACTGCCTGTTTTAAGTTTACATGGGCTTTAATAAGGACTTTAAATTCTGAAAAATTTTCCAACCAGAAAAGAAGATATCAAGACAGAACAGCATGTTTGTGTGGTAGTGTGGGTAGGCTTGTGAAGATATAGGTCAAACACAATAAAAGCTTGGATTGCAACCATCTAATAGTAATGATGTTCTGTTAATTAATTTGTAAATGAAGCATAGACAAATTTCCTTTCATTTTCTTCTCTCACGTGTGGAAGATGAATTACTGCCCAAAAGTGTCTTATACTTGGACCAAAACAACTTCATTACATAATTAAGCCACAGTGAGTAAGGGTTTTTTTTTTCCTGAAGGATTAATTATTAAGCAAAGGTAAATGGTGAATCAGGAGCTAAGAGATGAAGCAGTGATACTGTTGCTTCTTCATTTCTGTTTCTCTGAAGAACAGATTATGAATCTGCCTTCATACCATTTATGTCTGAAATGGTATTTTCAGATTTCTGTATTTTAGCAATGTCAGTATGATTACAGCAAATCCTAACTCCCAACTTTGTAGCTGGCACCCAGGTGATTTAATGTACAGGCTTAACAGAAAACCTGCCTGTTATCAATCCACAGCAAGCAATTCTTCAGACTTGCCTCCAAGCTCCTTACCTGATTTCCTCCCATTCTGTGGCATGGCCCAAGCTCAACAAAGCCACCATTGGTGTGCCCCATGCTGTCAATGCAGTAAGAGGTTTCAAAGCCTCTAATCTGGAAAAGAGGTTTTGAACTCTAAGTTAGTCTCAAGGGAAAAATAAGTTCAGAAAATTCTCACTTATCTCTCAAACCAGAAACAGGTATCTGACAGAGAGATTAGACAAACCTGTGCATACGAAATTTAAATACTGATGTTAACTGTTCTGGGAGATGGAGCTTCAACCTGCCCATGCTAGTTTGCAGGCTCTTCCATGAGTCAGAGTGTGCTGATAAGGCCAGAGTTGCAAAGCTCAATTCCAAATTAATAACACCCAAATATAGGACTTTCAAGTATTTTAATTTATTCAATCTCCTATCAGATCATGTTCCAGCTCCCAGGTCTTCATAAATAAACTCAGGAGCCCAGGTAAGCTGCTTTCATCTTGTGGATGGAGAAAAACAGGATGCAGAGAAGTTATGCACAGCAGCAATTACCCACAGCCAGGCACAGCCCACTGACCCAGCTGCTCAGATGGACCTTCTGAAGCAGTAATTATACAGGAGAAAAAAAAATTGATGAGGGGCAGGCACAGGGATAAAGAACAGAAGTCCTGTCATAAAGCATGTCTCAACTGCTGATTATCTCACTCCCTTCTCAGAAGGGCCAACAAGAAGCCTTACAAAGACTTTATGACACAAATAATATTTTTTCCAGACCTATTTTCTCTGCCAGAACCTCTTTCCTCTTTGTAATGGAAAATAAAAGTCTGGAAGACTAAGCTTAGACTCTTCCAAGGAGTGTTAGGGAAGATGAACCCCATGCTTTCATACCCTAGAGTTTGGAAATGCAATCAGCATGGTGTTAGAAATGGGGGGAGGGGGGACAGGATTTCTCAGGTGTAGGATAACTAGCAGCCTGTGAGGAAGAGTTGAAGAAAACTTCAGAGAAGTCTCTGCACTTAGGATCTTTCTGTTGCTCCACCAGACCCCTTGCTTTTATTGGGGATGATTTCCTGCAAGGTCACCAGTATTATTTTATCTCTTCAGATGTTTTCACCTTGGTGAACAGTAATATTTAGTGTACCTTCCAAACACTTTATGTAGATTCCAGAAGAGGCCTAAGGCTCATATAGTAGCTGATGCTTTGTGCTAGCTTTTAGGCAAGAAATCAAGGTGGCATTGCTCATTTGGTCCCTCAGATAAAATATTATTTGTACCCCCTTTCACCATGCACATGCTCTGTATCACTAATTCTAACATTAAGAAATTAGAGGTAATGCTTGGTGATAGGAGACAGCACAGATCTGTATTTTCTTATGTCCTTTTGAACTTACAAAACCATGTGTCATATTCATAATTTCTAGGGAAAGAAGGTTGCTAAATTTGGTGGGATACAGGAGCTCTCCTCAGCTATCAAGATTTTCTGATTTTCCCTCAACAACCTGCAAAAGTGAAATAAATAAGAGACAGGGCAAAGATGTAATCAATTGCAGACGGGGAAAAAATCTGAAAGTAGGCAGGAGACCCGCACTAAGTGCTTGCCAAGGTGTGGGCAAAACACCAGAACGAGACAGGCAGAGCTCAGTGGGGAGTCCTGCACTCACCTGTGATATGCCAACTCTCTCTGCCAACCACTTGAAAGTAACCACATCCTTAATTTAATGAAGTCATAATTGTATACACTAATGCTGGAAACTATGGTTACAGAATCTTATCAAATTATTACATGCAGGCAAGGGACTTGCTGAGGCTGTAAATGTATGAGTCTAGCAAACACAGGCAGAACGAACTCCACCTGGATTTCATGGTATCTTCTCTTGGCCTTCACACAGAAAATATTTTCACCTATTAATCTTCACTATACTCCTACATGCAGGATTCACATTTTTTCTTCTGAGAAAACTTAAATTCCAATTATGGAAAAAATTATGCTTCAAGGACCCATGGAACTAATTAAAAAAATCATACTTGCAAAGGTAAATATAATTTTTTTCCTGGGCTACATCTTTATAGCTCTCTGGTTAGTATAATATAGCTTAGTATAGAAGTAATCAAATAGCTTGCTCACATGTCAAGTAACAATTGCTTCCTTTTGAATTCGCAGTTTTTCAAGGAAAGCTCCTAAAATACACAGGCATTATGTGCTGTACCTACCTCTCCCCAGTCCACGTTTTTGGGTGGTAAGGGATAATATGAAGTTATATCATATGCTATTTCTTCCATAAACCATTTAAAACTTTTGCAGTTGTGATCTTCACGGAATTTTTTCAGCTCAGATATATCTCCATAGGGCAGTGCTTTTGTCTCCGGCCGGCTGGCATAGAAGTAATCTTTGTATTCATCCCACCACACTTCTACAACTCTGACATAGTTCTGTGAAGAATAAAGACACTGCTATGATCTCAAAGCACACACAAACAGAAACAACTCCCTGTTAATAACAGAAATTTAAGTATTTATCCTCTTAAAAAGTGACAGCATAGTATTATTATATAGCAGTGATAATTTGTCACTATCAGTAGACTATACAAGACATATGAATATTATTTTCAAGTGATAGTTTAGGACTAAAGCCAGCAAATTAAACTGGGCTGCTTAAAGAGAGTGCAAAGTCTTTTTCTAAGATTAGAGATTGTTTATTTGAAAATAAAGACTTTTCAGTTATGGGTGCAATAATATGTTGCATTCATTTGCTGCTGTCAGAGCTGTAATTCATGGTTTCTATTCACCTTCTATGATTTTTTAATGAAGAGAATGATACATATTGGTCCACTAACAAGGAAAAAAATTCAGTCTTAAAGGGGTCAGCTGCTTGGAGAAGGGGGAAAATTGGATAGCTCACTTGGTAACAAGCCTCTCCCTCACATCTTTATTCTCTTTCTCTTTGATGGCTCCTATCTTTATATTACCTGTACACATTCTAGATGCACGCCTCACTTCATCCCATTCTTCTAATGTTAATGACCTAGTGTTAGAAACAGTCTTAAAAGATCTGACTAATGGCACAAATTATTGTGACTTTTACTTTAATCCACATCCAGAATAAATTGAACAAAGGTATAAAAAAAGGGCATTTACTGTGAGGATAGGAGGGTGCCTGAAGAGGGGAATAAGCTATTTCTACATCCTGCCTTGTACAGAGAAGCAACTTAATATTTAAGAACATTCAGCAGTGCTTTTTATATTCAGTAAGCAGGCCAGCAGACTCATGTAAAGTGTTAAGATATGCAGTAAATATTTTTGATCAGCTTTTAAGAAGACTGCAATTGTTTTTATCACTTCAGACAAGGCAAACTAGCATCTTGCCTGCACTGAGCAACAGACTTCTCGTTTGTTATCCTGTTGCTACCTCCAGATATGTCCCCCTGGGCTCCCTTGTACTGGTCCTAGTCCTTGTTTCATCAGAATATTAATCAATTCACATTACTATTAAGGGACTTCTTTTCGGGGGAAGTTGAGTATGCCATGTTAGATTTTTACCATTTAGCTAGAACGGGACATTGCCTTTGGAGCTAACTGTTAGGTTGGCTCAAGCCATACTCTATATCCCTACAGGTACTTATTGTCCAGGAAGACTGCTCTGGAATTGGAATTTACAAAGAGCTGGGTCTTTGGGAATGGGATTTACTGATGCCAGAACAGTGCACAAGAGAAAGCTTAAACTGGGCAATAGAAAAACTTAACAGGAAGGTTGTCTCTCTTCCTGCTGGTAGATGAAAACTGATAAAAACAGGGTTTTTTTATTCAATTTCTCTCTTCAGATAGAGAGCTAGCTCATTTGTTTTCTGGAATTGATGTCTAATGTTAATCTCAGGTCTTGAGTAACACTTCTAGAACCTGCAGTGTACTTGAGGAGTTGCCAACCCTTATGATGTAGGGCAGAGCATTACATCTTCCCAGGTGTCATTTACTGCTTCTTAACTAACTAACAAATGTAGACACAAAAGTCTGAGAGATGTTAGATTCCAGAATTCTCTAACTTGGCCTAGGATCATACTCATCTTTATCAAGATAAAGGGGGATTTCAAGCCCATGATCTCCGTTTCCAGGAGTGTGTTATAGTTACTAGTTATTAATACATACTTGGGCACAATGCAGCAAAGGCTGGAGGTGCTGACATTAAGTAATAGGAAGTACATTTGTACCTCAAAGATAGTGGGGGAAGGCTTTAGAGCAAGAAGATGAGTTCCAGGATTCTCTACTCTTAATAACAGTGGGATTAACACAAAGATTTCCCTCCTGTGGGCATGACCATCCTAGCTTTAGATACTAAATAGCTTTGGATGACTTGCTCTCTGAATTGTTACTAATAATTTAAACAAATTTATCTAAAACTGTTCTTATCTGAAATCAAAAACCACCTTCAAGGTTGCTTCAAAACTGTACCTTTAATGTAGGAGAAGACCCAACATACACAGGGGGTGGATTTCCTTGCCAGCCCTGGAGACGATAGATGTGTCCAACACGAGAACAGGGAACAAACAGCAGTTTTCCCCCACACTGCCAGATCTACAAGTTAAAACAAAGGTATTAGGAATATATATGCACAGGAATTTAAGACAGACAAATTGATAATAAATTATGGAAGAAATGTCAGCAACATTTCTTACCATATGATCATATATTTACATATTTTTTGCTTTAGAAGTAGGCATAAAGAAAATAGGTCTTTGAAATTAAAGGTATACTGAGTACACTTTGAACTCAGCCAGGAAGTTACTCAACTAAAACAATATTTTAAAAAGCTTTTTAAAAAGTTGGGCATCTTATTCCATCACTATTTTAGAACAACAGTAATGAATGAGTGCACAAAATCAGGAACTGGGTAGTTTTTATTATGACAGAATTAATGATATTTTGATTTTATTAATGTAATTCACATGCCATCACTAAGATGGGTTTTGGTTAGATGCCCATTCACATTTAAGTTTTTCTTAAATAATAAAGATTGGTAGGAGATAGGATGTGTTAGGTAACCCATTGCTCCAAGTAGAAACAGATATTTATTTGACTATAGTAGCTGAAAAGAAAAAAATGGGTAAAATATATTACCATTCTGAAATTCCCTCACTCCCACAAATCTTTGGATAATCCCTTAATGGGGAAAAGAACACATACTTAAATCAGAATTTAGTTGCTCATAGTTTGGAGAAGTTTAATTGTAACACCAAATCCTAATTCAAGCTAACTTTGTGAAAGTTTCAAATTAGTCTAAATTCCAGATTAAAAATATGATTTAATAGTATTAGAAAAGATAGGCAGAATATCTTACTTTCCTCATTGCATCATGATATTAATTTTCCTAAGTTTCATCGAAAAACCTCCTCACGTATGCAAGGCTATTAATTTTATTAGCTATCTAGGAGTCAGCATACAAGGCTGAAGATGGGTTGTGATCAACATGAAACTAGTTTGGAGGTCTCTACATAATGAACATTTCAATTACAGAACTACTGTAAGTAATTTCAATCATGACTTTGATCTAAGCAAGATGGAGAATAATATGGATAAAGACCCCGTGTGTGTAACATCCTCAGTAAATATCAGCTGATATAAATATACTGATAAATACACTGTAACTATCAGTAAATTTACAGCTGAGCAAGTGCACTCTGAGCTTTCCTCTAACTCATGAGGAGCAAGAGTAACTAGGGGAGCTCTGAATGTACTTTTTGTAAAATTCAGCTACGATTTCACACATAACTTCTGAGGATATAAGACATCTTCACTTTTGTCTGTTAATTGGGACTGATTCCCACTGTCTGCACTCGTGTCATTACAAATGCTGAAGCTACAAGAAGCTAATGATGATCATCTTATGTTTCCTGCGAACTGAAGAGCATGCATATGCCTAGGAGTGAAAATAAAATTCTCCTCAGTGATTATGAATTATGCAGTTAGTATTTCAATTATAAAGACTTCTCTTGTAAAGAAGTTATTGAAATTCTGAAAAGTATATGAAGTAATTTTTCACTCACAAAAATGGCAGGGAGGGAGCAGATTACTTTTTGTGGCATCATTATATACTTTCCAAGCACACATGAATAAAACTGAGGACTACATGTTCTCTACCAGTAGAAACAACATTTTTCTATACTCACTATGAGGACATTCGGTTTCCTGTCTGGAATTGTTTCATATTGGATATTTGGGCAGTTAGGGGTGCAATCCCAAACTGCTTACAAAACCTAGATAATGCATCATTTGGGTTTCAGCACAAAGCCACCTCCCTGAACAGTTTTGTCCCAAAGTCCACAAGGACTTATGTGAAGAGACACATCTCTGTCACATCTCCTCACAACAAAACCTGGGCTTCACAAGGAAGAGGTAGGTCTGATAAACTCCAAACAGAAGTATTTACAGAAAAAAAAAATCTAATTGAATTAGTTTTCAAATCTTGATGTTACCTTGTATGAAATTTCAAAATTTTCACCACCCCAGATTTGAAGCCCTGGATCATAGAGACCCAGTTCAAAGAAGAAATCACGTTCAATGGCAAACAATCCACCAGCCATTGCAGGGGACCTGAAAGAGGAAGACAGTGTAACTCCTTCTGCCAAAAGGATACAACAGAGGTCAGAGAAAGCTTTAGTGAAGAAAGCAATTCAGTAAATATATAGTAAAGACCAGGCAAATGGCAATACACTGAAAAATCATGAAGCTTTGTCACCAGTTTGCAGCATTTTTCTGAAGTGGCATCTATATAATTTTTAGTGAGGTCACAGTTTTCTATTATGTTCTGGGTTTTTTTCTACAAATAATTAATTTAATTAATGAATTTGATGATAGAAAATCTTGGTCCGAATTTTCCATTCAGCCGGTCAACATCCTTCTATTAAAATAAAAAAACAAGATGAGAATCAGTGTGATGAGATGTTTCTCTCTTAAAATTTTTTCTAGTTTTTGAGATAACATGAAACTGAAAACAGGTTTATTTTCTGAGGAGTTGCCACATTGAAACACATTGTCTATTAAACAACAGAGTTTTTGCAGCTTTCTTATCTTCTAGCTCTTTTTGTCCTAATAGGAGACACTTTACATTATACTTAGTAAAATTTTAAAGAGGGCCTAGATAAAGTAGTACAAGGCTTCCACTTTGGTTTAGTCTTTTTTTTTACCCTTTTTCTTTTAATTACTTTGTAAATGTCTTCCCATATGCCATTATTCCATCCGCAAGTTTCAATTTGTCAAAAAGTTGCTGTGGTCTGGATTACACCTTGTGCTGGTTTTGGCTGGGGTAGAGTTAATTTTCTTCCCAGTGACTGGTATGGGGCTGTATTTTGGATCTGTGCTGAACACAGGGTTGATGATGTGGAGATGTTTTTGTTATTGCTGAGCAGGGCTTGCACAGAATCAAGGCCATTTCTGCTTCTTGTTCTGTCATGCTGGGGAGGGGACTGGGGTGCATGGGAGGCTGGGAGGAGACACAGCCAGGACAGGGACCCAAACTGACCAAAGGAATATTCCAGACCATGTGACATCATGCTCAACATATGAAAATTGGAGGAAGAAGAGAATATTTGGAGTGATAGTGTTTGTCTTCCCACGTCACCAGTACCCTGCTCTCCTGGAGATGGCTGAACACCTGCCTGCCCATGGTGAATTCATTCCTTGTTTTGCTTTGCTTGTGTGAGTCTGCTGACTCTAAGCATAATAATTATCAGTTTAGTTGCTGTCCAGATTAGGTGATCACATGCCAAGGTACTGCTACATATCCCTTTCTACTTGCTGCCTACTGTATTATCCTCCAACGCTGCTTTTGCATCCTTTGCTTTTGAACCTGGAGGTACAAAGGTTAAGAAGCCAGAAGACACAGCAGGGGGAAGCACTTTGCATAGCACAGCACCGTGGCTTGCCTGCACCTTTGGTTTTCCTCAGCACCATAAAGACCTGGCAAATGTAGAAGCCTCAGATACTGCAATTTCAGTCTTGGCCTCCAAGATGCTGCCAAGTGTGTTAAAGAACACAGTAAAACCCACATAAGCTCAGTAGTTTACTTCAGAGGATACAAAGAGGTAAGCACTGTTACTGAAAGAAGGATTCAGTCCTGGGGCAATTCTCAAAAAATTACAAAAACGTTGCCTCGGTGCCTTAAGCTGTTGAGGACCTTTTTGTTTTCTTTTTAAGCTAAGCAATCCTGGCTATAGTTTCAGCAAGACTTTTACTTGGTCTTACTTGCCTTGGTATTGCTGCAAGAAAATGCATGCAGCCAGGATGCAAACAGATGCAGGGGATGTCTCTTTAAAGGAAGCATTGTAAAACTGAAGGTATTATTAAAAATAAAGTCATCTTTTAAAACATTCTGAGAACACATGTTCTGTGTTTCTGGGAACAGTTTAAACTATTTTAAGACCTGTTTGGATGGTAAACACAGAACACTACAGCAAAGTTTGAAATAGTTTATTCCCCTCTAAGTGAATATTAAAGTTCCAATGTGGACAGCCTCATCAGAAAATGGTATTATTTAAACTGTATACATAACAGATCAAAGCTTCATAACTTGCTTGCATGTGTTGCCATTTTAGCAAAGAACAATCATGGATGGGGATAGGGAATTACCAACATCAGTTCTTACAATGTTTAAATCATATATACAAGCAATAGAAGACATTAGATTCTGAAGATGTGAAGATTGCTTTCAAATGTAGTAACAAGATTAGTTAAGTGTGAAGGGGAAAGTAATAAAAAACCAGCAGAACCACAGTCTCCCAGTATTGAAAAGCCATCCAGAAACTGTAGTTTCTAAGCGAGAGTTTTTAGGCAGTTTTTGTTTTCTAGGAAGAAAACATACCCCACTACAAAGCATAATATAAAGGCAGAAATTCTGTGAAAATTATTGGAGTTTTCCCACAATAATGCTGTTTTCATCTTTCTTCCTTTTTTTTTTTAATGTTATGTGTATTATATTAAAATTCTTAGAAAATATCTAGCCAAGACTCTTAAACAGTATGCTTCTTTGTCAGATGTGATCCATTGTGAAGCAAGTGGGAGAAATATGATAAAAGGGATTTTTTTTGATATACATGCATAATCTTCCAGCTGTATGCATGCATCAGGCCATGACAGCAGGCGGCAGATTTTATGCATCACCCTCTATTAGAAATACTTCCAGCATGCTCGTTATTTCAAACTGAATGGTTAAACAAGCACTGTTGTTTCCAACTTCCAGTACTTTAAAAAAATATCACGGCTAATTAAAGTTTTCCCTGGCAACAAAATTATACAATATTTTATTTTGCCAAACAGAACCCAGAAACTCTAATGTGCACCCTATTAACCACACAAGCAGGAATGGAGAGGCAACACAAGGTAGCAAAGATATTTTGAGCAAATAGTTATGGCAAACAGGTGTGACTAAACAGAGCAGCTAGTGTGGTTAGACAAGTGAAGGTGCTCAGGCTAGAAGTACATGCAAGTTTTAGTGGATCAGTATTGACTTCAGAAAAAAAAAAGAAACGGGTAAGTGATTTAGTGATTACCGATACGGTTCAGTTTTTGTCTTTCTGCTTTCCTTCTCTCTCTTGGTCAAGGGAACCCTCTTCCATAGCATACTCCAATCCCACGCTCCTCTAGCAAACCCATCTTCGTCACCACCCCCTTGTGGCACAATCTTAAAAGTGTTGCCATCTATGACATCTATAAGCGGCACAGTGCATGTGGTTCTGCGGGCGGCGTGGCGCAGGTTATGGGCACACGTGCGCCGACCGTGGTTCGTGGGGAGAGAGGGGTGGAGGGAAAAACGACAGGGTTTAGACAATCATTCCTTATGATTCACAGTATGTAAACAGCTCTCTTTACCGATAAGGCTCAGTTTTATGTTTTCGTTTGGACTTTTCCTTGTGGCTTAACGGAATTCGTTTCCATAGCAAACTCCAGTCCCAGGCCCCTCTGGCAAAACCATCTTCATCCCCACCTTGTTGTGGCTCAATGGAATAATCATTCCCATCTATGTAATCTATTAGAGGTACAGTACATGTAGTTCTGGAACATTTATAGAAGGGAAAGAAAGAGCAAAATACAATTTCAGAAGAGTAATCTGTCTAATCTGAAATTTACACCATTAATTAAGTTTATAGAGCAACGTATATAAAAAGTCACTTGTAAACATACTATTATAAAAATGAAGCCTCATTAGAAGAAAAAAATAGATGGTCTTTCCTTTATATTGTTTTAAGATGTTCTAAAACCAGGAAAATTAGGTCTGAGATGCTAATATATCAACTGGTTTATCAGTACATTTTCCTTTATGTGGATTTCTTGATATTGGTCTTCTCACTGCTGGAGGTAACAGAGGAGTCCTCAGAGGGTCAGGATTCTCACAGTATTATTATTTCCTGTGATTTCTATTCATATCAGATCTTAACTGTCAACACGTATGATAAACACTTAGCTTGTACTAGTGTTAACACAGATTTTCATTACACTGTCCTATTCAAACACCCTGAAAATCCACCAAGCTCTAAGGATAAAAAACATTACTAGTGCTCTCCTAGAAGCAGTTTTCAGTAGACTTCTTCCTGTTTGATTTACAATACACTCCTCATTGTGATCTATCACACACAATATTCACCAAGGAAAAGACATTATCTTCTCCCCACATTTTTCAAATTAGTTTCCCAGTGATCCAGTGCTGGAGCACTTCCACCTTTTTAAATGAAACTCCAAGAGACAGAAAAGGCTGGGGGGGAAGAGACATGATAACACCATGCTGATCTTAGAGGCAGAAGCAGCAACACCCTGGGTACCAGGGCCTGGAAGGAGGCTGCCAAGCACTGTCTGCTGGCACCATGTGCCTCAGCATCTCTGGTCCTGTTGCAGCCTTCACCTCTGTGGGCAGTGCTGAAGGACCCCTCTAAAACCCCCTCTTCCCACCAGTCTTTCTTGTGTAAAACAGTAATATACAATCAATGGGAGCACACAAGAATTTCCATCTTCTTTCTAGTATCCTGGCCCAAACAGAGTCTTGGTTGAGTTACAGCCTTTAAAACACACAGAACCCAATTCCTCAAGAAAGTTCTGGTAGCACAGCAGGTTAACAAATAGTTTTCAGGATTAAGCAGCTATTTTATGGGATTAAAGAGTTTAAACATGCACATGGTTTCCCAAACACACATACCACTGACCACACAAGCTAAGAGTGTGGTAGCACACAGCAACAACAGCAATTCAACAGCTGGAAGAAATGAAAGCCCTGGGGATCTCTCTCCTCTGCCACAGATCACAGATCTCACAGATCCCCCCTCACTGTGCAGGCACTTCCACCACAGACTTCCAGCAAGTGCCTGGGGCTGTGGCAGTCACGCTCAAGCCTGGCCTCGCTTTCCTACAATGCTCCAAAGCACTTCAGAGGAAACAAATAACACCATACATCAAGACCAAAGATGAGGAAGTTATAAACTCTTGAGATCATGGGGGCTTTAAACTCCCATTAAATCAAAACATTTATTGCTACTTTTTCTCTACCAAAAGCCACAGGTTTTTTAGTTATTTTGTTCAATCATCCTCATTGTTCAGCTAGAATGGAACATTTCTATACTAGTGCCTCAAATCATTGTAGAAGATAAGAGTTATATATAATCTACACTAGACAAAATATTCAGTATGCCTATTAAAATAAACGATCTGGACATTAATTTTCCTGACTATATGCCTTCCTAATTATGTATCTTATGGGAGATAATATAATCATCATACAGAAAATATTGATATCATTTGATATAGATATAAAAAATATTGACTGCTGTTTGAAAAGTGAAGATTATTACTGTGACGTTTACTTTCTAAAAGGCCAGACACTGGAAATAACAGGAGAACATTACCTGTCCTTAGATATAGGAGCTATAAGCGGTGCATACCAATTAATTCCCACCTCACAATGGGCATCAAGGTAAACCAAAACCTTTGAAAGAAAAAAAAGGAAAAGTAACTTATATTTCTGTATACAAAATCATTACTTGATTAAGCTTACTTACACTGAGATACATTCATATTATAAACAAGAAAATGAAGATTAAATTAGTAAAATTAATCTCTTCTTAAAACACTATTAATAATTTCTACATTTCTGTTGAAGTCACCACAAGCTTTCCCCCCAAAAAAGAAAAAAAGACAGACTTGTGAGTGAACTGGCTCCTACCTGTCCAAGTTTAGCCTTCTGGGCTCCAATGCTTCTAGCTTGGATCAAACCTTCTCTCCTCTCATTTCGAAATACCTTGACAAGGCCATTCCACTGCTTTATATAGTCATCCAGCCTCTCTTGTAAGTGTGCTATCAGATAACAAAGAAAAGTAAAATTGGTGAGGTTTAGTAATAAAGAATTATGTACTCATAATGTAAGCCAAAAATATCTAGACATTTATAAGAACCTTTAATTCAATTATTCACAAACACTAAAACCAAGGAGATGAAGACCACTGACCCCACAGCACATCTGAAGAAATGGCAGCTCAAGTGGTTGGCCACACCACAGGGAGCTGGGTGGACAACTCACAGTCACTTCAACATATCACACAGTGGCTTTCAGGTTTTTGTCTGTACTCCAAGCATCCAGAGAAGTTTCTACACTTCAGCACAGTCTTTCCTCATCAGATGATGTCACATGGACGGCTGAAGGAACCACTTTTCAGTTAAACATTTCCCTTCACTCACTTTGTGCCTCACAAAATTTTCTGTCAGTCTATTAATAATCTGGAAACCTGAGGCAGAATCTGAACATGCTCAAATTATTGCCCTCCTTCATGAAGACCCGGTCCCTCTTGTGAAGGCCTTACTATAATCTTCTAACGAAATTAATGAGAATAATTGGAGGGCCATAAGTAGTCCTACTGAGGAGACAACAAACCTTCAGGCAAAGAGAATTCTATCAGTAAAGGGACAAGTGACCTCACAAGAATCAAGATGAGCTATGCTTCAATGGTTTCAGATTTGTATTTGCAGATTTGTAATTGTCTTGGCCAAACTTCTCTGGAAACCACATTCCTACTACACAATTTGAGAAAAGGATCCTAATGTTGCTTAACATTTTTGCCAAGATGATTCTGTTGAGAAAACTCACAAGGGCAGAAAGGCTGGTAATCAGGCACCTGCTGTTTGTGGCTGTGCTGACTTAGCTAATGGTGCTTGTTAAAAATCTATTTTTGTACTCAAAGGCTCAAAAGAATTGCCTACAGCTTCAGTTCCTCTCAGTCAGGAACCAAAATAAGCCACCTAATCTACAGCTGAGGCATCCATGCACTGACTTGCTTTGCACCAGCTCCGAGGGGCTGACAGATGCCATGCCTGTGCTGATCTAACAGGAGGGGAGACATGCAGAGGTGGAGGCAGAAGGATGTCTCTTTCAGCAGCAATATGCCATCAGGTTACTTCAGCAGAAACATTTTCTGCAACCTGAATGAAAACAATGAAGTCTGGAGACTTCTGCAACTTATGTTTCAGTATGTTTTATATTCTTGTCAGCAGTATTAAAAAAGAAGTTTGAACAGAAGCTATATGCAATTGAAAATGAAATGGTATTCCTTGGAAGCAAAGTTTCCAATATCGAAAATTCGGCAATTCCACCAAAGAAAAATATTTTGAAATCACTATATTTTGATACTCTTATTATCCTTCCTCTCCATCTTTATAAAGGTAAAAGTTTTCTCAACCAAGTTTTATGTATTCTCCTTTCCTACACACATTTAAAATTTCTTTGGAAATCCTTGTGCATTAGGAATACTTCAAGGATACACAAATGTCAAACTTGAGAAAGAACAATTTTATCACATATGCTGTATAGAAGAACATGACTTATAATAAATAGAGAATATATGATTTGATAGCTGTGATATAAATTTTTATAGGATAAAATCAACAGAGCTTTGAGGTCAGACTAAAGTGGTACTAAGAGAATCTTTATACCACACCATTATTTATGCTGCAAATTCCAAGTATGTGTTACAGAAGGACTGTCAGGAATGTTTTAAAGATTTAAAACCTAAAGTTATTTCCAGCTCTCCTGCCTATGAGGCCAAATGTTTTACTTATCAAATGTTCAACTATGTAATGCACATAGGGAGCTGTAAAAACCTGTCATATTGATTGTGTAAAGCTTTTCTACAGTACGAGTCTCAGGACTTTGCAGTCTATTATCTGAAACCACGCCAGGGTTAGCAGCAAGTGCTATTTCCCACAGGAAAGCTGAAATTTTTCCTCCTTCCCATACTACAAAGCTTGCATGACAGTAGTATAAAAAATCCTGATCCTTTTACAGTCAAAAATAATGTTTGGCCAGCATTAAATTTTGTTCACCTAGAATGTGTATTTATGACATCTCTCAACAGCCTTACAGCAATCTGGATTTTGTTTAAAAATGTATATTTTACCTTTCAAAATAATATAATCACCAATCGGGCCTTCCCCTGTTTGAGTTCCTCTCTCATGTCTAAGTGCATGATTAAAGCATGAATCAGTGTCTTTTAAAAACACAGGGTTTCTCCAAAGGATCTTGGGCACTGCAGATTACAAAGGGGGAGGGGCAGGAAAGCAAGTTTTTCCCCCTCAACTCATGGACAGCAGTCTGAGAATTAGAAAAATGGTATCAGAAGTGCTTCCTAGAGCAGCTGCCTCCTGCCTGCAAGCACCCTGCACTGTAATACTGTTAAAGGTGGGGCCCTCAGCTCTAACACAAGCACTGATTACTGCTTGTTTCCCCATGGCAAGCACCATTCCACAGGTTAATAAAAATACTGCTCTCTGCCTATGCTCATTACTTCCCCTTTGGTTATCTCATGGGATGCTGCATCAGTTGGAAATACAGGTAACAATAAAGAACATAAAAGTAAACATAAAAAGTAGACAAAGTCTTTAAATGCTACTAGGAACACAGGTATTTTTTACCTCATAGCCACCCTTTACAGGTGCACGGCCTACAAAAGCAGTTCCAGAACTTCTGAATGCTTTAGAAAACAAGCAAGCTGGTGCCCAAATACGTAACAAGTGCTGGAACTGTAATTGTAGGAAGCTTTAGAAAATACAGTTTTATGAATTCTCATTGCCCTTTCGGAACAACTGTTTCCTTCACACAACTAGCATTAAAATGAACTGCTTCTATTGAGAACAAAAGAAAAACTGGAGGGGGAAAAAATACCCCACGTGTAACAGCCTGGCCTCATTGACACTGTGGTAGAAATTGCTGCAACATTTCTTGGACTCTAACATGAATTAATACAGAGGTCTCCATAGAAAATGGAGATAGAATCATTGAATTAGCTTGGCAATCTTCTTGTTACTGTGCTTTTTGTGCTCTGACAAAAAAACGCTAGAGTAGAATTCAGCACATATCTCTGCACAGTTCTCCACAGTCAAAGCCTGCTGTTTCCCAGAGAGATTAAGGAAAGTGTCATTCAGCAAAAGTACTGCTCCCAACCGACTTTATATTAAGAATTATAATAAAAAGACATTTTCCAAGCATTGCAACTGTTCCTCCCTGTAAGATATAACATATATAAGCTTCTATGCAGCTGTAACTCCCTTCTGATGAAAGATTTCACATAAGGGATTTTTAAGAGCTAGCCTTTAGAAGTGTTTGCAACTGCTGTGCTCCATTTTAATTTCATATCACTCAAGAGGATGGCAGCTAAGAAATAAGGACAGTCACACTGAGCATGAGCAAATATCTACCCAGTCCAGCACGTGTCACTCAGCACCAGGCTCCAAGAGCATAATGTGGTCTGCTGGGTGGAAAGGCAGACATGAAGTGTGCAGCCTGAAAGCAGGTGGGGAAGAGGAAAATCCTGTATCTGTGCTGTCAGCATGACTTTTCTTCTGGCTGAAAAAGCAAAAAAGTTACCAGCACCTCTGCTGGGATTAAAAGTGTTTGTATTTTGCAGCTCTCCTAACAACTGGAGAGCTCTTCAGGCAGTTTGGCACACTTTGCCGTCCTTACTAGGTCATCCTTCTCTCTAGGGAGAAAGAAGTAGAGCAAGATTCTGCTCTCTTGGCCATTTTTCATCTAGAATATAATTTGAATTAATGAAATTAAATTAATTATATTTACCAAGTAATAGCCTAAAGCAATTTGAAGAATTATTATAGTGAACTAGTGCAATTGCAGCAAGGTGTTTAGAGTAATTCCAGTCCATGCTTGTCTTACCAGTCACCCATACCTGAGAAAACTGCACCTGGATCTTTATTGAATTTTCTGATTTAAGAAAGTTATCTGGGAAATTGAAGTGTGAGAAATAGTCAAGGGTTTGCTGGATCTCAGGTCCAGGCTAGCTGTATCTGCTAACCATTCATTTATGAGCAGAAAGCAAAAAAAGTTCTGCATGAAAAAAAATCTTTAAAAATACTGCTTTTTTTAACAAATGTCATATATTGGAAAAATAGTACAAGTTGTTATGCCAGACAAACTCATTCCATGAACTACATGGCACAGAGTCAGCTACAAGTCATGTGAAACCCAAGTATTGAGACCTATCGTTAGTAAAAAGTCTGGTAAGTATTCTAGACACAATCAGTGTCACATTTACTTTATACAGCTAAGTCAGTCCTTGAACAGCTCTGAAGAAAAGCTATGATCCTAGCTGAACAGCAAAAACACAGCATATGTCTGCTGACTGAATTATTAAAATTATATCCCCTAGGAGAGAAGATATTTTTGGTTTATAGCATGTGTGTATATCTAAGCCAAATTCTCAACAGCTGTTAAAGGTTACAGAAGACTATAACTTAGCATTCAGTATCTTTACTAGACTAAGCCAAATGTAGTCAAGTTTATAATACAGGTAACTTGCCCTCTCCTGTTACACCAAACAGAAAATGATACCTACCTATCTACAGGTATGATGCAAAAAATAACACAGAACAACTATTTTTAATACTGGTTTATAAATAAAAAAGGCTACCTCAACTATGTGATTAGTTAATTTTTAAAATTTGTAGTGAATACACCCATGGAAAACAACTACCATAAGACTGGGAATGGGAGAAGCCCAGATCAGTTAATAGAAAGGAGAGTTTCAGAACAGTCCTCTGTTTTCTATGCCACTACACAATTCCGCTATTATGAAAACAAAGATGAGGGTATCCTGTGCTTCTCACCAAATTTGCCTTTGCTCAAAGCCATCATCAACATCGTCTAGAAGAGACTGTCATCTCACACAGTCAAAATTATGCTTTTATTTATGTGTTTACTCTTTTTCCCTGTCAACATCTATTCAAGAATCATGCTGCAGCAAAATCTTACAGAACGTGCAGCTTTGATGCACTACTTTGAAATTTGTTGAAAATTTAAAAACAGTCTGTTTTCCTCTGTCTCAATCAACTTATATCTCTAGGAGACCACTTTCAGTTTCTCTCTGCATTCAGCCTTGTATTGCATTAACACTGACAATACCACCACAAAAGGAAAAAAAAAAACAGTGTATGCTTACATTTATAAGACAAGTACAAGTACATACATCCTGACTATAAACCAAGATTAGATCGTAAATTACAAAGGAAGAAGAAAATCTCTGGACTTATGTTGGTATGTAGGACTCAAAGAAAGGCAGAAATTAAAACATATTTAAATTCTTAAAAGCTTTCCCCCTCAATAAGAAACAATAAGCAGCTTAATGTGATGTTTTGTTAGAAATTAAAAAGATATTGAAAATTAATCAGAATAATTTGATAGCCTAGGTAGATTTTATTATAGTTCAAAAAAAATAGACATCTGTATTCCTATATGCAATAAAGGAAGCTTGTTACATCCTAACAGGCTTAATCCCTTTGATACTCTTCAAACTACCTGTTTTCACAAGAGCTAGGAGAGATATTGGCTATCCCAACTTTCTTCTACATACCAAAAATTGTGGTAGAGAACTCAAAGGACTGTGAAGAAGCAGACTTTTCTCCCATAGTCAACTCAAACCATGGCAGATAATAAATCAAAAGAAAACTATTTCAGGAAAATAAAAAATATTCCTTTTCTACAAGGAGTGTGTTAATACTCCAAATGTACCTTTGTTGCTAAAATCATCAATCAGAACAATTTCTGCCAAGTATTTTCTTGGTGTTCTCTTGATGACACTGTGGACTGTCCTCATGAGTGTGGACCACCCTTCATTGTGGAAGACGATGACAACGCTGGAGGTGAGCAGGTTATCGTCATAATGCCAGTATTTGCATCTGTAAAAAGAATTGATTTTATTAGTTATCACACTGTGATTTACAGAACTGCTTAACAGCATCCTTGTGCAAATGAAATCTTCGCTGACAGCTACTCTTCAGATTTAAGAGAGACAGGACATAGAAGGTAATACAGCTTAAGTGCATCACAGATACAGATACAAATAAAAATAAAAAGAAAAGTAGACTGTCAAGCACAAGTTTCAGACCTTGCCCAATTTCAATGGGCTCCCTCCTTGAAAGATACGGCACATGGAGAAAAAAAAATGCAAGAAGAAAGAGAGATTAAAAAAACAAACAAAAATAGAGCAGTTTTTCTGCAGTTTTTCCTAAGCAGTTAGAGATGATTTAGAAACAAGCAATGTGAATGCTTCCAATACCGTCCACACTTTCCAATACTTCTAAATCACATTTATCAACAATGGATTTAATTTGCAATTAAATTTCCCCTACTGCATCCCTAAGTGAGATTACTCACCGTCTCCCTACAACCAGTCCAAGTATTTCCTTAGCTGGAAGTTTACCCACCTGATCACTAGCCCCTTTTCCAACTAAAATAATATAGCTCCTATCACTAAACACAGCACTTTTGATTTTAATGGGAAAAATCCTTCCCTTTTTCATCTTTCAGCAAATAAACTCTATACTAGAGAGAGTCTGACTTTTTAAAGACAGCCATCATATTAAGAAATTATTGGTGACAAATAAAAAACTTCTAAATGTACAGATGCACAAACTTCCCTAGTAGTAGTTCTCTTTATACAACAAAAAACTTAAGTGCACAGAAACATTGCTGCTTCTGAAAAGAATTACCTTAATCATCAGAGATCATCATAATTTCTGAAAGTACATTCAGTTAAACATGGAAAGAACTCACCTAACGCATACATAGGTATTTAAAGAGTTTCTCTAGTGAAGGATGCATCTCACTTCTCAATGCATCAATATGCATTTCTCACCTCATGGAAAATCAAAGACATTGCTAGAAATATACTATTAATTTTGTTCCCGTGGGAGAAGAAAATTATAGAATCAAAACAGACTATAACAAAATTTTATCTAATAAGGCATATAGTTTCTTAGGCAGGTTGTAAGCAACCTCTGAAACAGCACAATCTCTAAAAGCGCAAATTTACTGACTAAAATTCCTCAGCTCGATAGTTTTTATGCCTGAAGTAGCTGCAGCTAATCATAGTTACCAATAAAAAAAGTGCTAGACTGGCTGTTTAAAAGGTTCAGGCCATGGATGCTTTCCTTCCATAGATCCCAACTGATTACAGATTGCAGTACTTCCGTTTGTAGCACAAGCATTTAAGCTGTCGACAACAAACTTATCCATCTGCAGAGATAAAATGGATACTCTAGCTAGGTGTGTCAAGCAGGCTATGTAGAAGGAAGACTTAGTATGTTTAATAACAGATTTATAACAGAATTGTGTTGCTTCACACATATATTCTCAGTATTAATTTTGGTGATATGGTTATGTTAAATGTGGAAAACAGGGTATTATACTTTGAAAAAAACCGGTATACCAGCTGAATGCCATTCAAGAGCTCTATGTACAAGGTGGCAGAACAGCACCTTTTGTCTCAAAGGAGAAGGCAGGAGCTGATGCAGCTTGCACTGTGCTCCTGACCTGCACCTGCAGCAGTTTAGCCAGAAAACTTTTTTGCTTATTTCTGAATAAAAAGAGAGGGATAACTACAATATTTCAGACTGCCTTCAAGGACAAAAACAAAACCTTGAACTTAAATCTTTTCATTGTTTATTTCTCCCACTTCCTGCAGTATAGGTTAGTCATGTTTAGGAACAAAATGGTGAAGAGCATGAGAATGAAGGACGGTAAGTAACTTTGCATAATTTTAAAAATCCAAACCTATTACAAAAGCCTGAACTGAACAATATATCTACGAACAATTTATAAGCATTTTTATATCTGTATTTAATAAGTTTTTGAAACATAAACCCAGAGGTCTAGACAGGCTTTTTGCTACATAGCCAACTTGAATCTCCTCAAATCAGGTGTTGCTAAATGTGCCATTTGCAAGCAGTGAAACACTACATTTATCTCTAGTAAGATCATGCTTCCAGCTTTTTCCAGACACTTTATTTCACTTACCAGACAGCCCACAGACCAACTCATCAAGCCCATAAACTCTGACAGACTGCAGTAACCTCTGTGCACAGTCTTCTTCCTCATCTTGAATCAAGAATTAGAGGTTTGAAATACAGTAATTGTTTTAAATATGTGCAGTTAATAAATGTTTTAATCTCTGTGGCAGTTTTTTTTTCAATAAATGTGAATGTTGCTCAGGTATTTGAGTGAAAAAAGCCAGTAGCCTCAGCTTTAATTTCCTTCACATCTACAGGGAAGGAAGCGTGGAAAAATTTCCTCAGTGGAGCAGCACTGACATCCAGTGGTTGGCAAACCACATACCAAGAAAAGATAAATGCACTTTCCTTGTGTTTGAAGCTGAATTTTACAGTATGCGTTTCCCTGTAGATTTTTAGGTGCCAAAAAAAGGCAAAAAATATGCCTGAATTTCCAGGAATGCTCTACATTTTTAAAAGAGAGAGAAAAAGCTGTAAGCTACTGAAAACTGGCACAAGCAGATTCAAAATACAGAAAGGTCTGTGACAAGGAGGATTTAAATGTTTCAACTTCTAGCTTCATCCCCTGGGTGCTTCACCCCCTGCCCACGTACTAGCACAGTACTCTTTCAGGTGTAGCCTGCAGGCCAGCTCTGGCAATACACTATGCACCAAATTAGTAAACAAAATCACTTAAAAAAGGTATTTTGAATCTTTATTGATAGAACTGAGAGGATGGCACTTTGCAGCAGATATGCAGGAATGTCAAGGTAGCATCCTTAAGCCAGATTTGCCTCTAGACATTTCACATCACTCTTCCTGAGCCCTGTCAAGAGTTATTGCATGGGGAAAGAGGAACAAGCGTGCACAGATTTATGAAGGGCTGGCAACACCTTCCCTGGGCAGTGCTGCAGGGAAGAGCTGCTCTTTGTGTTCTCTTTCCTTGGGGAACTCATGGGTGAAAGGAAACAACACCTTCAGATCAGTCCATGAAAAAAAAACTTTCCATTCTGCAATCAGCACTGGTACTACTGGGGAAAAACAGGACTGACTCATCACCGAAGCAAGATGAAACTCTTCAGAAGGCAGAGTTGTGATCTAATTGAGAAACAGGGTGAGTAATGTTTTTTCTGTCTATTAGCCTGCATACTTAGGATGTGAATTCGTCGTACTCCCTCTCTACCCCTGGAGGGAATAGCTCTGCTGGAGGTTGTGCCACACCAAGGTCCCTTATCCCTCAATCACAAAGCTGTGCACCAGACACAGCAGAGAGGAGTGCTTTTACAGGAGACACTCTGCACAAGAAGCTGAGCATCCAGCCTGGAGTGCTCCTTGGCTTAGGGAAATTTCTGTTCTTACAGCTCTGTACTCTATTCATTGGCCTGCTCTTAGGATGTGCTGGGGCCCCACAGTCATGATTGTGGGCACATGGTCCAAGACTGGGATGGCCATGCAGACTCCCTGTTAGCTACCACTGAAGATACAGTTATAGACTCAAATTTCTTCAGGCTTAAAAAACGCCAGAAGTGGAGTCTGCTTTTCCTGGAAGAGGAACCCAACCACCAAACAAAATGCAACATCTGAAAAAGGACAGCACCTCGACAGCAATTTAAGGGTGAGCCCCATCAGATAGATACTTAGAGGGCAATTTAAGATCTTGAGCCAACAGAAGTGTTTCTCCTGTCATACTGAACCCCTGACTTTGCCAGCATATCAGCACCTAGGCTTCAGAAATAAGAGGTATCATGACTATATCATGACTCTCCATCCTGATACTATTTTCCTAGTGTCAGCTCTCTGACTTGCACCTGCACATACCAAGGACACATCAGTACATCAGAACACATCAGTGGATTTTAAAGCACTGTACTTGTGTGCTAAGACCAAAATGTACCAGCAGAGATTCCTCCAAGAAGGCAGGCAGCTGCCATCACATTCCTGTAATCACTCCAGTAGCCAAAGAAGCTCCTAAAAAGCTAATTAGCTATTGCAAGATGAGGGATCTGAATCAGTACAGACCTGAAGGTCTCAATTTATTCTTTATCCTGAAATCATAACCAATATTAAAACATGGATTTTCTCTTCTCCATTAATATAGAACTGTTGACAATTTTAAACTGTGTTTTAAATTTTATTTCACATTTAAAGTGGTATGAAATTCATAGTTGTATTATTACCTCTTATAATTGCTTTATAGTGCATGCATTTTTCTCAACTCTTTGAAAGAGTCCAGCACAAGCAAATCCCAAAAACAAGTTAGGAGATCTGTTTTCATTTTCTAGTAAGTCCTATTCTTATCTTACAAGGAGACAGGCATCCAGCTGACAGCATGCTCTGTGCATAATTTTAATACTGAATTCAGGTCTCCTTCTTATTTTAGACCATCAATTTATTATGACTACTGCAGTGAACTGAATCTAACCCCCAGGAAGATGGATGGGAATTTTTTTCACAAAACACCTTCAACTGTTTGCTCATCTGTATGGCTGACATCACCAAGGACGTAGCTGAGACTGGCTCCTTAACACCTGCAAGTCAGAGGGATCATTGCCTAAGTCTACAGTAGACAGAATAGACAGAAACAGATCACAGAACTGGGAATTTCTATGCTAGGATACAACTAGGTAAACCTAATGCTAATACTGGATTTGTTACCTGTGAAGTCTTGAAGGGCATTTTTGTGCACCAGCAATATCAAAATGAGATCATAGTAGTGGACTTAGAAAACAGAGGTTCTGGAACAGAGGTAAACAGACAACCCAAGAAGGACAGATTGATCAGCTAAGCAATTTTTTTCCCCTTCAGCAGACAGCAGTCAAACCTCTATTACACACTACCAAACAGCTTAAACCTATGCTGAAAAAGCATTTGCTATTTTAAAAATAGCTACAAGCTTTGCCCATTTCCATTCCTGAAGTAACTTGCAAGGCTACGTGATTACATTTTATTATTAGTGCCCTTGGAAGCAAAAGCTGTATCTACTGTACCTCCGAAAGCATCATGATCCAAATCCAGGGCAACGTTTGCATAGAAACCCAACATTAGGGATAACAAGAGAATGAAAGGAATAACCTTTGCAATTTTTCTAATCACAAGGTTCTTGCCTGTACTATCACTTATCCAACACTGAAAATTTTGAAGCAGTAAGCACCACAGAGCAGGAAAGCTAGGGTACCTAGGTGGCTAAAATAAAATCTTTTCCTTAGGGAAGGGAAAACCCCCGTACAGGGAGATGGAGCAAAAGCCTTTCCTGTTTTGATTTAAAGGGAAGAAGACCTCACAGCTCTTGAGGCTGTCTGCAGTCTGGTGACACACTGTAGGTATTGCAGGGAGGCTGTGCCTAATTTTGGATTTATCAAATTTTTACAGGCATTACCTAATGTAATAAAACAACTAGAAAGAAACTTCAGGCAGTGAGCTCGGTCCCACAGAAATACTATATTTCCACCATACCTTGCTCATCAGATATTGAAGTTCCCACCCATGCTCATCTGGACTGCATTATAACTTGTTATCATGCACATTTATTTGCACGCTCTAGCACAGTACAGTCTGGTTAATAGGAACAAGACAGAGCATAAGAAGTGCATTTCATTTCTTAGTTTCACATTCAGATTATGACTCATTTGACAAAATGATTGCTTCAGAATTCAGTGCCCCAGAATTTCTAGGCTGCAAGTTGGCATCTGAAGGGTTACACGAACAGCTGCAGGAAATCACTCACACTCTTCTCTGCCCTTCCACTGAAGTCAAGGTTTAAGTCAGAATTTAAATATAGTCCAGGTGCTGTTCGACATATATGTTTTTGTTGAATAAGAGGTCATGTTCACAGCTTGGTCATCTCATTTCAGATGCAACACACAGAGAGGTAAGTAAATCCAACTACAGATAACACACCTGGTGCCACCGTCAACCTCTTTGTACTCTTCAGGTGAATTATTTCTCCCTCAAACCTTAACATTTGCAACACTAGGAGCCAACACTAAAGAGACAAAGGATTCATTTTCTCTGTAGTTTTCATTACTGGGACCTGAAATATTAACAGAAAGTGCTGGGTTCTGCTTTAAGGCAAATACCTGGAATTTAAATCTTTCCTGACCACGTGAGATGCTTTCACAATACATGCCTAATTACAATTTAAACATCTTTTTTTTTTTTTTCCCTCCAGGAGTCTTGCCAGCAATAAGGCAGCTGATAATCTGCAGTGGAAAGCTAGCCTTCCTGATTTAGTGTGACCACTATAATTCACCTTATTCTCAACTGCAGCCCTCACTGAGATGCACAAAAAATTATATGCACATTATAGAACTAGTTTTCTTTGTTACAGAACAGTTCCACTATATTATGTGGCATTGGAAAAAAAGATTTTCCAAAGGTAACATGTGAAATGAATCCAAGTCCCAAATGTTTCCTTTCCAGTGATATAGATACGAAAAGTAATTACTGAAATCCTTTTTCTTGTAACAGTATCAAATATGTAATGTGTAAGGTGCTGTAATTAAGGAACGAATCACATTCCTGAAGAAAGCAGGCTCCACTCCAGAGCCTTTGTATTCAATCTTCTACAACAAGATTGACTGGACAAATGACTACTTATTGTAAGAGAACATATTAAATTCATGTTATTTGCCCAGAGTAATAAGACTGTCCATTTTTAATGAGGAGCCAAGACTCATCTGCCTTATTTCATACCCTGAGTAATTAGTTAAAGCTAAAGATTTTGGTCTTTTTTTACTCCAGTCTAGCACTAACAATTTTCTATAGAATCCAAAATTTATAATAGCATTTGGACCACAAAAAAGGTCCAAGCTGGTACCATCAAACTATGATAGGAAAAATATCTTTACTAACAGCTCTGCCTTACTATCACACAGCTCTCCATGTATGTACTCGTAATAAAGTTAGAAGTCTATTTTTGGCAAGAATTCCCTCCTTTTTTAGTACTAAAAATAATTGAAAAGTTGAAGAAACAAACACCCTTCAAAACTACATGTGCAATTTTTAAAAACAAGCCAATTCTCATTCCCTTTTGTTCTATAAAATGAGCTGCAAAAACAGTTGTTCCAAAAAATACATTTCTGTATGCACATAACATTGTATTCAAGCAAGGAAGAGTTACCTTTTCAGGTTTTTCAACAAAAAGTCATTGCCAGTTGCTCTGTTTGAAGTCAAAGGTGACCTGTGGCAATAGATCCAATTATTCAAGTACAAATTTGTATGGCCCAAAGGGCTATGCCCTGTAATAGCAACAATGTCCTTATAAAGGAAAACTCAAACTGGATAAGCCACAGAAGGAAAAAAACACTTAAAAATATTTATTCTGCTGCAATCATACTGACAGATGTGTGTGGGTGATGCAGCTGAAATTTTGGCTTACTCTGATGAGTAGACAGCAGCTATTTATTGTCATACGGAAAAAAAAATCCAGAAAGAGATTAATTTGTCTCATGCCATAAACATTAATGATGCTTCCTTTCCCAGTCAAACTATTCTGGATAAAATTACTTCAAAACTTGTCAAAAGAAGCTGTCAAAAAAATCTAGCTTTAATAAAGTCATAAGACTAAAATCTTCTGGGTCAGTAAGAATAATTTGTAAGCAAGTCTTCCATGGGTTGGATAACAACAGCATATCAAGCCCGAGCAAAGCATGTTGAACTCTAATCCCTTCTTTCAGCCAACACAGTTAATTACCCTGGCATGAAATCTGATCAGCACTAGGAACATCCCTGGCTTAAAGGCTCTATGGTAGCACAAGTTTGTTAATAGGAGGAACAGGGAATTTCACAGTGCATCATTTAAAATATACTGTAAGAGAATGCTTCTTGACTTCCAAAGTGCAATAAGCATGTCTCAAGCCCAGCAAAATACAGGAATGAAAATGGCAGGTGTGGATTGGAGTGTTCTACTGTGAAAGTGGACTTCAAAAAGGAAACCTACATTGATTCTTAGTGCTTTTGAGCTAGAAGTATAAGAAGAGGCTACTGCAACTAATGCATCATAGATAAGAATTTTTAGAAATACTGAATACAGGTTCCTTGGAACACCTTGCACTTGCTTTGGTCTTGTGTAATCATGCGTAGCTCCTGTAAGCCATACACTAACCAGCCTCTTCTCAGAGCTCTGCATCTGTGGTCATCAATGGTTTTGTCCATCAGGCAGCTTTCTCTCCCTTTTTGACTCTCCCATGCATTATTTACATGTCTCCTTATATCTGCCATAAGATGTCAATGATTTTGGGTGATACAACTTTGTCAAAAAAAGCCCAAGATGGCATCTTTGAGTACAACCTCCCCAAAACATAGGGGCCATCCATTCCCACATGCAGTAAGTCAAACAGGCATGGCAGAAAACCCCGGCTACACCAAGAACTCCAGAAGGTAGAGTAGGAAAGGTAGAGGCAGGGACTGGCTACCTAGGAGTACAGAAATATTGCCTGAGCCCATGAAGAGAGCATTAAAGGCAAAGCTTTGTAGAAATTCGTAAGATAGAAAGGGCAAACAGAAGAGCTTGCAGGCTAAAGAAAGACTAAAGAAAACATGAGCTTACTCATAAAAGAGATGAAATTTTGTGTCAAAGGACACATGAAAAACCAATACACTCAACATCTAATTTGTTAGACTGTTTGCTTGCAAGGTTTGCTGTCACACCTCCCAAGTCCCTGAGTCTAAGGGCAGCCTGCAGAAGAGAAAGAATACCCACCACAGAGATGAGTCAGAGACCACTTCCCTGGACATATCACAGCAAATGGGATACACACAGCACAAGTCCATGGGAGTGGGTGGATGGCACCAGAGAGCACTGAAGAACTTTGTGATGTCATTGTGAGAACATGCTCTACCATATTTACAAGGTCTTGGTGCTCAACAGTGGTTCCGGAGGACTGAATAAAACAAACTCTGGCTCACCTTCAAGAAGCAGGATCCAGGAAACAATGACCTTGAATTCATTAACACTGAGTGAAATGTTTTGAACTGATTAACTTTAGTTAACTTTAGTCCATGAAGGACTGCTTTCTGCTAGAATAACTCAGAGCCAGTTTACTAAAGTTTAAATGTGCCATGATTTTTTTCAGCATAAGGTCAAGGGGAAGCCATCAATAGAACCACACAGAAGTACTGGATATCCAAGAAACACTCAGACAGCACCTCTGCATGGAAGAATCATGATGTGTATGGAAGAATCAGAGTACCTGACAGAAGACACAGGCAGGAGACACCTTCTTTTGAAAAGGGGAACTGTGAAGAAGGGAAAAGACAGTATGATTAAAAACCAGATGCTGTTAGCGGTAAGACATACATTCTTTAAATACACAGGGTGGTGTCCAAACAAGGAAAGCAGAAATGAGCATTAATTGAACCTAAGTGCATGTAAATAATAAGCTAGAGTAAAAAAAACCAAAAAATCCCAAAACCCTCAAAACCCAAGTTTGAGAAATAGCTCACTGAAGTATGAAAGCTGCTATTGAAATATTTTTTTCAAATACCAGAAGTAGGATGCCAGCCAGAAAGTCTGTTGAGCTGATACATGATCAAAATGAAAAGAGATCACTTCAGAAGCAGGAAAGCTAAATTAAGTATTTCCGTTGAACTCTTAGCAGTGCCCAACACCAGACATCCTGAGAAGAGAATAAATAAAAGGGCAAGTACACAGTGATACTTCTTACTAAATAGTCCTATCTTCAGATAATCTGCATGACAGCTTCTACTGGAATTTTCTGCCATGAATAGCCTCATTGCCTTTTTTAAAAATAAACCCAGTATTTCCTAAACAACGCATCACGAATTGACAAATGATTGTAGTGCACTCCTGACTCCGGTCTTGTTATCAAATAGAGGAACTTAAAACACCAATTTTTATCAAAGGGTTCTGAGGTTCTAAAGAATTGCAGACCACTAAGTCTGACTTATGTGTTGAATAGAAGCTAGTAATAAATAACAAAATTAGTAACCATAGACACAACTTTTGTGGAATAAAGTCATGCCATGGAAAAATATTATCATCTTTTGAAGAAATCAAAAATTATGTGGACATGAGTGAGGCTATTAATACAGTAACTGAATTTCCAAAGCATTTGATGAGGTTCTTTGCTTTCTTTATGGCACAATTCTTCATCAAAATATGGCAAATCTCTTAAGCTAATAACTGCTAAAGTCTATTCATTCCAAATTGTAAGCAAGTTTGCGACTTTAGCAGCATAAATAAATGTGCTGGGAGCTAAGCAGTCCACCTCCTCTTCCAGGTCATTCCTGAACAATAGGAAAGTTCTTGATAGTTGCAATTAAAATGACTATAAACAGCTGCACAATAATTCAAGAACACAATCAAGGAAATGAGCCAGCAAGAGAGCTCAGTGCAAGTGCAAATGATTGTATATGGAGTGTTAGACCACTCAGTGACAGATCCTAAACTCTGCATTACCACTGGGAAAAAAAAAGTTAAAGACATCTTGGGGTCGAATGTGGATTGGTCTTTCAGAATTTTAGCTCAGAGTTAATGAAAAGGAAAATAAAATAGCAGGAATAATAAGGATGGAAATGAAACATTTATACAGCAACTTCATGGAGCTATCTCTGATATTCCCATATCACAGAACAGCAGAGTCACAGAGGCACATAACAGTATCTGTATCAGGGAGAAGAGGTTAACAAGCATGACATTCTGCAGTCACTGACTCAGGATGTCATTAATTTCAAGACTATAAATGCATTCAAAAGACAAGTCTGTGCATAGAAAGAGGTCTCTGAAGCATGACAACCCTGTTGCAATTTTTGGCTCCAGTGTCTCAGTGCACTGGTTGCCAGGAATAATACTTATCTATTCTTGTATGTTTTCTCTTCAGCATATGTTTTTGGCCAGAGCTAAAGTTGTCAAGAGAAACAAACAATCAGACCCAGTATAGACGCATTTTTAAAAATTAAATTTTATTTTAAAATACTCTGGGCAAGTGGATCATTATACTGGTTAAACAACTCAATTCTTGTTATTCCTAGCAGCAATTCTCCACAGTTATCTCCTGAGGTTTTTTTGAGAGGACACACCTTGTTACCTGACAGCACTCACTCTCAAACCTAAATCCCTTTTTCATTTCCTTAGAATGGTGTATTTATCTTGGAACAAAAATAATCCAGAAAATTTATCACTCTATTTTTGCTTCAGCTCTACCTCTGTGAAGACTCCTAAATACAACAACAACAAAAAAATAGAATTCAGGGAGCAATTAAATTCTTCCCAAAAGCTAAACTTAATTTTATTGCAGGTCTGCTAGAAAGCAGGGATAATGTGTAAAATCCAATATAAATGACTGCTCTTAAGGGGCTGCCACCTATCAGGGTAAAAATAGATCCAAAAAAGGTAAAAAACCACCAAGATCAAAGAAAAAATTTTCTTCCAGCTACTGTGCAGAAGTTCAGGCCTGCTAAGCCTGCTCCACTTCTTTGCTGCTAGAAATAAGTTGGAAAACAGGTATTTCTCTACCATAATCAAGTTTATGTTCCCTCTAGCCCTCTTGCAGAGTGCTGAAAGACTGCAGTGAGATGAGCCATCTTCTACATTTTGTACACTGACTTTTACATATCCTCATACATTATTGATTTTTTTAACCAAACTTTTGACTTGTTGTATGTCAACACAAGTGCTGGGCATCAACACTGACATATGTTGGTTAAAATCCACAAGCCAAGAATATGTGGTACTGGCAAAACAGAAATATTCTAATGTACCTGAAAAAAGCCTTCAACATACCATCCAGTGTTATTCCTCTCTATGGGATACAACAAGAATTAAGGCTTTTTGCAGCAGCTGAGACTGCCCAGAATCACCAGCAAATTTCCTCCTGAATCAATAAAGGCAGCTGGCAAATCATGCTGGCAACATGTCAGACTACCAAGTGAAATCCAAACAGTAGAATTGAATCTCCCTTTATTGGCATTTCTTTCTTCTTCTCCCTCCAGCAGGGACAAGCCCTGAGGCTACATGGCTTTTAAGCTGAGAGAGACAGTTCTTGCAGCACTATTTCACTCTTGCTAGCACAGTCTGGGAAAGCATTTGGCATACTTCACTGAACAAACCTGATTGCACAGGATAACACTTCAAAATTCTGATGCTTGAAGAAAGAGAGGGCTGAAGGGAGGTATACCTACCTATCTATAAACAAATAATTCAGTCTTTACCAGAAAGATCTTCCTCCATTAGATACTATTAACAATAACAACAAGAATTACTACGTAGCTCTTTGGTAGGATTAAAGTGAATGTTGAGTGGCTTACCAGCCATAAATGTCTTTCTAAACAGATCAGTGGGAGGAAAATAAATGGTGCATCCAATAGGCAGTCTGCTACCTTTTGCTGCATATTTCTCTCTGGTGTTGGGGAGTGAGCAGGAGAGTGAGCACGTGGGAGCCTGAAAGCATATAGCAATATCAGCCAATCTCACACTGCTTCCCCTCTCTTCTGTTCCCAGGAGACAGGCAGAAGCTAAACCTTTAACCTACTCAGGCAATTGCAAGCATCCCAAGTATTCAATACATAAATTAAAGGGATATAACATTGTCTGAAAGATACCTTTTGTTCACATTGTTTTTTCATGCTGTTTTATTTGGTTGCTTAGAACATTAAATCATTAAATACTAAAACCTAACTGATTTGAGCTGCTGGCTTTGACTTCCACAAAGGCTTATCTAGAGCTGTGCTTGAAGGAAACAGTTTCTAAAATTCATCTTTTCATGGCTGTCCCTCCTCTTCCTCAAAGTATTTTATCATTTTTGGGAGTATCTATTTATTAATGTCCTTCAGAACAGAAGACAAATTCTGAGATTATGCCAAAATTACTTCAGGGTGTTACAGGTGTGGAACTATTTGAGATACCGTATGCTCTCTGATGCCCTTCCTTACCCTGTGTAAAAATGAAGGGGAGGGAGTACTTGAGTTCTGCTGTTAAAGATATGGCAACGCACCTGGGCAGAGGCAGCCCAGTCCCACCTGCATGTGACACACTGCCACCTCTCCTCTGCTGTCCTTACAGAGAGAAGAAATGCTTCAGCAGGAGCAGCAGTGTCTAGGGAATAACCTCCTAAAAAAGAAAAATGCTGACCTAGACAGGTTACCCAGAATATTTCTTCCCTTTCAGAAAAATCTCTTTAGTATGAAGGACTGACTTCTGAGCACAGCAAAGCAAGAAAAACAAAGTGAACCCCCAGGACAGCAGGCACTTCCTTGCCACCCACAGCAGACAGGCAAGGTCCTCTGCTCTGACTGCCAGCAAGTGGAAACCTTTAGTAAGTCACCTGAAGAACACAGCACGAAGGAAGTGAAATGCTGCATTCTGTGTGCTTCATTTGCTTTCAATGAATGCACACCACATAGCAAATTCAAGCAGCTGCACATGCATGGGTATGAGTCAGACCCACAGCTGGCCAGTTGTCCTACCTTGCAAAATGAAAAAAATACCTACCATAAAACCCCAGAGTAGAGCCCCAGTAACCAATCAATGAACCACCAAGAAATTATTTACCACAGCTGGAAACATACAGCCCAGAGATTGGCACCCAGTCAGGGATCAGCATAGCTCCATTGCTGGGGATGAGGAGAAAGTGAAAACTGCAAAGTACTTAACACCATACCTAACTTCATACACTGCCCACAGAACCCCAAACAAAAAACTGACTAAAAATGCCCTACCATTAAATCAGTTTACTCAGAAACCCGTTCCTAGCTGATATTTAACAAGGAAAATTATACCAAATGCAGGTTAACCTGAGAACAAAATTGGCTTCAACATATATCAGGTCAGAATAGACTGTGTAAACCTGCTAGTAATTCTTGAGCAAATGTTGGTAACTTTCCAGAATTTTCTCAAAATAAACTAGATGCCCATTCAGCAAGTAAATAACTGTTTTTTCTACAATTGCTTTCCTCTTTAGGGCTAATGTTGTGAGAAACTGTTGGAAGACTATTCCAACCGTTGCTATGACAGATCTACATTTCCGTTACTGCAGGTAATTAGGCAGTGTTATTTAAAGAGAACAGTATTTCTTTGTTTCTGTTCTCTATTTATGCCCCATTTTAAAGGCACCAGGGTAAATTAAAACTGAATAAACTAACTAGCATAGGGATGTCTAGTAAGAATAATCCTTCCTTCTTGAAGACAAATCTTGAGAATTTATGGATTAAGAAAAGATATGACAACGAGGACTATAGCTAGACACGGAATATGCAAATACATGCAATTAGACACTAAGATGACTTCAGAGATAAATCACTACAGCTTAAGTATTCATGGAAGGAATCACTGCAACAGCATTAAGAAGAATATATGGAAACATGGTATAGTACAGCATTCATACCTTCAGTACAAGAAGCCTTAAGTGGCCTAATAAATAATATTTTAAGCATCAATTCAGATAATAACTGAAAGCAAATAACTGAATCCCATAAAAACAGAACTAAAAGAAAACAAAGGGTTTGCTTACTCTTCTTGACGCAAGTCATTAACGCTCCGATCTAGTGAGATCATATCACTTGCCACCATATTAAACCCAAACTCTTTAATGCTGGCTTGAACAGATTCTTTGTAATCTGGTCCCAAAACATATGGCTTCGCTTCCTCTCCAGGGCCACCAACAACTCCATGAGGCTCAGGCTCTTTGGGTTCAAAATTGCCAAGAACTCCAGGTCGTAACACAGGATCTGGGTATACAAATGTCTGAGGTTTAAATGTGAGATACTGCCTCTGGATGATGTTTTGCTGCCTGTTATCAACACCATGATGATTTAGTTCATTTTTGGCCTTATTTTTCCTTCGAATGGATTCCAAGTCCACTTCCACACCTTCAACATGAGGCCAAGGTACCACAGGTTTGAACTTCTCATTTCCTAGTCCATGGTCTCCTTTGTTTGGCAGGGGTCTGTTGGCTTCTTTGTCATCCTATATACAGACACAGAGAAACAGCAGATCATATCAATTGTTACATCCAGTAGCTTAATGCTTTAAGGGTTGTTACTAAACATATGTTGAGCAAGTATGGAGAAGTCTCTGTTGAGGAGCTCAACGAACACTTTTTACTAAAGCTACTGACTGCTGAAGAACATCACCAGCTGCTGTCCACACTTACCTTGGTGAGTTGATCCTGGAAGTGACCAAATGCCCTAAGCATTCCCAAAGACCAAATAGCCATGTAGGACATGTTCACTTGAATGTAGCTTGAGCTGTAGTTCAAACTGATGTACAAGGAGCACTGTCAGAGTGTCTTATGAAGGAGAAGGTGGCATGGAAGCAAACAGTGCCACAGTCCACAGCATGGCATCCTTGGTCCCACTGTCAGACAGGGGTGTTTCTGAGCTTTCTGTGACTCAGACCTTCGCAGGGTCTCAGTGGTGACTAAAAACAGCCCCAGTTGGGAAAGAGTGCTGTATCTATGAGTAATGGCACACTCACCTGTGGCAGCTGCAAGCCACATATAATCCCTGCCCTCCACACATTCCCCATTCCCCCAGCTTGTTCCCACTGAGCTCCTCCTCTGCTGCAACAGCTTATTTACAGCTGGGGGTTGATGCTGATGGCATTGGGAACAGCAGGCAGAAATGAGATCAGCTGCATGGACATAGGCAGACCTCCCTGGGGAGGCAGTGCTGGGGCTGAAGTTCATGGCTGAACTGCCATGGCCACTGGCACCCCCTGCAGCCTTGTTCAAATTTTCCTGCACTGCTCCCTCTCTCCACACTAAGTGATTTGAAGTTCTCACTGAGAAGAAAGGCTAGCATTTTGAAAAGTGCTCAGCATTTTCAGTGATCAGTAAGGTTGGTGGGGTTAGAACAAGGGCGGGTGATTTTGGAAGACTAGACAGAAAGGCTTTGAAGTGTCTGAGTGTGAAGTCTCCAGAATACAACAGCACCACCCATGAAAGCACTCCAAAACACACAGTCACAATTTTTTCCAATACTACCGTCCAAGAGTATGATAGGCAAATGTTGCTGAAGGTTCAGACATCCCGCTAAAATTGTTTATTTTTAAGCAGGACAAATGTTAGATCATTCAGAAATTGCAGGAAACAACATACATTTTAGCAGTGTCTCAGAATCAAACAAAATTTTGGGATTAGGAGGATATCACTCATTCAAACCTGCTGAAGGCAGGTTCACAGTGAGATGGGGTTTTTCTCAGAGGCTTGTCCGGTCACATCCCTTTGTCCAGTTTCTCGGGACAACCTGTTCCAGTTGCTTGACCCAGTGAAGGTTTTTTCCCCTTCATACCCAGTAGAAGTTTCTCACATTGCATCTTGTACTTTCAGTCTGCAGTTCTCAGATTTTATTTCCATTTGCTCTGCAACTTCACTTTTTAGGGTGAAAAGATGCAATTAGATTCCCCATTAGATGTTTTTCCAGCCAAACCCAGCCTCCCTAGCAGGTCTTTCCTAGGTCCTCTGCATATGTGAACATCTCTCCTGTGCTGGGGCAGTGTGGGAGGAGAAACCAAACCACACAGAGTTCCAGACAGCCAAGGTCTTTCTAGGGCATCCACCCATTATGCACTCTGCCTTTACTGCAACAAGGGTACAATGCTGACTCATGTCCATGTTCAATTAAACCACATAATACTTCCTACTACATTACACTATCTTCCTCACATCATTCTGTGTAAAAAACCTTCAGAAATTAAGAAAAATACAGTATATAATATTTCTGGGTTAACACGGTAACAACAGGATTGGCTCCAATTCAAAATAAGGAGTTTATTCAAGAAACTGAGTTCTCTGTTATAGTTTGAACAGGGAGGACACAACAGGCATTATTCTGCTCTTCTATCATCATTTTTTCAGCACTTTTTTCCAAAGTCAGTGTTAGAAAAGGGAAGTTTAAGGGCATGAGAAAAGGCATATTTTGCAAGAAAGTCGAAGGCTGTCATGGATCTAAATAAAACCCTGAGAGGACTTTTGAAGAGAGCATCATCTCACACTTACCCTAGAAATCAAAAGGAAGGCTTTGCCACTAGACTGTCAGAACACTGCTGAGCTCTCAGTTCACATCTAATTCCTGCTCTGAGTGCGGAGGCAGCTATAAAAGCCAAGAAAACAGTCAGCATCATCAGGAAGGATGTTTAAAGAGAGCATAATTTTGATTACTTAAAATTTGATGCATTCATGTATTCAGTAATATTTATTTCTGGTCTCCACATTTCAAAAGGAGTCAGAGAAAGTGCAGAGTAAACCAAAATCAAGGAGAAGGTAAAAAGGTATCTTGAGATGAAAGACCAGAAAGGTCACTCATCTTTCATCTCTAAGATCCTGCAGTTTGGAGATCTGATGGCTGAGGGGTATACAACTGAAGTTTAAAAAATCATGAAAGTCATGGATAAACCCAATGGAAACTCACTATTTACTGTAATGGATGACAAGTCCAGAGGGAGACTGCAAAAGGGCTGTGAGAAAGTTTCTGAAAATTTGAATTAAACAGCTGTAGATGCTGGAAGAGACCAAAGGGAAGGCAGCATAGAAAGCAGCCAGGTTTACACACAGCCACACTCAGTCACCACCCTGGATCATCAGTCTCAATCAGACAGGAATTTCTTATTCCCCTGGTTTGTGTGGAATTAAATAACCTTTCATTCCACTTCCATTACCTATAAAACAGTTGTGAGCTTCCACTTTGCCAATTCTTCAACTGAAGCATAACTCTTCTGAAAGAAATTTATTTTGCTGCTGTCAGAACTATGACTTATCTTTTATTACATTTAGTCTCATTATAACTGTTATGCACAATTTGCATTATAATGCATTTATCTGCAGTTCCCTTCTACACACTAAATATATTCCATATTTGCTGGCCTGGAAAAATGTTTTATAAAACAAGGAAATTATACACAAACACACAGACACAGTCATTGACCCCACTCCTCCAATATCTGCACACAGAGGACAAATAAGATAGAAAGCATTTGTTGTGGGTTAACCTCTACAAGCAGCTCAGCATGATACAGCTGATCAATCCTTCATCCCTATCCCTGGACACAAATCTAAAACACAGCAATCATATGGGATACTATGAAGAATATCAACTTAATCTCAGCAGTTTATGGTCATTAAAATAAATAAATAAATAGATGAGGAACTAGCAGTGTTTAAGTGCATGGTCATTTCTCCACCGATAAATGAGATAAGGATTTTCCAGATACTGTCTGGAAAAAAAGCAAAGTCAAACCACAATCAAAGAACTACTTCAGTTATCATATAAACCACAATGCCATAGTCAGGAACTTCTAGGGCTTCCTCTTTCTTTTATGAATTATGACCCACACCTCATTTAAAAGGAAAAAAGAAAATTATGACATACCAAAAATCTGAAAGAATTTTTATTCAGTGTTCCTCACTGATTACAAGTTTGGCTCAGGTAAAAGTAGTTATACAACAACAGTTAAACTGGAAGGCATGCATATAAAAAATGATAAACCACAATAACCTTTCTAAAGTGGCAAAAACAAGATGGTCTGAAAAATATTTTAAAAGCTTTGCAAGAGATGGTAACAGCAAAGTGAAGGGAGGGCTCAGAAGAAGTGAGCACAACATATATCTGAATACAGCACTTCTAGATTGTCCAAAAATGAGGAGAGAGAAGCAAAAACTGTGAATTCTCTCACATCTGAAGACAAATAACAAAAACAACGAAATCTCATTACATCTTTATAAAAAGGTTACAATGTAGAAAAAGGTTTTTTTCCACAGATCGTTATTTTTTCCCATAGGGTTGGACCTAGGATTTCCTGCCAGCTTTCTAGATCCACTTTGGTGCATGCTTCTTTAATTTTTGAATGTTTTTTTCACTCCTCAGGGAAATATGTATGAGTAACTGCAATGGGTGTTTCTGAAACAGTGACGTGATATAAATATAGTCACTACCTGATTTGTAAATTTAAAAAAGGGTGTTATGCACTGTCATTTTACTTCACAAATTAGGTGCCTTATTGCAGAAGACAGGAATGCAGTTGAAGGTATAGAAAACATAACTGTTTCCCTTTGAAAATATACCTATAAATTACACAAAGTATAAAGACTGTGAGAGGTCTTAATAAGGCTGCAAGATCTGTCATCTGGTAGGAGGGCTGGAGTAGTAAATGGCAATAAAACTGCCAATGCGAAAGTTGCATAATCTGCTTTTTTTCAGTAACTAGTTCAAGACTGGCAACTCCCTAAAACCCTCTATGATATAATGCCTGAAAAAAAATTGATTTTAGAAAAGTAGATTTGTTTCAGAATTTTCATTTGAGAGCTTCAGGACAAATAAAATAAGCAATGATTCCCTCAACACAGTTGTCTGACTCTCAAAGGGTTCCATCCCATAAGACTTCACATCTCCCAGTCCCGCCATGGTACCCTCCATTTGAGCAATTAAAAATTATACCTACTGCAGGACCAGCTGCAGACCAAAAAGCACACAAAATGGAAGAACAACCTGCTTCTCAAACAAGGATAGAGATCTATGGCACTTCTGCTATCACTTAAAAAATAAAAATAAAGCCTTTTCAATCACTACAACTTTTTGCACAAAAAAGTCTGTTTTAAGCTCCGCATGCAGCACTGCTTCTAAATCATATTTTGCTAAACCTTCCATCAAACAATTTTGTGACAAGATGACCCTGTTGACTCAAATTAAGTGTGAAGTTGGACCATGAGAGTTCTTTTGACAGATATGAGCAATGACTTTCAAGCCATCTGGCTTGAAAGGGCCATGTGATGTCACAGTGCCTGGACAAAACAGCCTCTATCCTGCTGTGACTTCTCTCAGTGTATTTCAGAGGCACTCCAAAGGTGATGGAATGCATACTTACATGCTCAGTAGCTCCTACAGTGACTTTTAAAACTTGTGGAAAATTAGATCATTTATGAGAATTGCAGAAACACAGAGATAAATACAATTTGACACTAAGAGAAAACTTTTGAAGTTTAAAAATATTCGTTTGCAAAACTAACAGATTGCTAAATCCCTCCATTGCATGCTTTGTGCAACCCAAGAGAGAAACCATGCTGTTGATGTTGTTCGTCACCAGCAGTTTCAGGAAAATATAAATCTGTAAGTTATATTTTTATGTTCACAGCTGCCCTCAATCTGGACATATACTGACAATATGAAAGTCTATTATGCAGTAAGTGCTACTTCTCCATAGTAGATCTCTGCCCCTTTAAATGTCCTAGGGGAAACAGAACAATTTTAAACAAGACCAACTCATATCTACCATCCTGGAAAAAAATTTTAGTACACAGAACTACTACAACTGTACAGCTTTGTATCACAAACACATTGCTGTGATGGCATCTTCAAACAGCAGGTAATCTAATCCTACAGGACAACAACAACACACGTAATTTTTTGGAGTCTTCTGCACAAAACTTGGTCAGAAGCCACTTATGAATCACAAAGTCCAAACAACTAAAAAGAATTTTTATTATATAAAAAAACAAGCATTACACTATATGCATATTTACATACATATACACATATATATATATATGTATATATAAATGTTCTACTTACTAAAAGATACGTAACACTGAAGTGTAAATGAAGTGCAAAGGCCACAAGCAGCTTTGAATAAATGAGTCTTGAGCAGTACTTTTATATTGATGTGTTTTGTACTCCCACCTATATCTGAGGAATAGCAAATAAAACCTTGTGGGTTGGTTTTTATTTCTTCCTTTTTTGAAACTTAATTTTAAAAAAGCAGGGTAACTTCTTCCTTCACCTGTTTCCTAGATTTCACTGCATCTATCAGGCTGATTGACATGTGATACACTACTCATTGCCCTGCACTGTCTTTTATCCAACTTGTTATTTTTCTTTTAGATCCCAAGTAGCTCTTTGAGAGGAAACAGTTTTGCCAGGAATAGATACCTGTAATAAAACTGCTAGTCATCAGCATTGACTGAAATCCCTTTCCCACTCATTCGTTATGTCCTATGTGATAAGGCAGAACAGGACAATCACTAGTACATATACTTCTACAGTACAGAAGTTACTCAGTTTTCAGTAGATATCAGCAGACCACAGCCATTAATATTGACTCAGCCCATTGAGAGAATAATAAAGTAGCAGTACTTTTGCGACCCCAAATTACCCATGCTAGCCAAGGCAAAACAATTTAGTGGGGAGTCAGATCAACAATTTTATTCTATTTTATAATTGACATTTCTGAGATAGGAGAGCATTGCTTGTGGAAAAGCGGCATGTCCAAAAATAAGAAGGGCACATAGTAAAGGAGAAGAACAGTTTGTAGAGATGGGAATTTGGTAACAGCTCAATGTTCTGCTGTAATGAAGGAGTTTGACAGAATTTAGCATTCAAGTTCTGAGTGACTTGCATTAATGTACATGAGCCTCTGTATCACTGATTCCAATTAATGGATAAAAACAACCTCTTGTTATCTAGTAATGAGTCTAAAAACGAACAATATTCACTAACATCTGAGGTCACCTCTGCTGGTGTTTGTACCTGTGAGTTCAAGAAAGACACTGAGGAAGATAAGGCTTAGTTTATGGTTGTTGAATGGCTGCTCCCTGGGCAAAAAAGATCAACTAGTTCTTCCTGTCTTCTTGGATACCATCTACTTTTTCATGGCAGAAACGTTCATCTAGGACAGTGACTTCAGGCTAATGCTGCATACAGCCATGGTCTGCAGCCAGCATTTCCCAAGGTCAGTCTCAAGGCATAGAAACTGGTATTAAGCTATGGAAGCCCTCAAATAACAAATCCTATGGAAGAAGGAAGAATACTTATTTTCAGTGGAAATAACCTGATTCCCTGGTTATTTGCCTAACAGAAGGGAACATAAATTTCACCTGTTTACTTTAGAACACCTTGTTCAAAGATGTATCCAAACTTGGATGTCAGTATGATACCCATCTAAACATCCCATTTAAATGAAATTGTTCTGTTTTGATATAATCCTTCACTTGGCAAGGGGAGCTAATGATATTTCTGTCATCCTCTCTGGTCTTGTTGTGCACGTATCATTTAAAACTCATGCAAAGTAATGCAATCCTGCCACAATTACTCTTTCAACTTGCACTGCTTTACCCCCTATCCCTGCTCCTCACTCCCTCTTCCGATGACACTACTCTCCCAGAACTTACTGCTGGATATGTCTCTCCTGGAGTCTGGACTTTCTACAAATGCAGTTGTCACATTCCTATGCTTCTGGTCCAGACTGACAAGCTCCTTTACTTTGGGAAGTTCAGACAACTTCATTGAAAGCAGAGACTACCCAGAGACCTGGCCAGAGTATTTTGTGCCAGATTCAGTCTCTTACAAGGGATGCCATTGGTCACCCAAAAATTGCAAACTTCACTTTCTCACCTTCAGGGAGATTTAAGAGTACAAAAAAATGACAGATAGAACGTGGCCTGTACCTTACCTATTTTACATGATGCCTCCTTAGGAGAGGTGCAGTACACTCCTCGAATTCCTGTGTGTTTCACAAGCAGTTTCACAATTAGACTCTGCCTGACTGAAAGCAAGTAAAGATACAGACACTGAGTGCTTTAGAACAAATTACTGTAAAAATAGTCTTAATGTCCTCCTTTTCACTAGCACTCAGCACTTGGGGAATACTGAACCAGCTCTTAAACCTACCGATCTCCTTCCTCCTTGCTTGAGATCCAACTCTTACTCAGCTTTTGCACATCCCATCCTGCCATTCCTGGTCCTGTCACACTAACCCTGGTCCCATCCATAGCTCAACAGTCTTCACATAGATCCATTTCACTTATGGCCAAGAACTTTGCTGAGTTAACCACAAGCAATCATAGATTTATAGAATGGCTTAGGTTGAAAGAGTACCTTGAAGGCCACCTAGTTCCAATCCTCCTGCCATGGGCAGAAGCACTTTCCACTAGACCAGGTTGCCTGGAATTACATCCAACCTGGCCTTGAATACCTCCAAGGATGGGGTGTCCACAACTTCCCTGGACAGCTTGTTCCAGTGCCTCACCACCTTCACAGCAAAGATTTTTTTCCTAATATCTCTTTGTACCTCCCAAAGTACCACTCCTTGTGGCTATGGAGAGTACCATGTAATATGCACAGTAATTAATAAGATCTAAAATAGAAAGTCTCAGATAAATACCTGAATAAACCGATATCAAATAAATCTGTCCTTGATTTTATAACTTAAGGCTAGTTTTGAAGGAAGCAAAATAGTCTTTTATGATCAAGATTACAATCACTTCCAAGTAACAAAAATATTCTTAAATTGAATCGTAAATGAAGCTGCTGCATTACCTAAGGGGATGTATTTTAGTCTCTCCCATGCTCTAGAAATGAAAACATGTTGGTACTAGTAACCTGTGCAATAAAAAGAACACAAAACTATATCTGCAGCAGCTTGCTGCAGAATAATAAAAAAGTTGTTAGAGGATTCCTTGATAAGACAGAAGTATGATCCAAAGCTTCTTAAATCCTATCCTCATAGACAGCACACTAAAGATGACAGAAAAACTTTACTCAGAATAGCAAGAATTTATTGCAAGTTTATTACAACTAGACCAATCAACATTTTCAGTAGAAGAAAGCTGAATTAATCATAGAAACACAGAATGGCTTGGGTTGGAAGGAACCTTAAAAATTTCTCATTTCCAACCCCTCTGCCATAGGCACCTTCTACTAGACCAGGTTGCTTAAAGCCTAGGCTTGATCAAGTAGGACAGAACACAAAGAAGCATAAAAGCAAGTAGCTCCCCACACACTGCATCTTTTCAGATGTGTTTATGCTCCTTGCTAATTAAATGGCTTTCTTTGTTGCATCCAAGTGCAATTTGTCTGGTCCTCAAGGAACCAGAGACCACAAGAGACCTGCCTGCACTGATCCTGGCCCTCTTCTTGACACAAATTGAGGAAAGACAAATACTGTACATCACACAAGGTAAGTCAGTATAGGTTAAGCACTTAAGACTGATCTAATAAACCACCAGCTGACCCAGTGACTATACAAGAGTCTGCCACCAACAGCTTTTCAAACATCCATAACCTTTCTTCGTTCTCTGCTCAACAGATAAATGCATTTCTGCATACTGCAGCCTACTTTGTCATTAGCATGCATTTAGCATGGTATTTCAACTATCAACTTGTATAGAGTATCACCCACATTAATTCATTCTTAAACAGACTGCAGTGACTTGAAGCTCCAAGCCAACAAAAAAGCACCTGTTAGTTATATTTACCCTCAAATACACTGTATGGGTTACTACACCATAGATGAGACTCCACAGAAATTCAAAAACTCCCAAACTAATTTGTATGCCAGTTGACTTATTTCCTGCTAAATCCAGCCATTTGACATTTTATTGTAATTTAGTTGTTCAGAATGCTGTTAAGGTAACAGCCAAGCCCCATGAAGAGGCCAAAGAGAAGGAGAGCACCAAGACCTGGGGTACAGTTCCTCTACTGCAGCACCAGAGAGAAAATCTGTCCTAGGTAAGCAAAGCCCATCAGACTCATCCCCAAAATGAAACCCATCTTTCCCATTTTTCTTGTCTAGTCTTGACAGCAGAGACACTAAGGACCAAATCAATTTCAGTTTTCCTTCTTTTCCTGAAGCCACTCTTCACATCAAGTCTCAGGAGATGTCAAGCTGCATCTACGCACAGAAAGGCCAACACTTATTGCCTAGAAAGTTAAACCTTTCTTTCACTTAAAAAATGTAATGAAAATAATTATTTTTCAACTTCTCAACCTGGAGGGTGCCTTGTTCCACAAGAGGATCAGCAAGGTGACTTGCTCCTGAAGCTGATGTGCCAGCTGCTATAGATATCAGTGGAGAAGTAAAACAGCAGATGAACAATGCATTTCTAAAAAATTGCTTCTAGGGACACAGCCAACTCCAGAATAATGTTTATGCAGATGAAGGCTATGGGAAATCTCCAAATACTCAGAATTCTGGTGGCCCTAATCAGTATCATCATCACTCATTTCTGTAAACATTTACTGCTATGTACTTAGTTCAAATGCCACCTTCTGTCCTCCTTTTAATTTCTCTCAAATTTCCAGATTTGTGTACAATGTTTTGATGAAGATGATGGCATTACTTATCCTATTTGAGAAGGACAGAAGGTGAAGGCAAGAAATTTTTCCAACTCTTTCCTCCAGGCAAAAGAAAAATATCAGGACATCTCTTCTGAAAAACGGACTGCAGAAATGATGGCTCAAAATGCAGGATGTTTTTATCCTGTCTCTCTCCTCCAAGTGATTAAGAGTACCACATTTGCACAGGGCTATGTGGCTTGGAGCAATACAATCAGATTTTGAAAACAATGTTTAATCAGAAGCATACTTGAGCTATAGGAAATTGCTTCACAATACTTTAAATAACTAACACCTTTCTGGCCTATGAAGCAAGAAAAAAAAGGGAAACATACCATAATTAGACAACTGTCCACAGGTTTTCTTTTTAGACGGATTTTATGAACACTTAACTGGAAAAATTATAAGTATTAAGAACAAAATGGACAATTGCACGAGACATCATCTCTATGCTGAGCTGACTGTAAGATGTAAAGGGGCCTCTGGATTTCAGGTCTTCATGACTCGTGGAGTATTTCTTACCCTCTTCATTAAAAAAATGCATCTAATTATTTTACTGTACTTACAATGTAATAAGAGGCTAGCAGAAGAGGACTTTTTTTAGTAATGTAGATATGCAACTTTATTGATTAATAAAAATTAGGAGGAAAAATAGCCTGAATACAGTGTTGTATTGATGTCTTAGCAATGTAGTATATGCTGTTCCATTTAGTCTCTTTCTACAGTATTATTCTACTGCTATCACATGTATATACTGTCAAATACTTGGCAAACAATTCCTGTAGATTTTGCAATCAAATGGAAGACAAAGCAGGCATGAGAACCAAACAGTTTGCTGCAATATTGCCATAATCCAGAACACTAACACCTCTGTCACTTGGATGTTTTCTCTGGTAATTTCTCATTTCACTCCTGCACTCTGATCTTCAACAACAGATCTTCAGCTCCACCACCTTTGTCTTCTGTGCCCAGCAGCTGGTCTCAGTGCTTACCTTACACTCAGTGTTACTGAGTTATACTTAACACTTTGCTACAATTGCTAAGAACTTTCTTCCACAGCCCTTAATAGTTCAACAACAAACATCTCCTTTCCATCCCAAAAACCTTCTTCATCCTTTTTCTTGGGAAGCTGTGCCCTCCAAGGTGAAAAAGTTTAAAACACAGCATCACTCAAGAGCTTCAATACAAGACTTGTTCTCATCACTATATTTGTCCTGATTTACAATTCAAAATGTATTCTATCACCATCTGTTGAAACAAGAGAAGGGCTGATCCTTATCTCTATGGGAGATATTTTCTGTTAATGGGCCATTAAGCCCCACTGCTTGACTGATAAGATTACATCATCCCATTGGGAGATGCTCCAGCCATGGGGAGGAGCCATGCCTTTCCCACCTAAATAAAAACCGATATTTGAAACAGCAAAGCAGCCTTTTCCCCTGGATTCCAGAGGAGAAAACCAGGCTTTTCCACATCATCGCTGGACCTTCGGAGGAAAACTGCACCTTCTACAGGAGCACTGCTTCAACAGAACCACATCTGTCATCCAGGAGGACTGCAGCCACCATTTAATCAGGACTGCACCAACACCCTGATTGCCAGGGTGTCAGGTTGTATTCTGACTCTGTCAGTGGTCTTATTTTGTATTATTGCATGTATTCTATTTTTTTCCTATTAAGATTGTATTACTGACTTGAAGTCTCACTGGTTTTGCTTTTTTCAAACCAGTACAACATTTCAACATTAAATGAAGCTTGTGACCTTTCTAGCTGAGTCATTGTTCCTTTCACGTTCTGTTTCACTCCAGGAATATCTTTCATTTTATGCATATGTTTCAATGAGATCTTAAAAATAGAACTCATGTTTATTCATATGGATGTTAAGAATTTTTAAGAACTTCTAAGATGTCCTCTGTCCAGCTTAATTTCCTTTCAAAAAGGAAAAATTATTCTCCTTTTCCTGTGTAGAACTATTACAGAGTGGATGAGGAAGGAGCAAGGCTTTTAATTTTACCAAGACCAAGCCCATTTTAGGAATGTTCTCTATAAATTGAAGAAAGAAATAGATAAAACTGTTTCTTTTGGACTGAAACTATCAAAATCTAAGTAATTCAGTTTCAAACTGTAGAGATAAGCAGGTAAAAACAAGGAGTTTTCTCACTTTTACCGACCTGATCCTCTCCCTGATCCCACTGGTGGCTGTGTGGACTTATCTGCTGGCTGGCCTTAAGCCACAACACAAGCATTCACTTTGAATTAAAAGAGTTACAATTATAATCCATAACTTTACTATAGATAAAATCCAACGTCTATTGTTTTACAGAAAAAGCCTCAGAAAGAAACAAGAACTATCATCAATCGTCATGTTCTAAGTGGCTGGGGTCAGCTTTTTTGGCTCTCCAGGCATCATCTATGAACATTGCACTAGTTCAAACCTGTAGAGGAATTTCATTCTTGTTTCTCAATCATCTGAGACAGATGGATATTTAAAAACACGCATTTCTTTTATATAACGCAGCAAGTAAATGACACTTACAATGCAATAAATCCATCACTAACAGACACGCTTGATCAAGGGATGCAGTTTTCTGTGCTCTATCTTGTCTGCTTCAATTTTTAAAGACAGATACGACAATCTCATTTCATATTTCTTGCTATTAAGGAGCAAACCACATGATTAGATTTTCATTTATCTTGAAATATTGTCACCATTCTCAAGCTTTATCACAGTCTATTTCTGTCAATTTTTAAAATTGCTTTTTTAGAATTTGATCAACCTTACTATTTTGAAAGCTTCTTCAATGAATAGTCAGCTAAAGCCAAAACCAGCATTTTATGCAAATTATATATATGTCTAAAACCCGCTTTTGCAAGTTTCATCTGAACTCCCAAAAGATTTCAAAAATTCAGAGTATTTATGTAATTACATTGTGTACTGCTTGACTAGACAAGAGAAGGGAAATAATTTGTGATCACTTGTGTTCTCTGCAATTTGATCTCATCTTTCCATGGCATTCATTCCTGGTCTTTCCTACATAGGAGAATGTGTGTGGTATTTGCCAATAAACTAGTTATAGTCTACTGAACCATTGAGGTAAGTTTTTATCTGCACTAAGTAATTAAAAAAACTCAAAAAATCAACACAGTACATTTAAAGCATAAAAAAAAATCTGCAACAACACTAAACTAATAAAAACCAATTTATTGAACAGATAAATCAATCTTGGTAAGCAGACTACTCTTTCTGTGACACATACAGCTAGTGATATTGTTTGTTTTGCTGTGAGGTAAACATCATGAATATAAAAATCTATTTCGTAGCTTTGCTTTAGAAGCCACATAAAGTATTAGCACAGCTGGGGTATCTGCATCTTTTAGATAGCCAGCAAGAATGCTATGATACAATCCACAAACTTTCTTATATGGGCTCCACTAAACCAGCCTGTTCTCCACTGCTTCCAGCTTTTTACATTTCTCTGCACTTGCCATGCAGTATCTTTTATCTGGAGCATGGAAGCCAGTGTGGGCACCTTGAGACCACAGGACCAATCAGAAAGGCAGAGACACTGCACCTGAACTTCAAGTAATGGACTGCCCTGACATTTACTTTATTAGTGCAGATGATCCATGGTGGTGCCACAATATAAACTTGAAGCTGTATGAGACTAATGATCAAAACATTACTTTCCAAGTCAATTCTGGGAACTCACATCCCACTGCCTTCTCTTAACACGGCACCAAGGATTAACTTCTAGCCCTGAACATCTTCTGAGGGTCCTCCTCACATCTGGTAGATGCTGACCTTTGTGCTTCCAACTCAGGTGCACTATGGCTGGCATTTCTGATCACACATCTGGGGAAGATGCAAGTGAACAGCATTCTCCATCTGCACTGACTCCTCAGCAATGGGACTGTAGCATTCCACTACTCAAATTAATGGGTATACAACATACACGAAAGAGATGCATGAGGCTCCTTCTTGCTCAGAAAAAATGGAAGTCAGTGCCTCTGTCTACGGGATACTCTCACCATCCAACCAGCATAGCAACAAGCATTTCTCTGAAGCAACACAATCTTTTCAACAAATGTTCACTTCTTGTTAACACTTTTGTTATGAAACCTGAAGTTCTGGCAATTCAGACTCTCCATGTAAATACTGAGAATGGAACACTGGGTAAAAATTGATCTCAAAATGACAGTGAGCCTTTCCTCAGGGTATAATCACCCCAGTAATGTTGTTTCCATCTGGAGCAACTTCCACAAGCCCTAGGCAGATGCACTACTTGTGGTTTCAAACAGGGCTGCTAATAACTGCATTTATGAAAACTGTGCCCTTCACTTATTTCATCTAACATAGAAGAGACATTACAAAGTCTACTTATGGTCTATCCAGTTCATTAAATGAATGTTTAAATTGAAATGCAATTCACTGAATCAAGACCTTTACGTGCTAGCCCTGCAATTTAACTTCTAACAAAGACAATTTTGTTAAAGACTGTCGGAAAACTCAATTCAAAAGCCCTCTGCAGTCCCTGGGAAATAGAGTCTGCTGTCTCTAACACAGCAAAATCTGGCCTGCAGCTGGAAAACAAAGAGTCAGTAAGGCAGTTCATACTTTAGTCTGACTGGGGAGTGAGACAGTGCCTCCCAGGAGGAAGAACTGCAAAAGAAGAAAATTGTCAGCATTCAATCTCCAATATAAGAGAGAAGCTACATACATCAGGCATCAAATACCACACAAGGATGAACTAGCAAATGCACCAGGACAGGATACTAAACAGTATAGAATTTTTTACTGTACATCAAAACAGAATCAGCAAAAGAAACCAAAATCCACACGGATGATACTCTAATCAAAATACACAACACACACAAAAATCCACTGTGTTTTGCTACTGTTCAATAACCTGCAAAGCTCTTATATTGAAAATGGTAAGGAAAAGCAATATAAAAGAGCTTCTTCTCTAAGAGACCCTACATGCCCATGGTTGTCAAGCACGCCAATATTATTGCTGCCAATAATCAGTTGCCTTTTGGGAAGACATGCCTTCCTTTGAGAAGTTCTTAAATACAAATAATGACAACAGCACAACACAAGAGGTATATGCTCTGTTTAAAACTGTCACATGCAAGTTATCCAAATCAAAATTTTCTCAATACATTACTTTATTATCCGGTATAGACTTGGACAAATATTGTAAGTTAAGACAGAAAAAAAGAGATTGATTCACTATTGCAGTAAACATTTCCAGTAAATTATATAAATAAATAAAAAACAAACAGTGCAAAAATTCCACCAAAACCTGGAACTTTTTGCTTTTATTTTAATTTCAATTAAAAAAATAACATCTTAAAATAAGCTACTAAGCAGCTTTCCATTTTTAATAATTTAAACAGAACATGAATAGCATAACTCTATGCATTTGCTGTTGCTTCAGACATAGTGTTTTACCTGGAAATATCATATTTTCCTTTTGTTTAGTATAGCACTTCCAGTTATATAATTCCTGACAGTATGGCAATTGCAGATTTGTAAAGGATATCAGATTTATATAAGATGTGACAAAGGAAAAAAAAAATCACTTGCCCATTCTTCCTAAGGAGTGAAGAGGCTCAAAGCTATTTGATTTAAAAAGCAAACTTTGGAAGGCTTCTGAATGTCAACACTGATGCATTACAGGGATGTTTATCTTCTCACCACTGCAGATATACTGCAAAACCTGAAGGGGATATTTTCCATCTCTGCTGCAATGAGAACTGTGGAACAGCAGAAATATGAATTACAAGATGCACCTAGTTCTTGCAGAAGATTTATGAAAACTGTATTTTTTAGCTGCTGCAGATGAGCTGCCTTTAAATTTTTGGTTTTTTTCTAATTTGTTTTGGATTTAAACCTCTGTCTGATAGGTGCTGGATATTTCAGACTGATGTTATGGAGTGGGATGGCTACATTTTTGCAGTCAGTTTACTTCCATACCATGCATTTTTGTCCTGTCTGCATGCCAACATGAGCACCTTTACAGCATGCTGAGCTGGATCAAGGATTCCCCACAGGCAGCTGCATGGGCAAGCCAAATGAATTTGGTGTCCATAAGCAGGGTAAACACCAGTGCTGAGCTAGTTCAAAACAGGAGTGGGGCAGGGGGAAGCTGCTGGAAGCGAGGGGTAGCTGACAAACAGAGTGCCTAGGAGTAGCAAAACACAGAGCACTGCTGCCTCTCCAGCTGCCTACAACCATCACTTGTGCACAGGCACACAGAAGGCTCAAGGGCTGCCCATCCACAGAGCTCTCGGCACCTCTGAGGGACACCAGGGAGAACAAGCACGTGCAGAATGGCAGGACAGCAGCTGCCTGGCTTCAGTGGTTTGGCTTCTTTTGTACCTTCAAAACAAGACTACACAACTCAACTACAGCACCACACTGAGTCCAGAGGAGGGCCAGAGGGATGAAGCACCTCTCCTATGAAGGCAAGCTGAGACACTCAGGATTGCTCTGCCTGGAAAAGAGAAAGCCTTGGGATGGCCTTAAACAGCCTTCAGTACCTAAAGGGGCCTATAGGAGACAGGGAGAGGGACTTACAAGGACAACGGAATGGTTTCAAACTGAGGGAGGGTCAGTTTAAATTAGATATGGGGAATTAATTATTTACTGTGAGGATGGTGAGGCACTGGAACAGGTTGCCCAGAGAAGCTGTGGATGCCCCATTCCTGGAAGAGCTGAAGACCAGGTTGGACAGGGCTTTGAGCAAACTGGTCCTGTGGATGGTGTCCCTTCCTGTGGCAGGGAGGTTGGTACCAGATGATTTTTAAAGTCACTTACAATCCAAACCATTCTGTGGTTCCTCTGAACAAAACAAACACCAACAAACCTTCCCCACCAAGTTCTTCTCCTTAAAAATTTCTTCTCATTTGGAGGAGACCCACTTGCTGTGCTGAGAAAGCAGAGACACAAAAGGCAGCACATAATATGCATAGGGTCAGATACTCGTGGTATATTGTGAAGACTGGAAAAAAAAAAAAGCAGCAGACTTGCCCGGATGTGTGGTTTACTGAGCCACCACACCCAGATCCTGTATCAGAAATAACCCAAGTGTAAATAATCCAACTAGGAGAAGCCCACAACAGTAAAACAGATTATTTTGAGTAATCTGTTCACTTCCCCATGGGTTGCTGTTTGTCTTCCCCATGAGCCCACAGCTGCTCTCCCAGAGATTCCTGTGGCATTATGGTAATGCAGGAACACCATTATGCTCTACAAAAAAAATATGTTCCTGTTAAATATTCTTAGCAATACGAATCCCCCTTTCTTCTTTCAAATAAAAACTAAAAACAAAGGATTATTTTCTTTCTTACTACAAAACTAAGGAGAAAGCTGCACATTCTTATATTCCTGGAGGAGAGAGAAGATGTGCATAACCAGCGGTTACCCTCCACTAGGAAAGGGCATTTCTCACTTTTCAGGAAAGTTCTGAGTCTTGATAGAGTTTTCATTAAAATATATATATATAGAACTGGTGACTTTTCACAGCATGATGATTTGAATATGCTTTTCTAGGTGTCCAAAGCTACCGTTTCCTTAGAAAGTGCACCCAAATGTCAGGGAGAACTACCTTCTATGCACTTTCTCACTCTTGTATCCAATCTTTTATGCCACTACAGCTAGATAAGAAAGAGTATTAGGGAATTTGTCAGCCTAGTACTGGTATGTCTTCAGTCTGCAGACAAAATAAGTTAAGAAAACAAAACTTTAAAGGAAATATATTAAGGTAAAGGAACATCATGAAGGTTAACGTGCACTGGGATAAAAACAGTACCAGTTATAAAACATTTGAGTTGCCAAAACTGGTCTTTTTCACACAGTTTAAATTTAGTTTCTTTGAATGCTATAGACCATACAGTATAAAATCAGTTAAGGAACATTGAGGCATGACAGAATTAATAAATGCACATAGGGCAGAAAATGGACTTCCTGCAGGAAATTTGTTGGGGTTTGGTGTTAGGCTATGAACAGATCTATTAAATATACACTGCTGAAAAGTTTCCATATGTAAAGCCAAAGTGATTTACAGAATATCAGAAATCTTAACTTCCTCATCAGTAATACTCAGCTTTAAAATAAATGCCCCTGCATTTTAGTAAATATAGAAAAAATACGATGCTCTGCAATAAAGAAATCTCAGCTTGGAGAGTAAAACAAGAAAAAAACCAAATAATTATTTCTGACATGCAAAAGCATTCTCATCAATGAACATTTTAAGGCATCAGATGCAAGATTATTTTGTTATGGTAATAAAATATATTTTTAAAGCATTAACCTAAAAATTATCATGAAGTCTGTTTGCAACATCATGCCTTTGGTGACATTAAGTAGTACATTATGGTTGGTAGATAAACCAAATTATAGATAAAAGTTCTGTTTCTTAAAAATTAACAGCTATGAAACCATTCCTGGAAAATTATGATTGCTGGGATTAGATTGCAAACAGTATTTTGACAAGCTATCTGTACAGAATAAATTCTTGCAAATATCATATAAGATAAAACCTGTTCAAAAACCTGTTCAATATGCCCCTCCTTTACAGCAATGCTAGCTGGCCAAGTCTATCAGTAAAAAATTTGGTGCTTAATATTTAAGGCTGTGAAGGCTTCTTTAATCAAAGACAAGAATTGTAGAGTTTAACATGAAAACTTACTTTTCGCGTAAAAACCTTAGCACCTTATATCCTGTGACAAACCCATTGGAAGATACATTGCCCAAATTATTATAAAGTCAAGAGAAGTCTGACCATTTATCTTTCTTCCTTAATTCCAGATATCCATCACTTAATACCTTACTGCAACACAAAAAAATTCTTAAGCTGTTGAACAGGGGTTGTGAGAATAAGCCTATTAACTCCCCCAATTCCCACAAAGAATGAAAGATGAAAAATCCAAAATGAGCAGGAAGAAATAGAGTAAATGAGGTATTCATCCTTTAGCTGAGGGTGAGATTGGAATAAAAACATGAAATAACCAAGATATAAGCAAGATCAATGCATCTCACTATACTAACAGGCTTGTGCTGGCTGCAGTCAATCAATGATCACCATCAAGGATCCTTGTAAGGATCCAACCATACCTTTGTCACCTGATGCAAACATGCAGGATTATTTTTTAAAGTTTATTTTAAAGATGAAAACCACATCATTGTTTCCAGTAAATATAAATGTTAAGAACTGAGAAACGTCTCACACACCTCACTGTAAGTCAAGCAGCCTCTCTGTTCTCGGCTTAAGAGCAAAATCGTAACAGGGTACCTCTGATTACCTGCAGTCCCTGAGTGCATTTCACCACACACGTACATGCTTTCATTTAGAAATTATGCACCCCTGGGAAATATTATCAAAACAAATGCCTCCCAAAGAGGCACAAGGCATCTCTCAACCATAAGATCTAGGCATATGAGAATCAGAGAAAAGGGGACATAGGACAGATGAAGTGTGCTCAAGGACAACAGATTTCAAAGAATTCTAATTATTTTTAAAGTAGGCCAACCCCCAGGACATATCCATTTCATCCAGAAAAATTAATCCAGCCTGCTCCCTTCCATCCTCTTTTCCCAAGGCCCCTCAGGCATACACAAAGATTAAAAGCTACATGAACTATCCTGGCAGTCTGCTCCCTTTTATCACAACAGCTTGACAACTCCCCTGTCATCACCAGTCATGGTAGAAGATAATAAACGGAGCAAAACTTGTTAACTCCCTGAGAGGTGACTGACGTGCCTATTCATGCAAAAGGTAAGCCTGCTCTCTAAGACAAAAACTGTGCATCTTGCAGAGATTTCTCCCCCACTGTTTCTCTACACAAAATAATGGTGATGACTTTGACTCTTTGGACAACTACTCACTGCTCTGTCAAATAAGCACTCAAGAGTCTCATCATCCACTGCCAAAGCTGGGCCAGAGTAAACATTCGCCCCAAGTTTGGCATCAAAGTCTGGTCCCAGACTTGATTCCAGCCTCATGGATAGCTGCTCTCCTTGAGGATGGTTTTCAGAATGACCCTGAAGGATGACATTATACCTAGACCTGCCCAAAGAGCTTCACTGTCTCACTGTCAGGTTAACACTTTTTGGCCCTTCTTAGCACAAACTTTCCTGTAGTGTTCACATAAACAAAAAAATAGGCAAGTATTTAAGTAAACACAATGAGGGACAGAGGACTCAACAAGATCAAATATATGCATCCAAGGAACTAAATCACAGTCTTGCTTCAGACACCCAGGGCTGGAATACCTCTACAGAGAGCACTCAAGACTTCTTTACTAACTTGGTAGATCTCATGCTGTAGGAGTACCTTACTCATACTGACTGAAATATCAGAATTTGGAGCTGAAGATCTCCAAAAAGCTATCCAAAAGGCAGCAGGAGATTCTTACTCACCAACAAGAGCTCAGGCACAGGAAACCCATGGAGCACCCTTCGGTATTTCAGGGCTCTTGGTTAAGAGCGATTAGAAGTGGGTGATACATTTAGCATGGCTAGAATCTCATATTCCATCAAGAGAAGCAAACAACAAAACCCCACCTTACTGCACATTTCTATCTCTGCTGTTTACTAAGATACTCTTCTGGTGCCATCACTATTGAAGGTCTTGGCTCTGTAAAGCAGAACATACTTCAGAGAGCGGAGGAAAATAAAGTTGGAAAACATGGAAGAGGTGAGAAAAAAAACCAATATATTTCATAGCTGCAGTTTAAGGCTTCTCATAGACTTTGAAATGTTAGAATAACATTGTGGAGATGGAATAGCAGAGCCAGAGCAGGGGAAGCAGTCCAATAAAAGTAATATATTACAAGCCTTGAAGAACTGACTTCAAGGCCTCATTTAACTGAGAGTGTAGCAAAACTTGTTTCAAGACTTAAGTGTGCAGAGAACAATCAATTTTCTCTGAAGAACCCATTATCTTAATACTGTCTTTCTTGATCCTCTTTCCTCAATAGGGAAAAAAGGGAACTTTTTTAAAGAGGTAGTTTGGTTACTTTTCTAAGGTTTTACTTCAAAATGTTATTACAGATGAGACATTGTCTACAGCAAATTTAAAATGGTAAATACTTTCTCTACCATAGCTCGAATTCTTAACTGAAAAGAAAGACAATGCCTCAACATCTCAAAAACATAAAGGCAGGAACTGAGAAATAAAATGGGATGCTATGCTTTGGCCCTTTGTTCATTTATTAATGCTTAAAAAGAAAATGTTTCACTGCAGGTTAAAACCAAAGCAAATTTTAATCCCCAAACTGTGGCAAAAATGCTTGAAAAAGACTGCGTTTGATGTCATTAAAAATACTGTATTTTTTTTTCTAAAACAGAGTGTTTAAAGTAATACCTTTCTGCTTTATTAAAAAGATCGACTCAGAACACTTCTTGCTGAGCCATATTCATTGCCAATTTCTTCAGAGACAACAAAAATAAGTACAAAGCTTTGTGGGTTGAGCACCATCTGCTCATGCTGTAATTTCACTAACAATTATATTTTGAGACTGTCACCTGTAAAGCAAGTTTTCAACATGTAAACAGCATATAAATTTTACCTTCCTTCAATTCTCTCCTGCTCCTCAGAGGTTCACACATCAGTGCTGACTGATGCTATTTGCAACTAAAGGTTCCAGAAAGAAATCAAAGGAAAATACATTGTAGCCTAGGAAAGCAAGAGCAATAGTACAAAATGTTACCACATTCAAGGATTAGAATGAGGGATTCAAGAAGACACAGTAAAAGAAACTTAAAAGAAGTACATGCTACCATAGAGTAGCAAGCAAATAGTTAATTATACAGAGAGAAAAAATAAAAGAGCAATTTGTTCTCTTGAAAAGAGGTACGCATATGCAGGGAGAAGCACGCTTCATTCCTGATTAATACAATTCTTTTTAAAGCATCATCTCTTAATTACAAAAGTAGTCAATTTTGTTTCAGTAATAATATCTACATGCAGCCTAGTAAGAAAAATATTTTATTCCCACATGGGAAATCCATGGGTTTTCAAAAAATAGGAATTTTGTGCTAAAAAAAAATGCACCTGGAAAGAAAGCACCAACCTATTTCAAAAACAGCTTATACTGTTTTGGGTTTTTTCAAATTTCAGACCTGCCAATTCAAATCACACTCCAATGACTAAGCAAATATTTCAAAATTATTTGATCCCAAGCAAGTGGAACACAATAAGGATGCTTAATTGAAAAACAAAGGTAGAATACAAGTATCAGCTTTCTCCTCCATATCTTTGTACAGCTATTAACAACAGAATACTCTTTTTCCACAAAAGCACATATCTTCCCCACAAGCTCCTTCACAGAGGAGGAGGCTACAATTAAACTGATAAATCCTAACCTGCCATAAAGCACAATCTTAAACCGTTTAAGTTTATAGAAACCCACTGAGTTAAATTTTTTCTTCTACAACCTGTATTAAGTGAAAAGCCAGAAAACCCCCAAATCCAGGCCTAAACAGTAGCACAGGTTGTGAGGACATGCACGCTGCTGGCTGCTAACTACTCCCCTTTGCTGGGGACATCCTCAACACACCACCTGAGCATTGCACTTAGTAATGGGGGGAACCTCACTCATCAAAACTGTGTCTAACTTAATGCACTGTGAGGCAGAGGTGGATGGACTGCTAAAGACAGATTCAAGCAAGATAAATTCCCTTTGATTCACAAAAATATTAAAGAAAACTGACGAGGGAGGTGGCCTTTTGGCCAGCATGAGCTCAACTGGAGTTGAAGCTGACCAGAACTGTGGGGGACAATAAAACGATTTCTTTAAAATACATCGTCAAAAGGCAGTGCAGAAATGTCACCAGTCTGTTACAGGATGAGGATGGTCACCTCACACTCAGGGATACTGACAAGGTGGAGATGATTAATGCTTTCTTTGCCTCTGTCTTCAACACCAATGGACTATCCTGGCTGTGAAAATGCTAAACTCCCAGGGGACCCTGAAGTTCTGAGGAATCTGCTGCTCCAGCTGGATCCATATAAATTTATGGGGCCTGATGGGATTCATCCAAGAATAACTAAAGACCTGGCTATGTCATCTCAAGGCCTCTCTGGGTGGTTTTTGAAAGGTGTTTGGAATCTGTAGATATCCCAGTTGACTGGAAGCTGGTTATCAAAATTCCAATTTTCAAAAAGGGCAAGAAGGAAGACCATAGAAACTACAGGCCTCTCACTCTCATTTCAGTGATGGGTAAAGTCATGGAGATTATTCTGGGAGGTATTGGGAAACACATGAAAGACAGCACAGTCATCGGTCACAGCCAACACGCCTTCATGAGGGGAAACCCTGCTTGCCAAATCTGATTTCCTTTTATGACAAGGTAACCCAAGTAGTTAATCAAGGGAAGCCAGTCAATGTAATCTTTTAGGATTTCACTAAAGTTTTTGATATGACCTCTCAGTGTCTATGTGGACAAAGCATTCATCACACAGCTGGAAAAGCACCTGGGTGGGCAAACCTTGATGTAGGTACAGCCTCCTGCTGTGCCTCTTAGTGTCTGGTCACCAGGTCCCTGGGCTCTTTGTTATACACAGGATCCAAATTCATACATAGCCTCTTGCCTAGGGTACTTCAACCATCCAGAGCTCAACCTGCAGCTTCAACTGCAGTAGCACAGAGCTGCCTGCACTGCATGTATTCCATAACACTGTCCTCAGGAGCATCAAGCACACCAAGGGCTAGGGAGGGGACTGTCCTGCTCTGCTCTGCACTGGGGTGACCTCACCTTGAACACTGTGTCCAGTTTTGGGCACTGAAACACAAGAAAGATATTACCCTATTAGAGAAGATTCAAAGGACAGCCATAAAAGTGTTGAAGGGCCTTGAGGGGAAGCCGTGTGAGGAGCAGCTGAGGTCACTTGGTCTGCTCAGCCTGGAGGAGACTGAGGGGACACCTCACTGCAGTTACAACTTCCTCATGAGGAGAAGAGGAAGGGCAGGCACTGATCTCTGCTCTGTGGTGATCAGTGACAAGATCCAAGGGAACGGCCTGGAGCCGTGTCAGAGGAGGTTTAGGTTGGATATTAGAAAAAGGTTCACCCAGAGGGTGGCTGGGCAGTGGAACAGGGTCCCCAGAGCAGGGGTCACAGCACCAGCTTGAGACAGTTCAAGGAACGTTTAGACAATGCTCTCAAGCACATGGGGTGGCTCTCAGGGATAGTGCTATGCAGCACTGGGAGCTAGACTCGATCATCCTTGTGCGTCCCCTCTAACTCAGAATAGTCTGTGATTCTATGTTGCTAATTTTAAACTAATCGTCCAGAGTAGACTTTTTTTTTCCATACTTACAGAGTAAATCTAGTAATTAAATGCAACTGTTGCCAGACTTAAAGCCCTCTCAGATGATATGGCCTAGTTACTGTAAAAAGCATCCTACCAGCCCCCCCCAAGGTAGAAGTCAAACCTATTAACGTTACAGCTTATCCTGCCCTATTTCCACTTGGCAGTCTCCTGTAATGCTGATTTAATATCTGACAAAAATAGCACAAAGACGCTGTCATTTTTCATTAGAGAATGTCAGCTCAATACAAGCATTTTTAACTCTGCTGAACTTGGGTTAGGGAAGGTAAATGATGCTTGGTCATGTGAAGAAAAATCTACGTATGTACTTCTGGATAATGCTGTCCTCCTGATGACCCAATGAGTCTTTTGCAATACCAAAATTTACTACCATCAGAATTTCTACTACTTTAGCTTAGCCATCCATATTCACCAGCTTTAAAACTGAGAGTTAACTATTACCTAAAAATTTATTTAAAAGAGGAGTTATTACACGCTATTTTTCAATGCCCCACTATCTGGCCCCTAAGCAGCACAAATTACCACTTCTGTTTTGGTTTTTCCCCCAAAACCATAAATTACAGCCTACCCAGTCCATGGTGTTGATCCCAATTTCTGTGGTGTTACTCACAAGTTTATTCATTAGGTACTGCAACAGATTAATAGTTTTACCTGTGTGATCCCCAAAAGAGATACAACTGCTATGTTTTTGTTGCATTATCTTACCTAAGTGGGCAGAGTCACCTTTCATCCTATGCTGAGGATCCTGCCAAGCATTTCCTAGATACCTCTAGATCCTTCTTCTCCTACAATGGGATTCTTGAAAAGCAAATGCCAGTCCTAGCTTAAGATCTTTGATTTTTCAGCTGTCCAGTTCTTTTACATTATTCACAAATGGTAACACCTGGAGCTAAAATAGGACAAAAGGAATCTTGTCACATACATAAAAATGGTACAAAACTGCCCTTTAAAAAGAAGTAGACATATACATAATTAACAGTCTTGAGAGAATGAGTTCTTTGCCTAACTTAATAGAAGGGTTTTTTGAACGATAAGAGAGTTCAAGTAATTTTTAATATAATTTATATATGTATATTAAATTGTAGGTATCATATAGGCTTTCTTTCTTTCCCCATTTCTTCACACTATCTGCTCTGTGGTCATTGATTCTGCAACATAACTGGAAGCACTTGTCAAACTTGATTTCCCTTTCAATATGATAGGGATTGAGGTTTTTATACTCTCCCAAGGGTGATAGATTTTTACAAGCTTTTTCAAAGAAAATTTAGCTAAAAGCACATATTAAAAACTTATAATTCAATATCTCAAAACATTTTGCCTATTATTGTTGCTAGCAACACAAAAGATTACTGTAAGAAGTGATAGTTACTTTCTACAACAGCAATACTTTGGCTATAGCAAGCTCATTATCTCATTGCACACAGTCTTCAAACCAAACTTATTGAGCACTAGAAGTTTGCCAAGGTGTTAATTTCTGGTGAATATCACAGAAGAAGTAGCACTTATTACAGGTCTGATTGTAGAAGGCCCTGCATATTTAGCCCTGCACCTGTACAGAGCTTTTCAAACCCAGGTGATGAATGACTATGTTCAGCTTTCAGATAATGCCAGGGTAGCAGTGCCCTTTGTATTGATGTCACTCAGTTACAGAAAGGCAAACCAGTTAAAAAAGTGACCAATGTATAGATAACTATACAAAGCAATTGGAGAGAGACTGTCATTTAATCACTTATGTACCACCATGCATCCTGATTTTTACCAAGTTCAGAAAACTCGAATCCCTTCACTACTGAACACCACTGTCCCTTTTACATCAGATTTTTTATCTTATTTCAATTCCTGCCTTTTCTCTAGTAATGATATCAACTGCAAATTCCCATGTCTCAGTTTTTGTTCTAAGCATACTTACTCCTTAAGGGAAAGTGAACAATTTCCTCTGGGATTTCCACAAAAAGAATCTAATTTAAACCACAATAACACTTCAAATTCAGTCTGCAACTTGTCATTAAGATCTCAGGGACAATGAAGCCAAGGTATACAGGATATTAGCAGTTCCTAAAGTGAGGGAGAAGGGGTGTCTCAAGAAAGCTCAGAAAATGTCCATTCAGCTTTTATTTCTTCATTTTTTTCTAAAGCTTCTGCCTCCAGATCATAAACTCTCCATCTTCTATTGGCCACATGGGAATTGTAATGTTTAAACTTGGCAGCTGGTGAAGGCCCACAGCCCCAGCTGCAATATCATCATCTGGTTTCCTGAAACAGAGGGATGTGCTAGAATTGTCACTTGACCAGGGCACTCAGAAAAGCCTCCTCTCCCTAACCAAGGGCAACCACTCTTCCCTCACTTTGGCACAGGTGCCATGACATCTGGCAGCAAGGACAGTTAGCTGTCCTGGCAGGGAGATGGGAGTATAAATGTCTAAAGGGTGGGAGACTGACCTCACAAGCTCCTGTTAAGCACATCTGGAATCCACGACATGCACACTTGCAGGGGTGGTAGGAGGAAGGGGACAGTTGTTGTCCAACTATGCACGCACACTTTGAAAAAAAACCCTTGCAATACAGACCAGAAAGTCTGAGAACTACTGATAAATAAATAAGACCTCAACAAAACCCTAGTAAAATCATGTGGCTTACAGATACAGAAAATTAAATGCCTTCAATATATGGCAAGTCCATTGGTGGCTCAGGTGTAGTAGCTATGGAAAATTCTGAATTTACTGTAATGCTTCAAATCTGAAGCATGAGGTCCCCAGATATAAGGCCAAGCAGCCTGTGCCAAATTTTCAGGAAGTTCTCCTCATTACACCTGTAAAAAGGATAGACTACGGAACTTATTTTGGGGGTTTAACAATCTCATCACTACATTTCTGCCTTGTGCAAAGTCAGACACACACTTCTAGCAAATCTTTTACTACTTTACTATCTCCCTCTGGACCCTAGGAACACACCAGACACTGTTCCTTACTGTCCTTCATAAAGACAAACGAATGGGGTAATTTGTAATTGGTCAGATTTGGAGAGATAAAGTTGACCTACAGTATATTTATTCCTTTAAATAAGCTTTCAACTTTTCAGTAACGAATCTTTCTTTACTGTTTCAGCCCATTGGTTCTGCCTGCTGTACTACCTACTCCTTGACAACAGCAGCTTCAAGGCTGTACCTCTGAGGCTGATCATTAGCAACACATCTCACTGGAGAACAACAAATACTGTAGCTGGGATCCCTGCAGCAATCTTGTTAGGATGAATGGCCTCAGTGGTGTGATTGGCACATGGTGTGACTCCTGATGTGTCCTGTACAGGGCCAGGAGCTGGAATCCATGATCCTGATGGGTCCCTTCCAACTCAGCATATTCTGTGATTCTATGATTCTCACTCATTTCCTGCTGACTCCAGAACTGTGACCCCTTGATCCAGAAGACCAGAAGGTATCAGAAAGCATCCAAAAGACACAAAATGGTAATCAAATCAATGATTCTACCTATTTTTTTCTCACAGCCATAAACAGAGTCTCTGCATAAATATCTGGTAGCCTTACAATCCTTACTATCACACAGCAGGTATCCTTACTTACACAAAAGAAGATGTGCACTCAAGACTCTGAGAACAGACCTTAATATATTTTCCTTGTTGTGATTTGATTTAGATTAGAAACCGAAAGTTCTTAAAGATCAGTTAGTTTATTGTCTTTCTGCTAATTTCTGCTAATGCAAATGAATACTTAATCTCTCACTCCAAATCCCACAAGCACTTTTTCCTCAAATGGAGGAAGTTCCATGTGAGGTTACCCAGAGAACAGCCTCCTAACTTCTGCATATGCGTCAGTCAGAGCCTTCTTCTGGAAAGAAAGGCGTTATCTCCAACTATCTGTATCACTGTTACTGCCACATTGTTCTCATTTCCTTCCTAAACAGCCACTTCTCCACTTTAATTTTTGTTTTGAAAACTCTCTGTACATTAATCAATTTTACTTTCCTAAAGACCTCTGAAATCTTTTAAATCAGGAAAAGAAAGGGTAACACAATATTTAAAAGGATATTTTTTTAAAGGTACATATTTATAACGCTAAAAGATCTTCTGTATTACCTATTGTCTGCTGCTGTGAGCAGGAAAACATTGAAGGTTATAAACATAAAAAAAAGCAACACAGCAAATCTTTTCATTTTTGCATTCTCAGTGCTTTGGTATTATTAAAAAGCACCCAGGGTTACAGTGCAGAGAGGAAAAGGGTATCGCCTGAAGTTAGCTAAAAAAACCTAAATTCTATTTTAAGCTGGTACTGTTTGACAAGGAATTTCATTTTGTTGTTTAGAGCTTTTAGTGCAAGAAAAGGGAGGGAGTGTTGTACAGGAAGATTTATTTATCTGTCATCTTTAGCTTAACAAACTTTTGGGCAACTGACAACAGAGCGAACACACACATTTCTACGACTGAACAAAGAGCACACCACTGCATTTCTGAGAAGCAGTTGAGATTAAACTCCTACTTCCCTTATGCTGAAGCTGCACCGAGGCACATGCTGTTCCTAGGTGTTGCAGGGAGCACACTCCAAGATGCCAGCTCAGTTCAGGGGGTCAGCTCTGCCTCTCCTAACACAATGCAGGGTATGCTGGTCCTAACCTCTGGACATATTCCTGGGCTCTGACAGGTTCCAAATAATGTGCCAGAGCAATGCTAGTAGGAAACACAGTCATTACTGTTTCATACCTCATATCCCTTACCTGTGCAGCTTCTGAAGTGGAAAGCACTCCAATACAAAACATGAATTTAGTAATAATGTTTCTCAGAAAATGATGAAGCAGCATGTGTTACTCTCATATATATCACAAAGGCAAGTAAACAGCTGATCTAGCTAATGAATCAGACACTGTTTAGATTTCATCTTTGGCAGTGTTTACTTAATATAATTGTATTTGTTCTCAACAAAGACTGAATTATTTCCTGAGAGGACTGTCATAGATATTTCTTCCTCAGGTCAAGACCAGGTAACCAAGACAGAATGCTGCCTTATCAGGGGCAGGACTGTAAAAACTCTTGCAATTCCTTTATTGGTACACAAACAAGCTAAAAAAAGACTCCTGAATTAGACCTCACATATGAATGGAAGCAGGCACAAGGGTTCAGCTCAAAAGTCTCCAAGCAAAAGCCTTCAGGATCATGAGAAAGGACAGCATGATGCGTTACAGCACCTGAGTAAGTTGATACAGCACATGCACAGCTACAATACTTCAGTGGTCACCCCAGAATAAGCATCTGAAGATGGTCACTGGCCTGCAAAGCAATGCAACCACAAGTTTTTCCCCCTGAGATTGTCACTTTGAATGTCTGTTCACAGTCCTTTCCTGAGCAGGAAAAGTAATTTGACTGGTTTTGATGCAAAATGTCTACTGCCTGACATTTTCTTGGAGGTATACAAATAAATTCCTGAAGATCTTTCCACACACAGAAAATCCCACATTGTGTCTAGAAGAACAGATTACAAAAACTTCACCACTTAATAAATTGCTTATCTTAAAAAAAAAACGCTATGGCCTATTATCTCAGCAGTAACTGCCAAGACACAGCAAACTGTAACAGCTTCAGGAGACAGAGCATCAACTGAAGGAGTCCAAAGTCACTTCCAGTTTTCAACAACAAGACTTCTGTCAACTCGCTTGCCTTACACAATGAACCAAAGCAGCCCACTAGAGAGGTCCAAGATCATTAGTGAACACATAATAAAAGATCTCTTTTTAAGATAATCACTGGAAAATTTTATGACTTTACCAAGATTATTTTAATCTTGGCTAATCTTACTTCAAGCAGATCTTCTTAAGTCCAGTTATGTCCTTGAGCTCTAAAACATCTGTGGAAAACGGAAGAATTACTTTGACTCCTTCTAAGACCCTGGTGTCAAAGGGTCAGATTGTTTTCACCTGACTAACACAAGGCCACGGCAAGACTCATACTGCAGATTTGTTCGTCTGACCTCCTGAAACATTTCTGGAAGTTAGGTGAAGCGCTGACCACCTCGCGTATCACCTGTACTCCCACCATTTCGGCATGGGAGACCTGCACCACCAGCTGCGTAAATCCAGCGCCTTTCGGCTTTCCGCACGCTGCTCTTAAGGTTACCTGATCTGCTGCTTCTCCTTGGCCAAACCTGCCCTTTGGTTAGTAAAGCGTCGGGGAGCCGATCCGCGGCAGCTAGGTGAGTTGGCGAGGGAACACCTGCACCCTTTGTTGAAGCTCTAGGGCACCTTTGCAGGACGCTTACGCAGGGGACACCGGCGCGGTTATTTAGGGATGGAAAACCTCCAAAGGGAAGACGATCCCACGCATTTCGGGTGCCTAGGGCAGCGGCGGCGGGGAGGTCCCGGGAGGGAAGGGCCCCGGCGGGACGCTGCCCGCACCACCGCGCCGGTGGCGGACACCGGCGGCGCGCTCCCGGCGGGCGGGGGGGATGCGGCGGCCCCGGCCGGGTGGGGCGGCGCGGACCNCAGCACGGCGCGCAGCAGGAAGCCCAGCTTCAGCCGCATCCTCCCGCCCGCCCTCTGCCTCCCGCCGCCGCGCACGCAGCGCCCGGCCCCGCGCACCGGCCGCCTTCCGTCCCCCGCGGCACCGCTTGGCGC
>VXBI01008945.1:6224-35812 GCA_013397375.1 Toxostoma redivivum
CCACGCTCAGAGGTGACGCCGTGATCACAGGGTAGGCCTGGCTTTAAAGAAGACAAGGTGAGGTGGCATTGCTGAAACTTGAGTGGACCCTCGCTCCTCCTCCCTGCCTCCCCAGCTCTCCACAGCTCCTCACCTCTTCCTGAAGGTTACTTGGGTGGCATCTTCAAACAGGAAAAGGTCAAGGCTTCATCACAGAATCCTGTAATACTTCCAGAGTTCTCAAGAGAGCAGTGAACCATCTCTGTTGGCCGCTTGGTGAGGGGGTCTCAGCTTAACACAAGTGCACTGCCTGAAACATGCTTAGAGTTGCACCAAAACACCACTACCCTAACCATACAAATACATACATTTTAAAAAACAAAACTCAGAAAAGATTCCACCAAAAAAAGTCAACTCCAATTACCCATAACCAAGCTACCAAATATAATTTAAAAAAAGCCATGTCCAATCCCCTTAAAAAAACCCTCAAAAATATATGCCAAAAAAAAGGAAACCAAAAGTAAAAAACCGTGCCTCTAACCAAATAAAGACAAAAAAACATGTCTTTTAAACTATATAGATTCATTAACCTAACACATCAAAACCACAAAAATATAAAACCTTAGNTAGATTCATTAACCTAACACATCAAAACCACAAAAATATAAAACCTTAGTCAATACTAGTACACAGTACATACTAATTCCTTCATAACATATAAAAACAAAACCTATTTCTATTAGTAACGTAAGAAAAAAGCACAAAACTGTAATAAAACATAAAAAAAAACCTAACTAGAAATAAAGTTTTAAAATCCCATTATAACTAACCCAGAAACTCATACATTCTAAACATAAATTTCCTCCAAAACAAATATTCCAAAAACCTCAAATAATCATTTAAAATGACTACTATTGAGAGGAATTACAGATTTCTTTACAAACAAGCTGTGGGTCTGCTGGTAGATAAGACTAGCTCTGAGAGATAAAAGAAACAATGGGAAAGATTCCACTTCCAATGATTGATGAATGGAAAAATGTGGAGGGAGCAGAAAACATTCCCAAAGCAGAAAACCTCTCTATGTCCCTGGAACAGGCCCCATGGAAAATTATACCTTAAAAGATAAGAAACTGCTTGCTTAGGGATGAATACCAAAAGGAATTCAACTCCCCATTAGTGGACCCCCTGGGTTATCTTTCTGCAATATTAGTGGTTCATTTTCTTTTAGTATTAATAGGCTAGTTTTAAATGTAAAATGCTTCGTGGATTGGTAAGCATTTAGAATCCCCTTTGGTGCAAAATGTAAAACCCCCATAAGATATAAAAACCCCTTAGAAACCCCACCTGTTGAATATGCTAGAGTGGATACCTTCACAGAATAAAGCTATGGAATTGTGCCTTTCTCCACATTCCGATCTCTTCACTCTGCTGGCTTGAGGCGCATTACAAGCCAAATTCCATCTGGGCAAGGCTTGGAATCGTGCTGTGTCACTGATTGAAACAGTCTGGGGAACGCGCGGAGACCCCAAAACCCAATAGCGACAGAAAAAGAGAATTGCCTTTACAAACAAACTGTAGGTTTGCTGAGAAATGAAATTGGATATTAAAAGATGAAAGAAGCAATGGGGAAAACCCATGAATTCTATGAGAATTAAAAATTAAAAGGGAGGGTTGTACATTAGAGGGGAATCTCAGGTATCAAGCGTTCCAGAAAGTCTGTACCTCTCAAGTATCTCAGCTAATGGGGAAAGAGAGAGGGAAATGCGGCCAGGAAAATAGGATAAAAGGAGGCTGTGTCCTCCAAAAATTTGAGAGATCCCAGGAGAATGCTCCATGGCCTCTCCCTTTATTCAAATAAAGTAAAAGGGCTCCTCTGTCTCCTTTTTGAACATATACCTCTGGTGTTTGTGGATTAATTTTCCTGATGCTATAAAAGCCACAAAAACATTGAACAATTAAGCATCTTACTTAAACTATATAAAAAAATCTATAAGAAAACTTCCTTTAAAAACCCAACAAATACCAATTACTGTTGGAGTGAGTTGGGCTTTGCATCACTAATTAGTGGTTTGTTATCAGTCTCGTCTGTTTCTGTTTGGAGCCAGGATTATTAGAAAGGCACTTGAGACGATTTCTCGTGTTTGGACTTGGATGTTTATTACATCTTATCAAAATTTACAGAAAGCATAGCAGCACTTCTAGCTGCTTGCTAGAAGTAGGAAAAATGGCTCTAAGCTGAGCCTGTTTCAAGGCCTTTTAAAGCTAAAAAGACCAATAAAAGTTTTACACCTATATTATTTATACTTTTAACCCAATAATAGATTCCCATGACCCTTAGAGTGACTTTCAACTGACCAATCCAAAATACCTAAGTTCCGTGAAGAAAAGGAAGAGAAGAAGACGAACAAGAAGAAAAGACAACACCCCAAATTCTCCATCTTGTCTCATAGCTACTACCACTATACTGTAAAAACCTCAAATTTAAAACCCATCACCCAGTGAAAACACACACATCTAACCCACTACACATTTGTGATTTCTAACTTATTATTCATATTTACAAGTCTTCTCCAAGGTTTCAGGTCCAGTGCAGTGTTTTCCAGAGAGTCTGTGCCTCAAAAACTCCAGTTTCCTGAGATCCAACAAATTACCTCCTCAATAATACACCACCACCAATACCAAACATCACTAAATCAATGATATTACCATGACTTAGCTATCATGGCTGAGGCCTGATCCAGCAGATGGGTCTGGCATAGGCCACACTGTCCAGGACATTGCTGCTAGACAGGCCATACCTACAGAATCAGTGAAAATAAAGGGACGAACCGTGGAGTGACAACTTCATCCACAAAAGTTAGCCAGGAGCTTTGCCAAAAGACTGGAATAAAAACTCACATCCCTGGGAGGGATAAAAGCAGATGGAAAGAATGCAACACGTGGTGATGAAAAGCAAGCTGAATGACTGAAACCATTTTAAATGGGTAAGAGGAAACGGCCTAACATGATCCCAGGGGAGGTTTAGGCTGAATACTGGGAAATCTTTTAGTGGAAGGGCTGTCCATCCCTGGCACAGGCTGCCCAGGGCAGTGGTGAAGTCCCCATCCCTGAAGGGATTTAAAGCTGTGTGGATGTGCCATTTGGGGACATGGGACATGGTGGCCTCAGCAGCTCTGGGGGAATGGTTGGGTACTGCCATCCCAGAGGGCTTCGCTAACCTGAACAATTCTGCAATTCCAAGACCTCTATCTATGTGGCCAGCACAGACACACCTGTGCCTGCTGCAAACATCACTTCACTTCCTCTCCTTTGGTTGCTTGCCAAATATTCTCTGGTGACAGGTAATATGGGAGCACTCCTTGCTGCAGAAAAAGCCAGCAAGATTAGATCAAATTCTCTTCAGAAAGGTCTAACAGGATTGTTATGCTAAGGCCTGAGCAGCAGGCCTAAGCCAAAGTTGATTTATAAGATGAATCCTGGGCACTATGTATACCAGCAGTATTATTTAGCTAAAAATAGATGACCGAGACACTTATGCCAGCTGTTTAACTCCAAACTGGTTGCTTTAGAAACTTTCACATAACTGTGTGTAGCTATCTGCAAGAAATGTATAATTTTAACTTTCCCAACTGACATGAATAGAGGCTTGTTTGTATGATATTTTAGGGGAAAATCTTCCTACTGAAGGCCTGGGCTCTTGCCAAGCTCTAGTCACAGCTGGTTGGGAAGTGTGCCATCAGAACCAGACATTCCTGTGTTAAAAATATAATCAAGTCACTCTGACTTGCTGATTTGGGCCTATAAAAACTGGAGTCCCTCTCAGGGCAAATTCAAAGACCTCAGCTATGGATGGATGCATCATATAGGATTTTCCCAATTGCTGGTAAGGGTTCTTCAGGTCCTCTTTGTGAAAGGGGGCTCCCCAGCGATTGCAGACTCTGGATGATGGTAATGTAGGCAACTGGTGATGTATTTTTCTAAATCACTGTTTTCTCTCTCTCTTTCTTGTATAGTAATGATGAGGTGTGTTACCTTGCTAATTTTTGCAAAGAAGTTTCCTGGACTGTGGTTTTATTTTCTTTTCCCTTTTTCTTGGAATTGTTCAAACCTGCTCTGGACTGAAAACCCAGGGGAACTCACACCTGTGGCCCACCAGGCCTGGCCTGGGCCACAGCATTTCCCAGTGCCAGATGGACTGAGAACAGACTGAGTGACCCAGGCTGCAACTCACAGAAAGGATTCTTCTGAATCTGTCATCTCTTCGGAGCAGCGAGAGGTTTTGCTGTTTAGTATTGTTTATTTTTGTGCTGGGAAGTGCTTTGCCTGTTAAATAAACAGGTTTTTTTCCACTTCTCTCTGAGGAAATATTTTTCCCTGAACCAGCCGGGGGAGGGACTGCTTGAATCTGTTTCCTAGAGGGACCCCATTCAGAGGTTTCCTCTCAAATTTGCCCTAAACCAGGACAGTCACTAAACCTAAGTGCATAGTAAGCTGATTGTTTGATTAAATATATCATTTTACTGTTTTGTTACCTTTACATTCATAGTAAAATAAGAGCTTTCTATTGGTGTCTGTGTCCTTAAATTCACCCCCATCAGCTGGCAGAACACAAGATCCAGCTAGCACTGTTCCCAGCTGCCTGGAAAGCTCCCATTACCTCCCAGTAGCAAAAAGAGAGGGAATCACCTTGTGCCAAAGGACAATGACACAAGAGCTGTGGGGAGAGAGTGGCAGAGATGGGAGAGGAACAGTAACATTAGAAGTTTCCAAAGGGAACACCTGCCAAATCCATCTCCAAGACCTCCAGAAAACATCTTCCAACTGAGCTGTGAGTGGAATATATTCCTTTCTTCTACTCACAGACCTTTCAGCAACAGCCAGGAGCTGCTCTGGATGGAAGATCCCCTCCCTGTTGATATATGTGGCTTTTTCCTCGTCACCATTGCATTCAATTGGGAGCAAAAGAAGGAATGAACATGGAAAACAGTATCCATAATATAGCAGATATTTCCATATGCCCTCCAGTAAATAACATCCCAGGTTATTGAGATTAAAGTCCCATTTAGCTGGGCAAAGCAAGAGGAAAGACTCCTGGTCCCAATCTCTGACACCTTCCTTTTGTAGTACCTGTCACCCTGCAGTGTCAGGAAAAGAGGGAATAGCTTCCTGCTGACAGACGGCAGGGATAGATGTGATATTGGGAAGAAATTCTTCCCTGTGAGGGTGCTGAGGCCCTGACACAGGTTGCCCAGAGTTGTGGCTGCCCCATCCCTGGAAACATTCAAGACCAGGTGGGATGGGGCTTGGAGCAACCTAGGATACTGGAAGGTATCCCTGCCTATGGAACTGGAGGGGCTTTAAGGTCCCTTTCCACCCAAACCATTCCAGGATTCCATGATTCTATACAAGATGACAAGTGCTCAAATTTGAGCTGGTAAGTTTAGGTAGTCAACTAAATTATCAAATTAAGTCCAAGCCTCTAATATTTTATGGAACAGTAACTTTTAGAAGGTAATAAACACTTAGAAAGTCAAGGAAAGGGCCCAAATTAGCAAATATCCCAAGGCTGTGGTGTCTGAATATTGGATTTCAACAAGGTGAACCACTTGCCTGACAGATGACTGTCATGCTGTGACAAAGCTGCATCTTCCCTGGATGGAATTCTCCAAATAACTTGTTATGGACCCCGTTTCTATTGCTCCTGAAGGGAAAATGACAATAACGACCAATAATAAAAATTAAAAGGTCACATGTTATGAACAGACCGCATATAAAACAGTACCTTTATAGAGACTCAGTTAAACACTTAATTTGGGTAAAAGATTAGAAACTAATTAGGGAAACTGGTTGTCATCCTGAGGTTTATTCATGTTGTGGATAAGAAGTTCAGGTGTAATTTTGAAGATCTGAAGAGCTGGATATTACTTGTGTTTATATTTTGATTATCAGAGAAATAGGGAGATCATGATACCTGGTTTTGTTTTCCCTAAACACATCACAGACTTAAATAAACCAGAAACATCCATACATGGACAGCTCTAGATCTTGCATCATCACCAAAAGGGTTAAAAATTATTTATGCAGCTTTTAAAAGTAATTATGTGAGAGCAGTCCTAAAGGTCTTTCATTTGACCAGAACTTGTCTTATGTGGTTTTGTGAAAGGATCACATTCATAGAAAAACCCCACCCCAATAGCAGAGGTTAAGCAGGAAAAAGAAATAATAAAATTATGACCCTGAAGCAGTTTATCCGGCTCTTTGGAGCCAGTGGTGATCTGAATGACTTCCGACCTTCACTGCAGCAATTCTGTAGCTGTGATGAAACCCATGGGAGCCAATTTGGCTGCCTCAGCCTAAGGGAAAACCCAATGGAGCACTGCCAGAAGAGTTCATGCCATTTGTTAACCCCCAGTAATTAATATTTCCTGCCTTGCATTCCATGCACATTTTACTTTATAGACCTTGCGTTATTTGCTACCCCAGAAAAGAACTGAAATTCTGCTCCAAGAAAAAGCTCCAACACCTCTTTTGTGTGTTTTATGGAAATACTCCCCCCTTGTTCCCCACCTTTTCAGTTCAATCCTGTCCTGGTTCATTTTGTCCCTTCCTGTCACATGTCATGTCACACCTTTTAAAATCTTTACTGTCCTTTGGAAACCTTCCCAATTCACCAGCACTCCTTAACTCCTTAAACCTGTGGAGTATCTTGGGTTGAAGTTTCAAAACATCCTTTTTAGGATTTCGTCAGCTTTGGCTTCACTGGTGCCTTTAATGTTCAGCAACTCCTTCTCTGGTGCATAACCTATGGTCTCCACCATGTGAAATCCAGCTTTTTATAGCTTCTTATCATTGGCATTTATACCACATTGTTGGGAAGGAGCGGGAGAAAAGGACACATGCTGGTGCTTTTGGATTGTTTTGAGTTTGTTTTTTTTTTGACAGAACACAAGAATGTAGCAATAGAGTTTTCAAATCCACCTTGTTTTAAAGGAAAAAGGTTTAGGTTGGATATTAGAAGGGAAAACTTTCCCTTGAGCATGGAGGGGCCCTGGCACAGGTTGCCCAGAGAAGCTGTGGCTGCCCCATCCCTGGCAGTGTCTAAGGCCAGGCTGGATGGGGTTTGGAGCAACCTGTGATAGTGGAAGGTGTCCCTGCCCATGGCAGTTGGATGGAAGAGGATGAGCCTTTAAGGTCCTTCACAAGCCAAACCATTCAGGGACTCCACGGTTTCAACTTTACCAGAGGCCCTGCCAGAGCCAGCAGCGCCTCTACTCGCGCCTGCGATCCGGAATTGCTGACGTTCTCCGCACAGCGTCCCCTCACTTTGCTCAATTCCAGCCCTTTGTTTAATGCCCCTCACGGCCCCTCCCTCCCAGCTCCTCAGGCTCCTGCAGCTACTCCACTCGCCTGCTTCCTGCACTGAGGAGGAGCTGGGGGAACCTAAAGGATGCTGCGGGACGCACTGCGGGGCTGGGCCTGTCCCGCCATGACTGGGGCTGGGGCAGGTTTCCCAGGCAACTGGAGATCAGTAAGGACTGGTGTTATGGAAAGCAGGGACCTGCAGGGATTGTTTTTTTGCGAAGCTGAGATGAAATTTCTAAAAGTGACACAAAATTTTAATTCCTTTAGTTTTTGTGGACGATGGGAGAAATAGATCAGAACTGACTTTGTGGTAAAAGAGGGTCTGAGGAGCTGCATCCCTACATGTGGTGTGATGTGCGTGATTAAAATGAAGACACAGCCCCAGAGGCTGATGGTTTCTGCTCATTCCCGTCCACAGTTGTCCCCAGCATGTTGCTAATCCAGAGGGACCTGCTCTGGTTTCAGGCTGTCTGTGCCCTGGTGTCACAATCCGCTATTAATACAGAGTGGGGGTCGTAATGATTCATTCAGTCTCAAAGGTGCAAAGAGGCAAAATGCAGGGGACAAATCACAGTTCATTCAACAACAGTAATGCATTTTTATTAAATGCCAATAACTCAGCTGCGACAGAGGGAAGAGATATAGGAAACAAAGTATAGAGAGAGAAAAAGAAAGAGGGGTGGGAAAATAGCTACCACTGAGACAAGACGGACGTCCTCATGGGCCAGCCAGTGGACGGGTCTTCATCCGTGGGGAGATCTCAAGGGTCTTCTCCAGAGGGTCACTCTTCTTTTAGTCCTCTTCCAAAGCGAGTGGCTTCTGGCCAAGAAGCGGGAAGATTTATGGATCATTGTGAGGTGCTCTGGGAGGCAGGTGCAGACATGCAGTACAAGCAGTCTCTGGTTGGTGCCATAACAGCACAGTTCAGTGACCACAACACACCTGCACACGGTCACTGGGCAACATCCACCTTGGCCAGGCCAGGAAACCATTGTTTGGAGTCCACCTGGGTGGGAGCCCCTGGGGTCTTGTGATGGTCAGGAGGCAAAAACAAGAGAAACTTCGGTCCGACCCTTACAGCTGGTCACTGCAGTCCCCAGAGCCTGAGACACAGAGACAGCCCTCGCAAAGTGGTCAGTATCACTTAAATAGAAATGATGTGTGCCAGACTTGCTGTGGACAGGAATTACTCTGTGCTTGCTTGAGTTTTAAATTTTTGAATAAATTTTGGATGCATAATCACTTAATTTTGCCTTAAGGAGAGGGATTTTCCTCACCCCTATTTACAGATTATTCTATATAATTGCACATAACTTTATGAAGGAAAACAGGAAGAGCAACACTCTGTGCTAAATGAGATTATTTTTTTCTTTTGGCCATTTATTTTGTGTTAAACCTGCCTTTCCCAGTGTCCTTTGGAGTTTTAGCTATTTAGCTATTTCAGCTGACTCTGCCGTGAAAACGAGAAGGTAGGGATGAGTGACCAACACCCTGGGAAGGGCTGCGAGTCTGCCTGAGTCAGGGGCAAATGGTCAGGGCTTATCTTCTCCTGGTTTGAGGCCGAGTTTGGCAACACCACAACATTCCAGTGCAGGACCAGTGCCATGGGAAAGGGCTGCACAGCTGCCTTGAGCCCCAGCCCCTGTGTCAGCAGGGGTGGGTGGGTGGAACTGCAGCCTCCTTTGCTTCCTTCTGTCTGAGCAGCCAGGTTTTGTTTGCAGGAAAAGGTGTCTACCCTTCCTCTTCTCCCCAGTATTTTCTTAATAAAGTGGTACCTGGCTGGCAAGACCTCACATCATCCCCTCCCTATGCCATCTCTATGAAGTCCCCCAGTCTAGACAGCTTTGGTCTGCCAGGCCATATATCACACCCTCTCCTCCCTCTATGAATGTTTGAGCAGGCACAGGGAAGCAAAAGAAATTTTATAGCTTTCCATCTTCCTCACTTGTCATCACCACTGGCAACCTTCACTGTGGGGCTGTTTCTAGCAGAAGATATTTCTCCATGTTCTCTTCCAAAGAAGAAAGAACAAAAACAAGGTGGTGTTTGATGTGATGCTTGCCAGGTCTCCCAGGTTGGAGGTTACTCTTAATGAAATTAAATTACCTTCCTGGCAGCCTTGGAAGAAAAGATTCAACAGCAAGGTATGAATTAAGAGGAGATGATGACTCAGTTCTGGGAAAAAGAAACCTTTAAAAGCTGCTGAAGGAAATATTATTGCTTCAATAAAAAGTGCAGCATGCCAGGTTGTGGGACAGGTTTGCCCAGGCAGATCAAAGGCTGCATCCTAGCAGCAGATGATGCTAAGGCCAGTTCAACAGGAGGGACTGCACACACTGTGGATGGAGCAGAAAGTGCTCCCTAAACAGACAATCTCCCTGAATCCCTAGAAAGGCCCCCATGGACAATAATTTCATAGAGATATGAAACTGCTGGCTAGGTGACGATTTAGAAATGGAATGCAGACCCCCCCATTATCTCTTTGTAATATTATTGGTCCATTTTCTCTTAGCATCAATAGGCTGACTTTAAATGTAAAATCCCTTAGGGATTGATTAGGTTTAGAATCCCTGTAGTAATTGGTGCAAATTGTAAAACCCCTAAAAGATATATAAACCCCTGGAAACTTTTAAACTTTGGATGTGTTAGTAGGATACCTTTGTAGCTAATAAACTGCAGATTTGCGCTTGCTACGTATCTCGGTCTCTTCACTCTGCCGGTTCACGCAGCTCGGCAGGCCAACGAACTATCTGGGTACGGCTAGCCAGGTCCATTGTCACTGAGGGCTGCGAAAGCAGCCTGGGGACCCCTGGCCCCCCAAACCACCAGCGACACACACTGTGACTGACTCAATTTGAAACAGATCATACACAGCAGTCTTTTCTTGCTAAAAGTAGCTAATTATAAAAATGCACTGACTCTTGGCTTTGCAACAGATCTGATAAATAATTTTGTTCCTTAACTCACTCCTACCCTTCAAAGAAAAAGGACTTAAAAAGCCCATTTCTTAAGAGAACTGACAACTGTAGTAGATTTTTTTTCTTATGCGTTTTTAAATGACACCTGGATTTAAGGAATTACTCAGAATTAACCTTCAAAACAATAGATCTATCCAAAAGTTCAGATAAGGCAGCAGGAAAAAAGGCAGGATAGAGATTAATAGAGACTTCTTTCAAGTCTATCCATGACAATATTCTTTTTGTTACACCAGGCAAAATAACTCCTAGTTATTTCCCTGTTGTAGTGTTCCCTTACTACCCAGATTTTCTACATTGGCTTATTAGCTTAGTGGATGTACCTCATTGTGTAGATTACCTTCCTGACAGCCTGGGAAGGGATCTGTGGAACCCATGCCTGCTAAAAGCTGCATGCTGACAAAGGCTGCATATAAAATATCCTCATTTGCTGCAGCCAAATCAAGTAATTCCAAATGAAGTGTTCAAAAACAGTGAGTACCTTTGGCTGGTGTAGTCTCCCTGAGCTTCAGATTGTAATACAGACTGCAATACAGACTGCTGGTCTCACAGAGTTGTCATGAAGGTTAATTATTAATCTGTCTGAAGCTCACAGTTTGTAATTAAGTCTTCAATTGAAAAGAAAGAAATCAATAATGCTGGATTCAGGGACTAATTTCCAACAGGAATGTTCTAGTGCTCCACACTAAACATAGGAGGTAAGACCAAATACTAAAGTCTGAGAACTTTTTGTTTTGGACCCTCAGAGAGGAAAGAAAAAATATCAGATGGAATTAGAAGTAATATATTGTACAACAACCTGAAGGACAAAGTAAGGCACTCCTGGAGCATCTACTCAAGTGTAATATACACTTTTATCAGACTATCTTATGTGACTGATTCTAACATCTTCCTTTCCTATTTTCACAAAAATATTTTAACCTTCTGGTCACAAAGCTAAGGCAGATAGCTTATCAGTTTGGATAATTATTTGAAATGACACTGTGTCCTGGGGTGACTTTGTGATGTTGAATTGTATCCCCATTTGTCTGTTTAGCCCAGATATAAGTTTTGTACCTTTAAGGCTGGATTTGAGAGTGAGGAGGGGGAAGGAGAAGCGGTGCAATGTCTGAGGCAGTTGTTTTCAAAACACAGAGACAGGAGTTCCATTGTCTCATCCTCCTGGACTGTGTCACCATGGTGGACAGGGATAGAGCACTCCTTTGCTTTTAGCTAGTTTTTGACTAACTGAAGCAGAGAAGTTCCCCGGACAGTTTTTCCTTTTTTCCTGGAATTATTTGAACCTACTCCTGACTGGGGACCCGGGGGGAAGCACCAGGAGTCTGGACCTGCGGCCACCGGGGCCTGGCCTGGGCACGGCATTTTCCAGCAGCAAACTTTGCATTCAGTGTACTTCTCTCCAAAATCTAGAGGAGATATGTCTTGCAGTTACCCTCGAAGGGAATGACTGTGGAAGTTACACCAATGTAAACGAGTTAAATTAATTATGGTGAGCAGTTCTAGAAAGAATTTGATTTTCTATTTCCTGGCAAGTCACTCTTATTCCTGGAAGGATCAGTATGCCTTTCCAGAGCAGCAGTGAGGCATGCTGTAATATAAAGTAGCCTATACTTTTTTAGAGGATGAAGGAGACATCTGAACACTATGTAACATTTTCTACAGTCTCTTGTATTTCATTTTGGAATGATTTGGTTTTGGATTTAATCTTGGAATTATTGTAACTGAAATGCATAGAAAGCTTCAGCAATGAACTCAGAACATTCTTGTAGTGGATGAGGCCTGGGCGGGAAGAGCAAAGGGAGTAGATTTGCTTTATTGGTCCTTTTAGAGGCTACCTCAGGCATGCATGGCATTGATGGTATTATTTAAACCTGTTTTAAGAAATGTTCACAGCTATTGGTAATAAATACTCTGAGATGAGGTGTTCCCTGCTGTATGAAACCATCTTCATATTGGCTTTTTCCACAAATATGGCAACAGCCCATACACTAACAAAGGTGTCTGTTGTCCTTACTTTTGATTACTGCAAACAGCCAAGGGGTGTAGATGGCATTCTTCTGGGAATCTTCAAACAGGAGCAGCTTGTTCCAGAGTAACAGCTCCTGGCCATCACACAGGCATGAATTTTACGAAGCTGAAAATGCTGCATTTAGCAGGATGGCCTCCTTAGGTTTCAAGAGAAGCAGACTCAGTTTAAGCCTTCCCATACTCATCTGTGTTGGCACATTGAATCCCTTTATTTCAGAAATTACCACTTTAGTGGGCAATTTTGAACATGGCACTTTCACTGTTAGGATTTCAAGGCCCTGAAAACCCAATAACATAACCACCAGCTTCCCAGAAAGAAAGCAGGATTTTTTTGTCAGTAATGGCTTTTTTTATGTCTGTAAAAATACGTTTGAAATACTTTTTCCTTAAATGGTATTTATGTGTGCTACATAGTATTACTTCTTTATATACAATCAGTCTTCTTAAATAAGCAGAAATCTAACAGCATCTAGGTTGGCAGTGACATTAAGCTCATGGGTAGAACTGCGGGCTGAGAAAGGTATTAAAGCTGAAACAGAAACATTCATTATGCATTTATGTAACTACAGATTTGGTTGCTATATCAGAGATATTGCAATCAATTGAATGGTTTGTCTTTGCTCTTTCTGTCAAGAAATCAAGGTGGATTTGTAATTGAGAACACAGACTGTTAAAACAAGGAAAGTAGGAGATTATATACTTTCGCAGTTGCTTTTGATAGGCTTCTTCTGCATAAAAAAAGAAATGAGAAGGTGCTCTCCTCCTTCTAGAAGAAATCCAGAAAGTGGCTTTGGAGACCTGAAGTCCAGGTCTTAGCTGGCAATGTAGGTATCATTGTCTCTGAGCTACCTAAGTTAAGTCAAGAGTGAGGTATGATAACAGTGGGATAGCAAGAGATCAGGCAAGGATGACCAAAAAAGGGACTTGGGAGTAGATAAAAAACCCACACCCTAAGCTCAAAGCAGAGGCTGAATGGACCCAGTTCGATACATTGCAAGGCCTTTGGATGAGTTGGGGCTACACTGAAGTTGAGGGAAATGATGGTTTAAAAAAGACATGACTATATGCACATGGCTTGCTAGTAAAATTGCATGTTGGAGCTCAGGAACCTTACGTATGAGAGGGAGAAACCCAGCAGATGGGAATCATAGATGAATGAGTTTGTGGTTTTGAAAAGGTGTATGTCTTATTTCATAGCATGCCAGTGCTAAAGAGCTACTCTTCAGGCCACATATATACCACAATGCAGCTGGATGTTGCTTTTGTGATGGGTGGGTAGGTTTAGAAAAGAAGCAGAGAGTTAACTTATTTTGAACTATCTTCTCTATCTTGAAGCATCCCCAGGAAGCTGAATTTCAATAATTTGTAGTTTGAAATTTATGTGTTCTGAAGTTTTCTACAAAGTGGCAATACTGAGGAAAAAAATAAAATGTTTTGGAAATAGAACATCATATTTTAAAAATCACTTTTGTTCTTTGGTGTTGCAAAATGTGGAATATGTCAAGATTATCTCAAGTCAGCATGTTCTTTGATGTAAGATCTTTGTATATTTTTGTAGTGGTTTTAGTTCACCAATTTGAGATTTCCCGGCCAATGCACCAATTTTTGTGGTGGGTTTGGTGCTGGCCAAATCACCAGTGCGCCCACTAGAATTATTTACTCATTTCCTGCCATGAGAGAGGGTTAGGAAGGAAGGCAAAGCAGGCTCAAACTTTGAATGGTATAAAGAAAGACTTTATTAACAGAAACTAAAAGAAAAAATAAAAAGAATCAGAATAAAACCTTCTGAACACTTCTCCTCCCTCCTACACCCTCTTTTCTCTCACACTGACAATGTACAGAAACAAATCAATCAGTCTACCATCTCTAAAAATAGTCTTTCTCCAGTTCAACTAGGGAGAAGAGTCTCTCTTGTCAGTCTAGGGACACTTCTCCACAAGAAAACAGTTTTCTCATGGCTTCAATGTCACAGCAAATCAGCCACCTGGGAGAATGGAAATCTGATCGCTGTGTAAAAGCCCCTCCCCTTGACATACAGCTTTCCTCACTACTGTTTTCGAGGGCCATGTCAACTTATGGAGTACACTTTTAAGCATGAACTGTTCAAAAAAGCAAAGGTTCTCTTTAACTATCTCGAAGATCATCTCTGGGAACAGAGGTCTTCTTCTCCCCTGGGGGCAAAGCGTCTTCATGACTCTTCCCTCTCTGTGTTCAAGCTTCTCATGGAATCACAGCTACTCCAACATCTGCGTGTTCAGCATGAATGCCTTTGCTCATGTCTACAATTTTAACACTTCAACCACCCCATACTTTTCAATGAGTTACAGGGGAAAAGAGTCTGATATATCAATCATATCTTCTCCATAGCCTTACAAGAGGATTTCAGCTGAAGAGTGAGGCATCAATCCCTCCTGGGACCTGACTTCTATTTCACTGACCTTGGTGTCTTCATGTTGTTTCTCTATGTGTCTTCCACTCTGTCCTTTCCTCTCACTCGAGAGAGAATTGAAGGTCTGCAAGACTCATCTGTGCACTGTAAGAGTTAATATCTTGCCTGAGACCTGCAGAGGGTATGTGATCCCTACTGGGTCCTGGCCTAAACGGTTTAAGTGGAGAATTCTTAAGCAGCCATGCCAGGAGGGAGTCCAGGACCTTAGCAGCCAGGCTAGAACACAGCTGGTCGATGGCTCCCCCTCCCCCTGCCCGGTGGTTTCTGTGAGACTCAGCAGCGGCAGCCACACCACGGGCTGGTCTGGCCACGCTGGGTGGAGGGGGAAGCAGCCAGGATCTCAGTGGCCAGGATCTCGGTGGCCAGGATCTCAGTGCCTCCTCTCCCCCTGCCCAGCAATCAGTCACTGGGGCCCAGCTCTGCGGGACGGGTCCCCCCGGCCCAGCCATGAGGAGGGGCCAGACCAGGCTGTTACCTGTGCTGAGCTCAGAAGGGAAAGAGAGGTTCCTGGGGTTTGTGCGTTTTAAAATGTGTGTTCACAGAGCGTGTTCAGCTTTCTCAGTGGTTTAACAGGTTGTCAGTTCTCAAAACCAATCACTGACTGGTTTTTATCAGACGCAGAGGAAGCTCTCAGCAGCTCCTCTCAGAAAAATAATTTCCATGGGTGGCTTCTTCCCTCCTCACCAAATGTCATATGTGCAAAACCAGCACAACTTTCAAGCCTAACCAGCCCACTGCAACCTTCACTGGGTGCTGGGATGAGGAAAAGCAATTAAGGACATATTGATCTCTGCGCCAATTTCAAAATCTACCCTCGGGAGTCTGACCTCCTTTGGACAAAGCTTGTTCATTGGCAGTTTCCTCCCTGCTTCCGAAAGTAGCTGCATCAACAAGGACACTGCTGCTTTCCCAAATGTGGGGAGATATTGATGGCCTCCAGGCTGGATGGAGCTCACAGCTGGTAACTCTGAAAGGATGCATCAGTGCTGGGCAAATATATCATAGCTGCCTCCATAACATGCATTTTCAGTCCAACCCAGAGCTGGATCCTGCTAATGGACTACCTGGAAAAAGCTGGGCAAACCTTTTTTATTTACTTTTAGATCTGTCAGGACATATCTAGCCTGGAGTCCTAGAGAGACTGTAACTATGGGGTAATCTGCAAGGCCTTTGCTTTTTGAAGTCATTCACAGAAGGGAAACATGAAGGCAGCAACTTTTGCCTCCAGTTGAAAACAGATATTGCAGCTGTTTCCACAAAGAAAGCAGAAGAGGCACTGGGCAGGAAAAGGCTTCTCAGTGCAGGGGGCTGGCTCCACATCACTTCCACCTGCCCCATGGTTCAGACACCAGTCCATTGTAGATGGACAGCACAGGCTGTACAGATGAGAAAAGAGAGGTGTACTGTTCCCAGTCACCCTAGAGCTGCCCTGCATGGATCTCTCCCTCCCTAGCCCCTGCCAATCCTTTTTCTCTTTCCTTCTGGGAGGCTTCCTCCTGAGGGAAGAAAGTGTCAGAACTCAGAACATCCCTCTGGGTGTCCAGAGTTCTCGGGACCCCTGCCAGGGGGCTCAGAAACCCTGGCACACTGCCCAGAACACCTACGGATTTGATTACGACCCTTCGGGAAAATTACCAGTCTTATATGAGAACCCGAAAGTCACAAATGTTTAAATAGTATTATCACAGGGTGAAAATGTAGATTTTAGGATTTTTGGGAATGGAGGTTTTGGGGACAAGATGGAGGAATTTGGGCGTGTCTAGTTGTTGGGGGTTAAATAATTTATTTTATTTTCTGTGGAATTTTTCCCTATTTTTTTATGCTAATCATGTGGGGCTAAAAGTTAGTTGCCTCTCACGGGAAGGGGGTGGGGGGGGATGGAAAAAAAAAGGGAGCCGGAAAAAAGAAGGGGACCACAAGGGGCAGGGCTCTCTCTCGCGGCTAGCACGTGGAGTTGGAAGACAGTGGGGAGATCCGGTCTTGAGCCCATTTCTTTTCCCCGCAAGTTTTTCAACGCCGGAGACCACACTTCCCTGCTGTTTGGACCTCACCCCGCCGCCTTCCCATCCTATCCTACTGTTCACTGCTGAGCAGCAGCAGCACAGCCGGCGCCGTGAACAGGAGCCGCCCCCCCGCCTCCCGCTCACAGTGGAGCTGCCATCACCGGCCTTCTTCAGCTGCGCGGGACCGGCTCTGCCCACAGCACTGGTAACTGAGCTCAAGAAAAAGAAACCTGTGGCCAAAAGGGACTATAACTGAGCTATACTGTTCTGTTTTGTTGTCAATTTTTATAGCTGTTGTTGTTTCTGCTGTTTACCTTGTTAGATATATTAGTAAAGAACTGTTATTCCTACCCCCATATTTTATGCCTGAAAGCATCTGATTTCAAATTATAGTGATTAAAAAGGAGCGGATTACAGGGAAAGGGGCTCATCCCTCTCCTTGGCAAATACCTGTCTCTTAAACCAAAACACTAGTCCTTCTTCTTTTTCTTCTAGGTCTCCATTTTCTGTTGTGATGTTGGCACTTTGGAATTGGTTTAGAATAGAATTGCACTGTCTAACATAGGTGATAGGTATTGGAAAGCAATTGTAAACATAGTATACATAGTTTGTAGTATAAAAAAGATAACACTGCCCTGGAGGAGGAAGAGTGTCTCTGGCGGTCCTGCTAAGCAGACCCCAGCTGGGCAGAAAGAAAAATGTTATAGGTAACAAATAATAAACAACCTTGAGACCGAAAACTGAAGAGCTTTGACTCAATCTTCAGACACACAGGCTGAAAATAAGATCTCTCACTCATCTTGGGGCAGCAAAAACCCACCGAACTCCGAGAGAAAGGACCTGATCTCATTTTGCCCCAAGAATTGCAACACAGCAGTTGCCACAAGTGAGATGCTTTTCCCCAAGTAAAGCAAAACCCAAACTTGAATGCAGCCCATCTTGTCACAATTACCGATTTTCCTGCAATTTTTCTAGATGGGAGAAGGCAAGTGAGTTGTGCATTTCTCTGCCAAAATTGCTTCTTATTAATTAAAATGACTGCAACATCTACTGAGTTAAAATTTTCTATTATTACATATATGAATAAGAGTATGCATATGAGTGTATGTTTGGGTTATATGAGGGACACAAAATTTAAGTGACAATCAAATACTTACCTCTTCCTCACCTTCTTCCATTTGCTTAATATTAAACTGTCATGTATCATTGGAAGTTGGACTGTTAGAAGCACCTTATGATAGAAGTGATTGAGGGGGAGCTGTGTTCTGCCTCTGATATCCTGGTGAAAATCTCCAAGACATCAGTCTCCTCTTAACTGGGACGTAAAAATAAGGAAGAAAATCTTAAGTTCTGTCCTCTAGTAAAATTCATAAATTTTACAGGCTCTGGGTCTGAAAATAATATGGGGTTCCAACCCCATAAAGCAGATTGGACCTCTAGTAATGCTGCCACAAATGAACAAAGCACAGGGTGAAAGAAACCAGAAATTCTGCTCACTAGTACCACGAACAGTTGAGGGTAAAAAACAACTCAAACATGCTCTGTCTACCTACCCTTGCCTGAGTTTGAACCCTGTCATTCATGAATCATGTACAAATGGAAGCCTTAAGGGCTGAGAAGTGGTGCTGGGCTGCCGGGCAGGAAGAGCTCTGCGGTGTGAGCCAGGCTGTGTAGCCTCTCTGCCACTGGCCTCAGCTGACCTTGGGCTTTTGACTCCTAGTGTCTCAGTTTCCCCATCTACACATTAAGTTCTGTTCATAAAGGGCTACTTCATAAAAGGCTCCCATATCCTAGCAGGCAGGATGAGGGGAGCTGTCTAAACTTACTTAGGGTTTTGCTGGTTCATTTTCTCTACAAACATAATATGATAAGGGAAAGGCATCCAAAATTTGCAGAGAACAGAGGTGAGGCAGGCTGTGGCATCCAGGTAAGAACTTTCCCCATCAGACTTTTGGGAAGCAGCTTATCTGCAAACAGCTTGAGACCCAGCCAGGTCCCAGACCTGAGAGCAGACAGTGGGAAAGTGCAGAGGTGGAGCTTACACTGAGGCTGTTTGTTAGATATTATATGCTTGGATGGGTCAGTGCTGACCACAGGACACAGGAGGTGGCTGAGGGGAGCTGTGCAGAGAGCAATGCTGGCCATGGGGACAGCAGCCCCAGCACTCTTGGTACTGCTCAGCCTAAGAGTGACTATTTGTGATGCTGAGGACACCTGCTCAGGTGAGTAGAGCACAAATCTTACTGCCATCTCACTGAGACAGCCTGTTTCATCTCCCCTGATAAGAGAAGGAGGTTGGGAAGGGAGGGAGAAGGGGGAGAAGTAACATATGATTTTTTTTTCCTTCTCTGCTTTTTTAAATTCAGCTGCTAGAGGGAGGAGAGTAAGGGGGCGTCTGAAGTCTCAGCAGCTGCTTTAGAAAGCTGCTGGCTCCAACTAGTGATGTAACATCATTCCCTCACTAGTGGGGTCTCTAGGAACAAACAGTCTCCAGTGAGGTTTTCCCCCTGGTTCGAGTTTTTTTTGTTAGTAGGGCCTCAGTGCCGTTACCAAAGGATACAGAGCAATACATAGGATCAGTCTGGAGATGCTGTGCAGCACAGTGTTCTGACTGTACTCCTCAGGAAGGCCATGGGGCAATTTCAAAGAGGTCTGCCATCAGGAAATTCAGAAGAACCCTTGCTGTCCACAGATCCATCAGTGTCACTTACTCTGCTATCAATACCCCATTGGGGCACCTCTCAGCTTTTGTTTTACTAACTATAACATATTTGTCATGCATGCAATGTCATATATATCAGCTTCCTCTCCCACTGAACTCCCCTGAAACCAGAGAGATGCAGAGTCTGACTCCTCTAATATGTGAGATCCTCAATGCCATCTGTCAACTCATATAACACCCTGAAACTTCCATACTCATTTCTTTCATTGAAGTTCCTCAACTTCAAAGGATTTAGTTTCTCTCCAAGACATTTCAGAGCCCTAATAATCTCCACAAAGACTGTCTTCATTTCTCAGAGGTGAGAATAGTGGGACTGAGTGATGCTGACCGACTTGCCATTCTTCAAGGATGTCCAGGCATCCCAGGTGTCTCTGGCCCAAAAGGAGAACCAGGTCTCCCAGGAACAAAAGGTGAGGTCCCCAAAGTCAATGATGAGCACTGTAATATGGATGGTTTTGTTGCTTTGGGAAGGGGAAGTAAGCTGGGGCTGGAGCAGTAGCTGGCCTGGCACTGGCTGCTGTGAGGAACTGGAGATCTAGAGTGGAAAATACCCCAATTTCCCATTTCTTCCTTGAGTCCTCTCACAAATCTGAAGTGATCTTGGGCTCTGAAGTGTCTCATTTGTTTCTTCTACAGAAAATCATCCATTTATTTTCTGGGTCTGTATTGAACAGTCTGGGTGGGAGGGGGACTGAGATTCTCCTGCCTGTTTTCTGGGGAACTGTTCCGGGGAGCAAGGGAGATGGAGATCCTTCAGAGTTTTCATAGCCAACTCACAGCAAAGGTGAATCACACCAGCTGAGTGAGCTGATCCACCCCAGCAAAATCCATGGGCTGGCTCCACAATGTATCAAAGCTCGTAAGAATTCATATGTGAACTGCAAATTAAGACTTTTAAGTGGCAGTACCAGTGTAGTAAGGTTTCAATAGAAAAAAAAGGAGTAAGGTAGAAGAGTAAACGATGTTGCAGGACTGAATCTGATTAACTGGGCTCCCTTGTTTCTGTGAAAGCCAAGGCCCAGTTGCCCAGGCTTCTGTGACTCCCCCCTCTGGCCAATTTGTAATGTGCACATAAAAAAAATAAGTCTCTTTGCAGGAGAAATGGGAGACCAGGGATTCCCTGGGAAAGCAGGACCACCTGGTGCAAAAGGTAATGTGTGAACATACGCAGCTCTAATCTGTAAATGCCCCCAAGCTCCAAACATGCATTGGGAGACTGGGTCTACAGAGATCAACTGCAGGACTGGCCATAGGCTAAAAAATGGTGCTGAAGTAGCATAAGAAAAGCCTGATTTGGGGGTATGGGTCTTGCATGGAGTGAGCACTAGAAACAGCGCCCTTGAGTGGGACCTCAACACAGAAGAAGATACCACTCTTTCACACTGACCCTAAAATCAGACCTCTCCCCATTCCCCACTCCTACCCTAACCTGCCTCCAGCACAACAAGCATTGCCCAAATGCCCCCAGCTCTGAGGAGCTTTGGAGCTCTCTGTGGAGCTTCAGCCCAGAGGCCTGATGAAGAGGCACAATGCTGAGTGCTTGTTCTGCCAATTGACAGGGGTATTCAAAGAACACAGACACCAATGGAAAGAATGGTCTTATTTTACTATGACTGTAAAGGCAACACAAAAGTTAAATGATATGTTCAATAAATCTACATGCTTGGCTTTGGCAACAAGCAAAAATTAGCAAGGTAATGTACCTAATCATTATTATACGAGAGGCAGGATAGTGATGGAGAAAGATGCATCACCAATTGCCTAAATACTTTACCATCATCCAGAGTTCAAAGTTGCTGGGGAGTCCCCTTTCACAGTGAGGAACTGAAGAATCTTTCCTGGCAATTGGGAAAATCCTACGTGGTGTGTCCACCCATAGCTGAAGTCTCCGGATTCACCCTGAAAGGGAGGCTAGCGTTTACAGGTCCAAATCAGCAGTCAAAGTGACTTGGTTATATTTTTAGCACAGAAACACCTGGATCTGATGGTATGCTTCCTGCTTAGCCAGGGCCAGCAGTTGGTCAGAGCCCAGGCCCCGGCTGGGGGGGTTTTCCCAAAAAATACCCTACAAACAAGCCTCTATTCATGTCAATTGGAAAAGTTTCTTAACTTTCTTTCTTGCAGATAGCTAAATAAGGTTATAAACAGCTAGCATTAGCATCTTTGTCATCTTTTTTTAGGTAAATAAAACTGATGGTATTAGTCACACAATGCCCAGGATCCATCTTGTAAGTCAACTCTGGCATAGGCCTGCTGCTCAGGCCTAAACACATCACTGCTTTCAGCAGCCTCCAGCCTTTGACTCGGTGCACAGTGCCCACTTTAACCACAAAAACAGGATCAAAACAATAGCATAGGATGAGGTTTCCTTTATAATGGGATGAAACCCTTAAGAGCATGATATCTGTTGAGAAACTGGTTTTCACCACCCAGGTTTGCTTAGGACCTTCAGCAGGATATGTGCTGCAAATACTGGAAAAGCATCTCTTCTAAAGAATCCAGCTGCCAGCACAAAGGGAACTGTAGGAACTCAGCAGCAGGCCTAAGCCAGTGCCCTGAGCAGTGCCCTGACTAGCAGGGAAGTCATCCTTTTACATGCCAAATATGAAGCTATTTCCTGGCCAAAAGCACCCAAGACTTGAACTGAAATGCCAGCAGGAGGTGGACAAACCCACTGAAAATCCATGACAAACCCTATTGATCGAAATCTTGCAAGTACCTGACTGTAAACAGAAAGCCCCCACAAAACATCACTGAATTGGAACTGTGAATCCCCCATACATTCCAAGAGATGGAGCAGCATTTCCCTCTTCTGTATTCTGCTGTTCCTGAGAGATACTGCTGATCAAGAGAGCAGCCAGGCTGAGGCAGCAGCACCACCTGGGACACTCAGCTAGGCACTGTAGCTTTGCACCTCTTGACAGCCTCTCCTATACATTCAGGACATATGTAGGGGCTGGGGCAGCCATTTGTGGAGGCACAGTAATTCATCTGCATTGGATAGTCTGTGATGAGAATTTTCCTCTTGTGTTTTGTAGGAGCAGCTGGAGAGCCTGGCTTCCCAGGACAGAAAGGTAAATCATGCTGTGCTGAATTTATCATGTGAGCTACTTTGTAAACTTCCACCCTGTGCTGTTCTGGTTCAACACACCAGATGGGAGCAGTTATCCAGAACTGGATGAGGCTGTTTGGTGACAGGTATACCTCATTACAGGCTCTGCCCTGGCCCAGGTGCTGTGGGTAATTCTGCTCCCAAACCAGATGTTCCCAACAGGTGCTGCCCTCAGCTTGGGCAGCTGGTGCTGCTGCCTGGTACCATCTGCAGAAGCCACAGGGCTGAGGGACCAGCCTGATTTGGGCAGAGCTCTTAATATTCCCATGCTATGGCAAAATGCAGAGGCTCAAATGAAATCCAGTTCCTGCTAGTGACAGAGGAACACGTCTCTACCAGCACTAGCAATAAGGTATTAGGGAAACGGGGTTTTTTCCTTTGTGCCATCATCCTGCATGTGAGGGCCACAGGCACCCACCACTGAGCACTATTTGCACTGTGGCTTCCCTCTCTGAAGTTTGGCTGGCAATCAGTGAGTCCAACACAGATGGTCTGGCAGATGGTTCCAGTTGTCATTGCTGCTCCCAAAACATTCGCTTAAGCCCTGTGCCAGAAGCAGCCATTCCCCTGATGGGACTTGTAACTGCCTTTCCAAGGTGCATTTCCTCCTCCTTCCCACACCCCCCCCAATTCCTATCCCACATGTCCCAGCCCAATGGGACTCACTGGCACAAACTGTTGGTAGTCAGCTCCATGGGCTGGGCAGCAGCAGGGCAGAGCAGCTAGGTCTAACAGAGACATGTCTTGTGTCAGTCTCACCATTTGGACCTCTAAACCCTAGAACAGATGCCAGCAGGAAATAGATCGTGCCAGGTCCAACAGGCCAAGAGAGGCAAGGCTGCTGCTCATTGTGCATATATATATATAGTGCACTCCCCAGTGGCCACCCCATGTACCTCCTGGTCAACCTGGAGAGCTCTTCCCAGTGTCTGAGGCAGCTAGGTGTCACAGGGGTTTGTGACTTGGCTACCTACCTACCCACCTGCCTCTCTGTGCTTTCCTGGGTCTGTGCAGATAGGCTGGTGGATCTCCTCTGCTGGGCCTGGTAACAGCCAGGACAGCTTATATTGAGAGACTCTTCCTGCCTACTTTCTCTATGCCTTTCATTTGCTTGGTGCAGATGAGCCAAGTATTTCCTCTAACATCACAGCTCTCCAGCTGCAGCAGGATTTGTCTTGGCAAATCTCAAGTACTGGGAAAGGGGAGTGCTGGGTGTGGAAGGTGGAGAGCAATTGATGGTGTTGTTTGTCCAACAGGAACAAAAGGAGAGCCTGGATTTCCAGAAATATGGGGTGAGTTTCATTCTAGGTCTTCACGACACTGTTCAGCTTTGCAGAGTGGATGGTGGTGGACTACCTGTATCAGAGGTCAGGACAGGATAGGTCAAATTCAGAGTGACACTGAAGGATAGAGTAAGGAAATATCACTGTTACCTTTGCTTCTCACAGACACATGAAGCTTCTGTGGGTCTACCATGTATTCCAGCCATTCTGGGAAAGTCGTGTCCTCTGAGCACTGCTTAGATGTCCTATCCTCGGTGTGTCTTGGAGGAGGTCTATCTGAGTTTTTCAGAGACTTAGTTTCTAATTTCTAAGATGAAACCACTACACACAGCTGTATGGACATGTGGCTATTTCAAAGGCAGTTATGCACTTCCAGTGACACCTTTAGTACTTGTGGAGTTCATTTGTGTGATGGTGTTCAGATTAACTTATTCTTTGGAAGAAGAAAAATAAAAGAAACAATTTTCAGTTGACCCATCTGTCTCCATGAGCTAAAGTTCAAGGAGAGCTACAACCTGCTCTGGCTACAACTGGGTGCTGTAGGGCCACAATAACATGCAAAGGCTCAGACAGATCAGACTGATTGGGATGTCACTGAACTGGTCCCTTGCTGCCCTAGACACTTCTCTGGGCATGTAAAAGATTTGACTAATAGGAAGGAAAAGGAAAAGGCCATGACCAGGACCATCTCCCTGCTAGGAAGGTCACAAGACAGCCTGGTACTGCTGTGTATCAATGTATCACACACAGCACACTGGGACACTTGCACCACCATCTTCGATCATCTCCCCAGGCTTTCCCTATAACAGCTACTAATGCAGCTGTGGGCTGGGATGTCTGATAAGGACCATTCAGTCACCTGTGAATCTGAATGTCTGTCAGCAGGTATGGTTTTGGGGAGCAAAAAAAAGTATACATAAAATGTACATATATATATACAAATGTACATATTGAAAAGTATTGTGTCTTGGGGAGACCTCAGTGGGGCCTTCAAGTACTTAGGGGGTGCTTAGAAAAAAGCTGGAGAGTGATTTTTTTTACATGGGCAGTGACAGGACACTAGGGAACAATTTATAGCTAAAAGAGGAGAGATTTAGATTGTATATTAGGAGATGATTCTTTACTCAGAAGGTGTTAAGACCCTGGCACAGGTTGGCCAGAGAAGCTGCAGCTGCCCATCCCCGGAAGTGTCCAAGGCCAGGTTTGGATGGGGCTTGGAGCAACCTGGTCTAGTAGAAGGTGTCCCTGCTCAAGGCAGGGGGTGAAATGAGATGAGCTTTAAGGCTCCTTCCAACCCAAACTGTGGGTGATTCTATGATTCAATACATAAAGAATGAGCTGAACACTGTTAACTGCATCACAGGAAGCTGTCTCTCTGTGTCACTAACTCCTTTGCTGTCAACTACCCACACACTCCCTGTGCCCTGCACACATTCTGGAGTTGGGACAAATTCCTGGATCATGAGTCTGTCATCCTTTTCAGAGCAGCTCCATCATCCAGAACCCCAAAAGTCATAGCAGATAAGAGGAGTCTCAGAACCTTACACCATTTCTTTCTTAGAAGGTACCCATGTCCCCTGCAACATATGGGCTCAGAAGCCGGGGCAGGGTTTGGTTCCCAGCAGCTCTACATTAGGATCCTGCAGTACAAAGAGTCAGCTGGGTGCTGAAGGGCTCAAAGGCTCAAGGCTGATGTGCTCCCTGGATCAGTAAACACGTTATAACTCTTTCCACTTGATCTCTGATTTGCACAGAACCCAGGAACTGCCAAGAACTGCTGGCCAAAGGGAAGATTTTGAGTGGCTGGTACAAAATCTACCCCCAAGACTGCAATGCCACCACCGTCTTCTGTGACATGGACACAGATGGTGGGGGATGGATTGTGAGTAGCATGAGGAGAGGGAGGTTTACATGTTCCTACAGTGATTCTTGCTAAGGCTGCAAAGGATGGCTCAAAAATAGAAACACACAGCTAAGGTTCACATCTGCAAGCTAGTATGAATCCCTCTGGATGCAGGGGATTCACCCAAGACTTGTCTCTGGAAGTAGGCTGAGTGCCACAGACCCACTCCCTGCTTAAATCAGCCAATTGTTTCCTCCTCATTTCCAAGGGCACATGGAAGAGATCCCTGAGCAAGGGATTCTTGTGGAGTTTGCTCTCCAGACACCACAGGAGTGTCCTGATGCAGAGGAAGCATTTACCATGGTGGGCATTTCCCCTAGACACTGTGGATGCTTTTGAATGAGGGATGGGCTGGTGGGGCTGAGGGTCTCTTTCAGGTTTTTCAGAGGCGCTGGGATGGGTCAGTGAACTTCTTGCGAGATTGGGATTCATACAAACGAGGCTTTGGCAACCAGCTAACAGAGTTCTGGATGGGGAATGACAACATCCATTTCCTCACCTCTCTGGGTAAGGTCTGCCTCCATCCTGGGCTGGGGCTATGAGAGTCCAACCCCTGTATCATATTGGGTCATTGTAGACCTCTGAGCTTCTCATATTCATCTGAGGCCCCCACTGTTCGTCCCAAACAGGATGCAGGCTCTTGCAGCCTATTGCATACAGGAAATTGCACTCTAAAAAATAGCAAAACTAGAAGTCAGGGAAGAGAATGAGCTGGCTGCATGGTCAATCCTAGAGACAGGCCAACACAACTTCCTACTTGGACTGGTTGTGATGGCATCATCTGGTCCACACACTGCCTTGTTACAGCTGTGTGCAGGACTCCTGCCCATGACCACCCAATGTCATATCTGAAAAGGTGCTTCCCTAGAAAACCATCAAAGATATAGGAGGCTCTGCAGGAATTTTAAATAAATCAGAATCTCTCAAGTAGTGGCAGCTCCTCTCAAGTTAGCTCACAGCTCTTTAAACCCTCCACCCTGAAATCCAGTGTCATACCCACCACCTGCCCTGCACCACTGCTGTCCATCTTCTCTTCTAGGACCCTGTGAACTCCGCGTTGACCTGAGAGACTTTGAGAACAACTACTATTTTGCCAAGTATGCTTCATTCAGAGTTTTAGGAGAGTCAGAGAAATACAGACTAGTTCTAGGAGACTTCCTTGGTGGAAATGCTGGTAAGTTTGAGGCAGCTCACTGGGAAAGTCTGTTTCCTAGAGCATTTCAGAAGTGTTCAGTTTCTATGCAGAGATGTAAGATGCACACTTCTTGTATCAGCTACATTTTGGGTCAAATTTTTAAAACTGGCCATGGTACCTCAGGCACTGAGTGATTTCTGGGTACAGGGATGGTGGGGGACACCCATCACCCAAAGAAATGTGACTCAGAGTATTACCTACAAGCCCAGCCCTATGGTTTAACAGCAAATGAGCCTGGTCCTGAGCTGCACCCAATCCAATTGACCTTCCCAACAGCTCTGCAGCACCCAGGTCAAGTTCTGCTTTTGGTTACATTGGCAGAAGACATTTGCCCACAAGCTTTGGCATTTCCAGGGCTAGGGTGCTGTTCAACACTCACAGCATCAGCACTCCATCCTCTTAATAACTGATGTTTTGGGTTTTTTTTAAAGTAAACTAATCTTCTTCAAAATTCAATATCCATCATTCAGGAATGCGTGAAACCAACACCTGAGAGAGCCAGGTGTTTTTGCAGTGTACAAAGCCACCTGGGTTTATGTGGCTTTGTATACTGCAACCCTGTCTGGTAATTCAGACCTCAGTGTAGCTGCAGAGAACCTGAACATTGCAGGAGAAGTGACACCTATGTACCAGTAAAGAGAATCTGGCCCATTTGATTCACAGGCATGGATAAATTCTCCATGTGCTTTAGCAGAGCTCAAGATACTTCTTTTGTCCAAGACAAGGAGGAAACCTGGGCAACATGGGCAAGAGAGAAGCATGATTTATACAACCTGCCTTGCACCTGGCAAGGGCCACTGGTGCCCAGCAGGACTGCACATCAGTTTGTGATCCTTACTGCAATAACTGTGAATATGTGTTCTCTGCAGGAGACTCTTTATCGTATCACAGGGACATGCCATTTTCAACAACAGATCAGGACAATGACATGAGCTCCTTTAACTGTGCCACAGAATACAAGGGAGCATGGTGGTACAATGACTGCCATTACTCCAACCTGAATGGGATGTACTGGTTGGGTGCACACGGGAGCTACGCTGATGGCATCAACTGGAAGACAGGCAAAGAATATCACTACTCCTATAAGCAAACGGAAATGAAGTTCAGGCCAGTTTAACATGGTGACAGGGTGCCTGACAGCTCCAAGAGGTGCCACTCACCAACCAAGAGAAGATACAAAACATAATTGCTTGGGGACAAAAACAACCCAGGAAGGATATTACAGGTTGTGCCTTCCTCCTAGAGCAGGATTTTTGAAGACAGATTTTTGGTGCTCGTTTGAGCTCCTGTAAGCACCAGACCTTGGTGCTTAAGTCTCACCCTCTTACTCTCACCCTGACCACCTCCAGCAGCCCCACTGATGCTGACTGAGCCCAAGCACCTTTTTCTGAAAAGTGCGTTACCTTGATTTAAAGATTTAAAGTGATGAGTGGAGCCAGTGCACCTCAGTAAAGCTCTCTGGTATTATTACCCTAGATGGTAATTGCTGGTAATTTCCAGTCTAATCCATGTATATGAAGAATACAACATGCATGCAACCTCTTTCTGCTGAACCCAAGAGCCATCCAAAAGGCACTGAATTCCTGACCTGTCCCATTCTCCTTGCAGGCTGTGATGGAGCCACAATGTAGAACAGCATGAAAAAGACTGAGCTTCCAGCACAGGGCTGTCAGAACTGTTTACCAGCTTCCCCCTTCCTTCCTCAAATGTTCCAGGACCTCAGCTCCTGGAACCACAGCAGAGTTGCTCAGTACTTCCCACCAGGACACAGCTGCAGCTGGGCCCAGAGCCAGCTTTAGCCCCTCTTCCAGGGCATGTTTCTCATTAGCCGCTGTGGACCAAGAGCTGTACGTAAAACAGTCTATTCAGCAGCACGTGTGGTACACAAGCCACTACAGCAGTTCCAAGTCAAGCCTTGCACATGTGATCATCATGTACAGTGCCAGTACCTTCCATTTCATCTTGTTTCCAGTAGTGTTTGAGGGTGGGCTATCTGCTGGTGGGTGGGCACAGTTCATCCAGTTCACGTATTGCATTTGATCATTAGCAGAACTGCGTCTCTTCTTCCGGCGCTCACTGTCACTGATTTTGCAGACAGGAATGTGACATGTAGACACACGGAGTTCATACAGCTACAGCCGGATTTCACTGATGTGTGCCCCCTTCTATAGGGGCTCCAAATTTCCTGCTCTTACACATGTGATTGCATAAGGATATTAACTCTGCCCAGCTCACTGGCCAATGATACAGGTGCATTCCTGGTTCAAAGGGATTGCCTGAGGTCCTCTTTGTTTGAGTTTGAATCCAGCCTTTCATTTTCTTTCCTGGGGACTTGTTTACTCTTTGTTCTGTAACGAACTAGGCTGGTCAAGTAAGTGTCTGTCACGGCCAAATGATCTTGTGCAGCTCACAGCCCCGCTGCAGCTGTTACAGCTCATGCTGCTGGACTCCTCACCACAGCTGACACAGGAGAACTGAGTGCTAACTCTTCACTGCAGGAATCGACAGAGACAATGGAAATGGAGTATTTCTTCATGTTATGTTCCTAATTGTGATGTGATTTGTGCTAACTAAATT
>VXBI01008946.1:0-13159 GCA_013397375.1 Toxostoma redivivum
GAAAAACTGTCTTAGACATCATGACCATTACCATAGCATTTTATTTTACTGAATGATGTAACTTGTAGCATTGTGCATGCTAGTTCATCAATGCAAAATAATTTGATTGCTTTTGCCTAGTATCTATTGTGATAGATACAACTAGATAATCTAGTTGTATTTAGTATACTTCTTGATAGTGTTAAAATCTTAAGGGAAATATTTCTTCAACACACAGAACTAAGTGTAAATGAAATTTAAAAGTATCAAAGATTGGCTCGAAAGAAAATGGAAAAAAGATGTTTGAGGGCAAACAAATGAGATTACAGGGAAAAACAAGATATACTGTAAAAAAACCTCTATAGAATATTTGAAAGACAGTTAAATAAATGCCTCAAATCAGAAAGAAAATGCGTAAATTGAATTGTAGAAAAGGATTAAGTTGCTATGATAGAAATAAAGTGTTTAGATTTTTTCCTTTTACTTGGAAAAATTACATGAAAAGTAAAGGTAGGAAGAAGCAACAGAGACTGCATCCTCCTCTGTTATCTATTCCTGTTTACTTCCCCTGCAAGCTCTTATACTTCCTTATATGCTTTAAACATTTGATTTCTTTTCCTTTATCACCAGCATGATTAGTTTGCCTTGCACGCTAATCTCCATTCACCTCCCTTTGCCATAAGACATTAAATGGATTTTGTACACTGAGATTCTTCCTTACTCTTCTCACTATTGCATCTCAGCAGTGTCTTTGCTATGTAATTTGTATCTCTATTGTGCTCTTCTTAACAGCGCAAGTGTGTACACTGGGGTGTTTTGGAATATTTCTGGAACTTTTAAAATATTTATCCTCCTGTATGTTTACAGGAGATATAACAAGACAGGAAATGCACTTCATATTTGAAGCAGAAATCAGTAAGATTTGCATGGAATTATACAATCTCAATAACATTTAATATTCTGTGCAGATAAAAAATTTTTATTTTTCGCAAAAGCTTCTATATTCCAGTGGAGTATTTGTAATGACCACTATCTTAATTTAACCATATGTCTCAACAACCATGTAAGTTGGAAATTTCTTGTAATACTCATTTGACACAAGTGGAACTACAAAGAGCTACATTGGCTTAGGTCATGCAAAAAGAGTAAGGAAACAAAACTGAACCTAATTTCTCAAGAATCCCTGGAGGTGTCCCAACAGAGACATTCCTCCTCTAAAGTAACTGCTTCTAGTATTTGCAGATTTGGTATGTACCTCTAGTAGTAAATATTCTTCAATATGTCAAAACAAGTGCCATCTTGAGAAGTATTTTTGTTGAGACAAAGAATTTATAATACATGTTAACTTGGTGCTATCTTTGATCCAGAAGACATGCTTCCTACTAAAAAAAGGCATTCCAAAGTAGGAAGTATATTTGCTAATGTCATACATGTTATATAAACTATTTTATGTGGAAAATTAATGTAGTAATTTATATATTTCCATGTTTCTTTTCTTTCTTCTAAATATTCCATCTTCTTCCTTATTTTTAATTCATGGAAGAAATTGTATCTCAGAATAGAAGCAGGACAGTGAAAGATATGTGGCTTGAGGATTAAAAGAGAAGTTGTACTCAATATTATTAGTCTTTGGAGATTATTCCATCTAACATAGCAAAAGAATACAGCTGTCTATGGTGACTGGAAAAGTAGAAGCCAAGGAAAACATGAGGAAATGACCCAACTAGAACAAGGAGACGAAGCACATAGTTAAATAAGTCACTGGAACTGGTATTGGAAGCAAAATACATTGGGACAAGCAATTCTGAGCAATTCAAACATACTCAACAAGGAAACTCTGCAGTAGGATGAAACTAAGTGCCTGAGTTGTCTAGAAGGACAGCTGTCAGCGTTACTAAGTATTGAGAGTTGAATGATTGGTGTACACAGGTGTTCTTTAAACTGTTTGCTTAAACATCAATAATCTTTTATTGATTATATACTTTTGATTGTCAATCAACCACATTTTGTGCTTGATCTACTAAGAATAATGTAAACTGCATTATTAAACAATATCAATGTCAACTTCCCTGAAGTGCCTGAAAAGTAAACTACATCCTGAGGTGGACTGCTAGTTCACTCTAAGAGAATTGAAAGCAGGTACTTTCATTAATTTTTCAAAAAACCATCGATTATTATCAATTTCCACTTTGTTGACCTTCTATCAATGCTACTTAGGGAAACCAAAGACAGAATTTCTTTTAATATACTGCAAAAACTGAGATAGTCAAAATATGTAGCTAATGTCTGCAACTTTTTTAAAGTATAGACCTTGACTTGGTTGGAACATCTGTGTGGTGCCTTACACTAAAGAGTCCAATGTTTGTGGAAATCAAAGAAAATATACTTATTTGTCTTAAGTAACAATAGCAACAGCAATAACGTTTTCAATCTTGCTGTTTATCCCACATATAATACATTGCCTAAACAGCAGGCAAAATAGATAGTAAATGGGCATTCTCTAACCACACTGCAGGTTTGTTTTTTCAAGCACACACCCAAGCCTTTACCCAAAAGTGTGGAAAAAAGAAAAGAAAGTAATAATATAGGGTTTCCAAAATAAACTATTCAGGATCAGTAATAGCAGCTGTATGTCTCTTTAATCATAAATATTTTCCTTCCTAGCTCTCAGCATGAAAACCTGATTGCCAGTAGAACTGATTTTAGTGACGAATGATTGAAGGAAGCTCTCAAGATACATGAATGCCACCACAAATTACCAAGCAGGGATGAAGTATGCCCATTCCGTGTATGCCCTGGTGTTTGAGTTCTGCATTAAAATACAACATGATTTTATTTAATACTCTCAACCTACCTAAAAGATCCAAGTTTCCCTTTGTGCAGTTTCTTTGGGTTCCCTTCATGGCTTGAAAGCATTTATTCCTGAGCCTCTCCATTAATAAAGAATATTATAACCAATTTTATATACTAAGCAATTTTTAAAAGTCAAATTCAGATATCTAGTTATTCAGATACCTAGCACTGTTTGCATGAGACAAATTAATTTCATCCACTACACTTTAAAGCTTTAGAGCTTTGCAAGTGCTTGTATCTTTGGGCAGCCTTTACCTGAAAGGCATCTCATTCTGCTGTTTGACTTTTATTCTGGTACATAAACACATTTCTGCAAACAAATACTTTTGTATTCTTAACAGACAGTCCTTTAAGTTTCACAAATTTCAAATTTTCATCTGTGATATAAAATGGACAGATCTCTGATTTCATACTGTAATCACAATTAGCATCTTGAAAGATTTACAAGAAAACAAAACAATCATCCTACTCTCAGTACTAAAATTATTGCTTCCTGAGGATACCATAATTTAAAAAAAAATCCCCAGTCTGGATATGACTTCAGTATCACATGTTATTTCTGGGCCAGCCAAATATCTTTACTGTGGTTAGTGGTCTGCAAGACAGTGCAAAAGACTTCAATTTGATTCCCTGCTTTTACTTACTTGACTAAACAGACAGCTACGTTTATGCCAACATAACAGCTTTCATCAAAGACTCTGTGAAGATGCACAGCAAGAAAATGCAGAGCTGTTACTGTTCATAGGGTGATTTTACAAAGGAGGAGGCCATGCATGAAGTACTAAGAAATTTGAAATAAATTTTTCAACTTGAGAATATGTCATTATGGGAGATCTAGATTTTACTAAAGCAAAGTGTTTCTACTAATGTTAAATGAACCTACAGTTCTGTGTTAAGCTAGAGAGACTTTAGCATCCTCAAAAACTGTTAACTTATATAGGTCCTACAAGACAGTTCTCAGAGGAGTCTTCAACAAGTCTTCACTGGTATATCAATGTATCTCCAGTGTGCTCTACTGGTAAGGTTCTGGTCAAACCTGAATTAAGAAGATTATGATAGAAGCTAATTCTGCACAGAAGTACTATCTACAATGGGTTTCATGAGTCATGTAAAAGCATTTATCAGTTGGTTTTCTATCCTATTTGATAATATCTGTACTGTTTTTGTAACTGAGCTGACAATCTTTGGATGAGCAGTCAGAACGAAGTGGCTCAGGTGTCTCGAAACACATGGGGAATTTTGATAGCCATAAGGTTGATCATAATTTCAGTAATTACTTTGGTGACAGAGCACATATTATATAGCTTTGATAAACTGAAAGAGGCAAAGAAAGGTTTGTTTCAAAGTTGCTGGCAAAGAAAAACAGAATAAGGTAAAAATTATTAAAAAGGAAGACTAGCTTCTTGGACATTTATCACAGCACTACAAATGGTGACATCAAGTTAGAGTGGAACTTAAATTGAATAGATCAGTACAATATTAAAAGGCAAATGCCATTTTGAGCTGCCTTACCAAGACTATTGTATATTATATACAATAGGTAACTACTCTATTGTCTATGGAAGCTGCAGCTAGAGCACTATTTGCAAATCAGACTAGTGAACTTGCTGGTAAACTTTATGGTAAATTGAGTAACACTCATGAAAAAGTGCTAGTGCACAAGAGTGCTAGTAATTTTCAGAAATAAAATGTGAGAAATGTTTGAAGGAAAAGGCATTGTAAGGTCTATGGAGAAGGTGGAAGAATGAAAAAAATTATAACTCTTCCAGCGTTCAAAAGTCTGTTATGAAGTATGCTAGGACAGGACAAGAAGGAATCGGCTTATTTAGATGGAGAAGTATTTTGTGTAGCTATTAAGAAAAACTAACATTAAAGGCAGTGAAGTAGTGGAGTAGGCCACTTACAAAGGGTATACTCTTACACTTGTTTTGAAATCTAGAAAATTTCAAAACAACATGTCATAGAGACATTCTATACATAATAAGCTTGTCTCAAAGTAGATTACAAGTCCTAAGAGTTGTTACATATCCAAAAATCTACAATTACATGAATTCAAGGTGACATACATACTGCATATATCCAGTTTAAAGAGAAGTAACATATCTTTGTCATACACAGTAGTGATGTTGGGTGGTTTGTGTCTCCGTGCATGTTGTGTCATCACAAGACTTGCTTTTCATCTACAAGGTGTGATACCAGTAGCCTATAGATATTTTATTTTAATGAATTTACTTTTCCTGGTATAAGTAAATAAATTTAGAGCCTAAATTATTTGCCTAGCCTATATAGCAACATTAAAAAAATTTTAAAGTTAAAAGTTAGATTGTTTTGAATAAGACAGAATTAAGTATTTTAAGAGCCAGAAGTTGCTTGTTATGTATTTTTGATGGCCCTTTGTTGCAAAATGAGACTCTTCTATTGGAGTCTGGAAAAATGTATCTAGAGGTATGCCTCTACACAGATTTCCAGATTAAATGCCTCCTAAAACTATACATGGAGGACAAGATGTCTATGCCTTTCCTCTGCATAAATGGGGCATTCCAAATAAAGATCATCTTTCCTTTTGAATATAGCATGTTTTAGCTTTAATTTTAAAGCAATTATTTCAATTTTATCAACATCTCTTACAAAGCACTAAGCAATGCTTTAATGTATGTGTGTGTTTGTGGCTGGTCTGTAAAAGCAATGAAGTCATAGAAGAAGCTGAAGAAGTTACAAGGACACATTTTTTGTCTTTTAAGAGAAATACATTAATTGACTTAGAAGAGCCTAGACTATGCAGTTTCCCTCTAAAAAATGTGACTTGGGCTCTATTTCAACCATTCTTTAAACTTTTAGGAGAACAAAAGAAAAGAAAGAAGAAAACATATTGAAATTCTGAGCTATCCTATATTATTAAAGACTGGAAAAGGAAATATCAACAATGTTGTGGGAGGCACTGACAATAAAGCTTGGATTCATGTACTCTGCACACTATCAAAAACCAAAGAACTGTATCTGCTATGCTATCTGAAGACTGTGCTAATTAATTCTGTGATTAGAGTAGCAAACCTGATATTTTAACTATTTCTTTTTTGCTAGACATATCATTGAACTGAAGATGCCACAGAAAACTGCTAACTTTGTAAGAGTTGTTGTCATAGTTCTTATGTCACAGCTTGTGCTAGTTCTTCTTCAGTAGCAATGTATTTGCTACCAGTGGAGTAACAATTAATTTGCAGTAACAGGTCACCCAGAAGAAAATTAATGAAAATTATCTGTGAAACAATGTTGCCTCCTTGGCTTGGGACAGGGTGTAGAACTGCTTCAAATTTAAAATTTATGCTGTCTAGATCACAAAGGCAAACAGAGTACTAATAACCTTTTTTATTTACGTGTATCCAACAAAAAATGGCTTTTGCTTGTACACAGTGTATTCATTTACAGAAGATAGAGGATACATGCACATGAAAGCTTTTCAGGTACACCAAGAAATCACAAACAAGAGAATTAAAATAAACTATTCAGTGTATAGAGCATAATTTTACAAAGAAAATCTCAGCTACTACAGACTCAAGGTCATATTCTAAGAATAGCCACTATTTCTGTGTATTTCACACAGTTTCTTTCAGTCCTTCAAATATTAGCTTCCTATGTTTCTTCCCTAGAGCCAATGCCCAATCCCCATCATCTCTAGCTCTACTCTGAACAGAGGTATTTCTTGACAGTACGGTAGGGTGAATTGTGCAAGTGCAATTAACTTTAATAGTAGAAAGTCACATTTTTACATACTTGAAATCAAATATTCTGAAAGACTCTCATGCCCTGCATAATTAATTTAAACTCACAAACTACAAGTTACCAATGTTGAAAGACCAGTATTTTAAGTTTAAACTGATGCCAAAATACTTTGAGGGTTCAAAAAGAGCCATTTAGACAACTGTTCACTATTTCCCTTATTTTCCTTGTCCATCCATACACATATTGAATAAATTCCTCTAATTAATTTCATACACAACACAAACACACACATACAAACACTGGTGGGGCCACAGATTTGGAGAAATTGGTTCAAGGTCAAAGACCAACACATTGGATGTGAAATCAAACTAACTGAAAGTGAGGGAGCCAATAAACAAAGAAAATTCAGAGTTCTATCTGGATAGCACTGTCAATTGTGAACAGTATTTGGCTCATGATCCAGTGGTAGAAGTGCATGGATGAAAAATACTTTAAAAAGGAAACCAGTTTTTGGACACAATATTTTAATTTCCTTCTTTCTCCAGATTCCTAAAATTTAGAGTAATGCCAAGAGCAAAGCCTGCACCTTCTTTTTGTAATTGTATCTCACCAAAATGAACAAATACAGGAAGTCTATTAGATGTCCCCAAAAAAGTGTTTATAATAAAAGCAGTGAGAGTACCTGGTATTCTAATTTTATCTTTGGATGTGAGGGTTACAATAAGGCTCAAATTCAAACAAGACCTTTAAGCATCTGCTATTAGAGCAGTTGAATCCACTGCTAGAAGAGGTCAAAATCGGAAAGTTGGTCTTTTGTAAGAAGGCAAGGATCAAGCTGTCAGTTCTTCTGCGTTCTTTTCTTTCTCAAGACATGAAGATCAAATAGTATTGTAATGTCTGAAGCAATTATTAAAAAATAAAAATAAAAGGGAATAGAGAAGTTATGATGGATCAGGAATCTTTATACCACACTATTTCAAGACTGCTTTAATGCCCTGTACTATATTCAGCTTAGGTTGCCACACCTATATTAAGCCACCATTTAAGCAAAGTGTGAATAGCAGGATAATAGTTTTTCTAAAAGTAGGGAAGTTTTAGCAGTAATCTTTTAAGACTAGACATGAAAGATTTTGTGATTTGCCTTGCCATATAATATTTGACATTTCTGTTGTTTTTAAGATACTGAGCCACCAGTCGCTATTAGCTCTGACTGGGGCATTTCATTTGTTAAAACTAATTTATGATATCAAGCTAAGCACAAATACTCATTGTAAGGTACCAGGATGAAATAAGTAAAATCCCATCAACAATTAGAGTTCAAGACAAAAGTAGTTAAACTGGGTAAGAAAAAAGAGAAACTTTCCCATTGTGCTCACAAGTAAGTCTCCAAGGTAATCACTTTTGACTGGTGTAATATAAGGAAAACAAATGGTAAAACACTAAGAGAACTCAAAAACATTGAGATTCACTTGGGAAAAATACTCTCAAGTGTTATATGAGATAAGCTGAAACATATTCCAGAATGCATATAGAACACTACGTGTGGTCTCTGACTAGCATTTACTAAGTTACAGAAAACAATTTTGATGGACAACGATTGGAACTGACAACAGAGAAATAAAGCTCTTAAATGTAAACATATGTATTCTTATAGGAGAAAGGATGATAACAGAACTACCAAATAAATCCAAAACATTTATTTTAACTTTTTTTACTACTATAAGTGAGTTGCTGAAACTTACTACACCATATTCCTTTCATCTCTAAAGTTGAATAGTTGAATAGCTGAATAGTTTAGTAGTTTAATAGTTTAATAGTTTTGTTTCTTAGCTTATGTTTAAAAGTTTCTAGCGTCCCTTACAAAAACTGTTGTAGAACTACAAACTAACATCTATATCTATTGCTTTTAATATATATTCTTTCAGCTGAACTCACACAGTCCTAGAAGCATATTTGTCTTAAAGAACATCTGCTAATGCTTTGAGGAAAGTTTAGGATAAATCAAACTGTGGTAGCAATCTCCAAAAGAGTGTTAGAAAATATTTGGTACAGAGGTTATAGTACAAAGAGAAAAAAGATGGATACGTTACAGACAGCCTTTCTTCATTCCCCAAAACTACCATTATGACTGGGAGGACTTAACAACATTGGAGTGCTGGAAAGGCTTTGAATCACCTTCAATATTTTAGTGCAAGAGGCATAAGAAACATAATTAGCTATTTTTATTTCACTTCTTCCATGACAAAAATACTTTTTGACTCAGAACACTACAGTATCAGTATTGTTATTTGACATAGCTTCATTAGCTTAATACTGAATTTTGACAGATGGCTAGCAGGGGTTAGAAAGTTTTATGTTCAAAAGTTAAGAAATGTTATCATTACAAGTGTGTACACAATATTATTTCAGCCCTTCGATGTGATGAGTACACAGCGTCTGAAATGATCGTATGATCGTGTACTGTTTGCTTCCTGCAACATGTGTCTGTATCAAGTACAGAGAAACTATGACATTCTCTAAACAGACTGCCTGTATAAATGGAGCTTAATTTACTGCTAAAGTTTTAAGGTGTGTGATGAACAAGAGAGAAAATGAAGACAGAACTAGGGTTAAAGCAGATGAAGCAGTTAAACTTCATCCTGGAGACTTAGATTCTACCCCTGTCCCAAAGCTCCTGTGTGATCCTTTGCAACTGACTTTAAACCAAATGTTTACAGTTGGTCCCTAGTTTTCCACATCTTGTCTCAGGCCCCTGGGGTTTAGAGCTATGTTTAGGTGAAGCACTTCAAAAGTAGCATCCTTGAAACTCTGCCAATATAATGTCAAACTTCAAATTCCATCAGGAAATTACAGTTTGCCTAAGAAACCTTTAGACCTCTTTTTATAATAAATGGTCATATATTGTCTCCTTATCAGATTTTTGACAATGGTTGAAGTTCCCCAGATATCATGTGATAGACTAACTAGCATAAAACTCAAACAAAAATGCGTAAAAAGAGGAAAAAATTTAAAAGAAAAAAGGGAAAAGAAGAATCTTTAATAGGAAATAGGAGCCTATCCTTTGTAAGTCATACTATAAGCCAGGCCAACCAACTCTTGTAAGTAACATAGGAATTTCTTAGCATAGGAATTTAGTACAAATATTCAGAATGTATATGGATGGTACAGCCATATTCCTAAATAAAATGAATAATCAGATTAGGACTTCATGATGGCATTGGTCGAAAATATTGATGGGTATTTTTGGAACGGATTCTTTGTCCCAGTACAAATTGTGGATTACAGAAAACAGGTTTCATTTCCAGGACTGGGAATAATTTCTCTGTTGGAGATTCTTTCTACTAGTAAACTCTTTCTTCATTTACATTTCAATTATACCATTCTCTCAAAGTGTTCTGTCTTACCTTGCCACTCATGAGAATATGGAAGATTTCAGTTTGGTATCTTGATATAGTCTCTTTCAGGACTGGTGCCTTATGTCCCACCTCACATCTGTTTGCTCTGTGGGCAAATCCTCTGGACCATACCTCCAGGTTTGCAAAATGGGCAAATTTCAAGTGAAGCATAAATTCCTTCTGTGAGAAATTGGATCAAGACAGCAGAGAAATACCACACTCTGGAGACATCACAATTTAGATGAATTATGGTTCCATTCTTCTCAAATTGCAGTTACTACTCAGACTCTAATTTGCAATAGCTTGGTGCTACAATCTGTGAAAAACAAAAACAACAAACCAACCAACCAACCAACCAACCAAGAAAAAGCAAAAAAAACCCCAAACCAACCAAATGAAAAAGCCATCCTCAAATCCAAAAAACCTCCCAAACCTCAACAAACACAAAAAGCCCTGAAGAAAATTATTTTACTTTCTAACTTTGTTCACACCAATGAATCTCAGACAAGGAATACTAATTCTTTACTTTGGTCATATCTGGTTTTGAAGGAAAATTACAGAGAGAAAGACTTGCTGTCCGTATATCTCTGCTGATGAGGCTGTTAGAGACACTATTTTCTTAATGAAAAAATATCATTAGACTAAGAAGCAAATAAAATTTTAGGCTTTTCACTTATTCCCTGAAACCTTGCATATAATATCCAAAATTTAAGGTAATTACACACCTTAAGTTATAAGACAGTCCTGTGACATACCATTAGTCTGTACACTGTCTTTTGAGACTGAACTGCAAGCAAAGGTACATTGTCATCATTTCCCACAATATCAATGATGTGCTGATTTCACAGTCACTGCAGCACTATAAAGAAACAAAAGGTACTGTGCATGTGGATAGTATAGTATTTTATACAGGCTCTATCTTCTTAGTTTCATCTCAGGGCACACTAGACAGTAAACAAACATGAAAGCAAGAAGTTAATGGAAATCTAAACCACTATTGTATATGCAACTGAAAGCATGACTTTGAAAGATGCAAAATCTCAGAAAAACTTGGAGCTTGTTCAGTCTGAAAACTAATGATGCTATGTATTCAAATGCCACCAGATAGTTATTTTGGTACTAAGCCTATAAGCAGAAGTGTCTTACTCCACAGTGTTTATCCTGTAACCCCATACTGTCAACCCACGAATCAGAACTCCCAACAGTCAGCTTGCCTCCAGCCATTTTACCTCCACATCAGCTTTCAAGAGGCTGTAATATACTGCCAATACAAAAGACATTGGCTTATTGACAGCTGGAAGAAAAAAAATGTTTAAAAAGGCTGAATCAAATATCAAGGAAGATAACAAAGGAGTAACTCCATGAAGCTTTATTAGTTTTCATATAAAATTACTTAGAGTCTTTAAAAGTAATGTAACTGGAAGCTATCAATGATTGTGCTACACTTAGAGGTTCTTTAAAATGACAAATTAGAGATTAGATAAAAATTTTTATTGATATAGGCTATTATCAATGTAAACTTTTCCTTCAGTGCATATAGAAATATATTCTTCAAATGCCAAGCCCCAGATTAAAAAAAATGTTTTCCAAAGTAGTAGGGAAATCTGGTTTTAAATTTAGTTGAATTGTCATCTACCTACTCTAATACTTTCCTTTCATAAAGTTGTAACTATTTATAACCTTTGATTCACTTCGGGGAAACTGCGCAGTGAAGATTAGCCTTGTAACGGGCACAGCATATCTTTATTCTAGCAGGTGACCATGCCTTTTGCAAACCAAGGTTGCAGCACTCTAATTTGCATCAGACTGCTTTGACCCTTCCCTCCTTCCTGTGAGTAGAGGTTGTTGTGAGGCTCTGAAGGCTTTGACCACGAGGGGGCTGTGTGAACACAATTTTTTGGCAACTTCTTGGCCCTTCCCTGGTTCAAAAGGGCAAATCGTTTCTATGTACGATAAAATGTGACTTTGAAATAATTAACAAGGTTTTTCTTATCTCTCCCCTTCGACAGAAAATACACCAAGTCATGGCTTAATTAGTCCCGTGATTTTTTTTTTTTTTTTAGAACGACCATAAATTACTCAAATCCTTCATTGGTCATGGCACTCGTATAAAAAACCCAAAATTCTGATGAACGCAAAATCCTTTTGAATTGTAGTTTGGAAAAAATGCCCTCAGAGGTCAAAACTAATCGTGATGACGTGTGGACACTGCAAGCCTGTCCATAAGCTGATACATATTTTGCCTAATCAAGGCACCTGACAAATACCCAGAAAAGAAAAATAATTTTTCAGGGAAACAGACACTGAGATATTTTATAACGGGTTTTATGAAAAAATAGTTTTGATACTATTACAGATAATTTACCCTTCTCTCTTCTGACAGGCATAGGAAATACATAAGTAACAAAGATGCCAAAATATGGTAACAAGCTTGGGAAGTTGGCAATTCCCGGGGACATGCCGTTCATTACAGCAAGCTTATTGTGAGCTCAGTCCATAGCAGATGCAGGAAAAATCAGGAGTGCAGACGGCTAGCTCCCATCTTCTCTCAATTTTTCTCAGTTTCTGCTAGGTCATCTGAGTGTCCAGCTACACCAAAAGGGAGCAAAATGTTCTATCTGTGTTTCACATCGCCTGGAAAGTTCTCTTCATGCTCACTTTTTAACGGTCCGGTAGTGTTTAAACCTCGTGTATAAACCTCGTGTTTACACGGCGCCTGACGAGGGGAGCTAGTTTTGACCGCACTGGTGACCCTCAGCGCCTTCTCAGGCCGGACACGAGGGACAGCCGGGCTGGGCTGCCCGTCTCTGCAGGTGAAGCCTGACAGCTCTCGGCCACCTTCCCCCGACCGAGCAGCCCGTGCGACGCGGGTCGGCTCTGCCAGTCCCTCTGCGCCGCCGGCGGGGCTCGCGTGGAGACCGGCGCTTCGAACCGGTAAGGGAAGGTTTCAGAGGGGGCAGCGGGGGCTGAGGGCCGGCAGCACGGTGCCCCGCGCCCTGCCTGGCTCCGTGCGGAGCGGCACGGGCCGATCCGCCGGNCAGCCGCCCTGTGCCTGCGCGCCCAGTCAGGGCCGCGGCGGCGGCTGCGCTTCCACGGCGCCGCCGGGGCAGGGGTTCGCTCTGTTTGGCTCCGTGTCACACACAGATGTGACTCTTGTCTGTTCCCTGCGAACGTACAACCGTGACGGGTCACCTCCTCCCGCCTCCCCTACC
>VXBI01008946.1:13300-33450 GCA_013397375.1 Toxostoma redivivum
CCGCCGCCGCCGCAGAGCCCTGGGAGCTGATGGAGCAATGGGTGGGAAGCGGGAAACCGGCACCACGAGCAAAAACTTCGCCTAACTTTTCCGTTCCTTTCTAACGCTCTTCCCTCTTCCCCTCCGGATCCTTACCCCCTCTGGGCTACGCTCCATTTTCCGCCGTCTCTCTGCCCCTCTCAGCCCTCCCTCCGGCTTTCTTTCGCATTGCCGCCTTCCCTCTCGCTCCAGCAGCGCCTGGAGCCGATAAGGAAGAGGAGAAGCAGCGGGAGGGACTGCAGCCGCTCGAGGAGCAGCGGGGCGGAGGACGGGAAGGCGAAAGGGGGCAGAGGAGGCTGAGGGGCGGCAGCCCCGCGCGGCGCCGCCGGCCGCCCTCGCCACAAAGTTGGCGGCGGTCGCTGGGTGTTTTTGACAGCTGGGCGCGGGCGCCCTCTGCCGCGGCCCCCGCCTGGCACAGAAAGTTTGCGGGGGAGGGAGCAGGCAGATGGAAGGGGAAAGAGCAGTCGGGGGTGTGTGTGTGAAAATATAACTCCTCTGCCTCCCTGCCTGTGGCCCTCGCCCGAGAGCGCGGGGTTAGAAGGAAGCAGCGCTGCCCTCTCGGACCCGCTCTCAGCCTCCCCCCGCCGCCTCCCCTTCCCCAGCCAAAGATCCCAACAACAACAAACCAACCTGTGGAGGCTCTGACCCGAACCTGGGTCCCTCCTCCCANGGGGGTGGAGGGAAGGAGAAAGGGAAGGGGGGGAAAGAGAGAGTGTAGTGCTGAGAGCCCAGAGGCAAAAGGAAGGGTGCAGGCACTGCCGCTGAGAGGAGATCGAGAGACAGGGGGGGCACTTGACAACCAGCATGCAGAGATGGTAAGAAGTTTCCAGCAGCCTTTCGTTTTCATTGTAGCCTTTACTTTGGTTTGATTTGATTAATAAATTGTGCAGTAACACAAGCAGCCCTGCTTGCTATCGATATATTTCACAGCCTTCAAAGAAACAAGCAGTCGGGCAAGGCGAAGTAGAGAGATAATAAATAAATCAGCTCTGTGCTGCGTGGATTGGGGGGAAAACTGTCTAAGAGGTTGTGCTAAACTTTAAGCGAGTTTGGAGTGTTGAAATGGGATGGCTACAAGCCTTTTACCACCTCCTTCCTTGCTCTAAAGATGAGGTGCTAGTGTAAAAAATAGTGTTTGCGGACGGAGGGAGGGAGAGTGAAGGTGCAGTGGGGTTGAGTCGGACATACGGTGGTCTGATCTATTTTGGCCACCACCTTCTGCTCGGAAATGCGTACGGTTTGCACACGATGTAAAGGTAACCCTTGAGAGCGGGAAGGAGCTCTGTTTCGCGTGTGAAACATCGCCTGCGGCTGGGAGACAGGAGTGTAAATCCACCTTCCCACTGAATTTTTTTTTTTTTGTTGTGCATGTGCTTGCAGTTTGCACCTCTCCAATCAGCGATTGCTAACAGAACTTGGAGAGTTATGCTGATGCCCTAACTGTAAAGGGGAAGGTGGAGCCCCTCAGAAACCAACTTTGAACAAGTTTTTGCCGTTTATTTCATGTGCTGTGTACATGCACGTCTCCTTTACAGTAGGGGTTTTGCAAAGCAGGATTTGGCTTTTAATTTAAAAATTAAAAGTCGAAATGGCCGAGGACGTCATTCGACTGAAGTCCGTTTGTCTGGGCTGTGATACGAGATCAGGTTAGACAGCTGTGAAAGACAAGCTCACTTAAGCCGTGACTACCCTTAACATGCAGAATGATAACTGTTCACGTTAACACATGGATCGACCTCAGCTGGTGATGAACGGTGATCATCCCATATTCAATGAAGTAGTATGTTTCCAGTCATTGTTTGACTACTGCTCTGCTTTCAGTCAGCTTTTGTCACCTCACTCCAGGGATGTTACAGAGCTGTCTTGTGTGCCTTGAGTGTACACATGCATATGTACATGCACACACACAAGTATGTGTATGTATACATCTATATCTTTATCAACTTTATATACTTATATATGTGTTTCTGCATGCATACATGTATGTATGTGCATACAGTACTCAAACTAGATAGAGAATGTCTGTGTGAATGGAGTTTACGATGGTTTATGTTTTTCCCTTCTCTCCCTAACATGACATGTCTTGTTTCAGTGATCAAAGCCACAATTGGAGTGTAGGAGATGCAACTGTCAAATGTAGACAACAAGGAAAAAAAAAAAAGAAAGGAAAAAAAAAACAAAAAAAGTGAGAAAAAACAGCATGTGCCCAGGACTGTGGTTACAGTAACACTGACAGAAATTAAAGTGGTTTTGAAAGCAGCATGCGATTTATGATGGTTCCCATTTACCCTAGAGTCAAGCTGTTGTAAAATTGATGCACAAAAGACATCATGTAGTAATCTAGTGTACCCAGGATTAAAGTGGCAACAAGCATCTTTTTTTGTGTGTCTGACGGTTAAAATGGTTTGAAGCTATTTTTTAAAGTATGAAATCAAGGCAGAATATTACTTATTTCTTTTCTTAATCTGTATGTTAGCTGTTTATAATAGTTGCTGAAACATTTTTAGTGGAAGTGGCTTATATTTCTCACTATATTCCATTTCTCCCTCTGTATTATAATCCATCTCCATAGGCAGATTATAAAATGGATAGCATTTTTCTTATAGACTACAAATGTTCACAGTTTAATTACTGAGTTCATTTCAGACAGTAATATTTAATAAGGCTGATCAGCATACCTGCACAAGAATACCCAGTTCCTGCAAAAGTATGTGGAACTTTCCTTGCCCTTAAAAATGGCCGGATTTTTAAATCTGAAATTTAATGGAGCATATGTGCTCTCTGATATACTGTAGTTTCATTTTAAACTGTCTGGTATTAATGAGCTAACTAGCTCTATGTGTGTTCTGCTTTAAAATCCTAAAGCACATGAATTTTAAAACTTGCTAAAAATTTTAAATTACTCATCTTTACATGATCCACATGTAGAAAAGTCTAAGTGTAAATAATACACTATTTGTTATGAGCAAATTTTGAAACTGCTTTTAAGACTTGGAATTGTGAAAGTGTTTCTTAAGCACACATTTTGCGCATGTAATAGAAAAAACCCTACCTTGGTACACTCTTTTGTGAAAAATACAACAGTGTGACATTTTAGGGGAAAAAACTTTTAGGAGAAGGTCTATGCCTTAATTGCATTACATTTTTATTTTTGAGATATTTGAGAAAGACGAGTATGTGATTGCAGTAAACAAAGTAAAGAAACAGACAAAAGCAGAGATGGCTATTGCTGTATTAAAATGTAAATATTACAGTTTGAATTTTCTAGTGAGTTTTTGAGTTCAGTGTTTTACATAACATTTTGTCCTAATCTTGCTTGCTGTCAGAGATGTTTCATGGTTGTGCAATTGCTGCAGTCAAGAATGCCAATTTGCATTCCAGGAGTGTCATTTGATTACTTTTATCTACACAGCTCGAAGACCAGCCCAGACCTCTCATTTCATCTTGCCATGTCACGAGTCAGTGCTGTGTCCTCTTTTCAAAAATCTGCCTGATTTAGACAAGAAAGAAAAGTACTTTCATGTTGCAGCCGCAGTCCCCTGCTAACTTGTCAGCAGCAGGATATGATTCACTTGGGCCCAGAAGAATGGTGCAGAGATGAGGGTTAGGCGGTTCAATAAGCCTATGGACAGGTAGTGTGTGACATCCCAAGAGAGCTTAAGTTAATGAAGAACAGGTCTGCTTAGTTCTTCATACTATGACCTGGTGCTGTCCCCACAGTTTTCTCATTTGATCTTTCCCAGCAAATTGATCTTTTCTAGTACTTTTTTGCCTTCCAAGTTAGTCCTTGTGGGACTGAAATTAGCAGAGCAACTTAAGTTGGATAATACAGCTGTTCAGAAAAGAAGAAATTGGACACTAGCTCATAGAGGGGGGAGGGGAAAGTAAGCTATTCTTTCTGTTGATACTGAGAATTCCTTTTTTAAAAAAATACTACAGTTTTATTTTCAAAAACTTCACAATTAACATTACTTTGGAACTTCGCTTTCTCATTTAATAAAGTTTGTACCGATGGTCCACTGCACACTGCATTAAATGTGTATCATTTAAATAAAACAAACATGCTTGCAGCATAGACTGCAGGTTTGCTTTTGTCAGTTGAACTTGCTTGTTAGAAATGATTTGCTAGTCTGTAATGAGGCTTTTACAGTTGTAAGACATTTTAAATATCAATTGCACATGCCAACTATATTATTTATAGCCTGCTAAATAACTGTAATTCTGTAGTATCCAATACTGAAATGCAGTGGAGATTAAACAATAAAAGCCATTACAAATGGTATGTGTAAATATTATGGTAGGTGAAAGTATAGTCAGCAAATTACCACTGGCATTGCTGATTTTCAGGAAAACCAGCATATGCCATACTAAGATTTTGTACTTAAAATCTGGACTATAGTAATCTCTGTCAGGTTTCGTTACATGGTTTTTGCACTTGGTAATTGATAGGTGGACTAGAGGTGGGGGGGGGTGTGTGTGTGTTTGTGTGTGTATGTGTATTTGTGTTTGTGTGTGTTTCAATACATACGTGGCTAGGTTGTCAAACAATATAAGATTTCAAATCAGAATTTGGTAAATAAAACGTAAGTTGGAAATGATTGAGAGGGTCTTTAGTATGCTGCACAAGAGTAAGCAGTATTTAACTTTCTGTATTTCACAGCAGATGTTCTTACATATAATCCACATCCTTTCAAGTTGTAGAATTAAAAACACTGCTGAATGGAAACAAGAACATGTATTATGTAAGGGAAATACTGCTCTCACTCTCTTTCTCAGTATTGCTTTTGAAAATGGAAAGGAACTGTAAAGGATCATTGGTCAGTTAAGCTCCTCTGGAGAGCCAGAGGGAGCTTCCGGATTTTATTAGATATTCCATAGGTAAGAAAAAGGGGGGAAATATTCTGAATAAGGGAGGGCTGATTACTATCTTTTTCTCAGAGCCAAAGATCTAGAAATTAGACTTTGAGGTGGCTTTATTCACTGTTATGTGTCTGTATGTCAGTAGAATTTGTGGCTGACTACAGATCTTGTGAATTTCGAACAAAGCAGAAATGACCAACAGCAAAGCAATTACATTAAAACAAGTCCAAGTAAAACATTGGATTTTGTACAAAAACCAAATATATTTTTCTTTCGTCTCACAGATGGGCGTTTCTGGCAGTGTCCCTTTCCCTTTTGCACTTTGGACACTGTCACTAGAATATGAAGTCTTTTCATCGCTGAATGTTGTTTAATGAGAGTCCTGACTCTCAGTCTGCAGGTTTGCACAGAACTTTTTATTTAGTGATTTAATTTGATTTATTTTTTTATTAGTATCTGTTAGGAAAAAAAATGTACAAAAATACAAAAGGTTCCTCATAAAATACAAAACAAATAGAGTATTTCTGTAATTTTGGAAATGTGTATCACTTCCTAATCTAGCCAGGAATTTGCACTTAGTTTAGCAGAATAGCATTTAACATGGCTTAATAAAAAGCATCTGTCTAAACCTTGTATTCTGTGTCAGTTTCATCCCACCTAAATTCTGGCATTTTTTCTAAAAATGCATTGATCATAATTGCTGCTTGTTGTATGGCAGCTTTTATAAGTATTACTTTGGACAAATTTATTTACCTTTTCAGTAAATTATATAATCCAGTAAGATAAAGTACCAGATTTGTCTCCTTTATCTCTCACACAGTAGCTCTCATTATGTGCTGTGCTAGTAAAACCCTTTATTTGTTGATTATTAGAATCTTAGTACACTCAGGAGTTCTGCTGTAATTTAATGTGATTGTTCAAAGAAGTTCTCCCATTTAGAGTCTTCCCATAATACTCTCACCACATATTATAAACATGTATATTTTATACTCCAGATAGATATGTAAATACATTTTTTTTTAAATTCCGGGTAAATCAAGGATATTGAGAGAGAATTCTTTTCATCTGCAACATCTATTCCAGTACTATTCTCTTAAAATATTTTATGTAAAAAGAACTCACACAAATTCAGGTAACGATCAGATCTGCTTCTGATTTGTTACTTTAGAGAGTTCTTTCTCTTTCTTTAAATATTTTTAATGTTCTACTATGTACATAAATCACATTTTTGCAGAAAACTATAAAAAGCTAAAGAAGTTTTAAAACCATGCCAGGCATTGCAATTATTTTTTCATTATAAAAGCCAGAATGTTCATAATGCTGATTTGGAAGTCACAAGCCAAGTAAAATCAAAATGCCATAAGCTAACCACTAAAGTTTTTAAGTCACCATGGTCTGGTGCACTGTCTGGAAGTTCAGCCTTGTTTTTGCAGAGCATTGCAATTGGTTAGGTCTACTGTTCTGCTGCATGTAAAACTGTAGAAGCTAGGCCTGTTAGAAAATCTTCTGCTATGGGAAGTTTTAAAGGGTATGCAAAGCATATTATTAGCTGTTATCAGCTGTAAATGAAGCTGGGTGTATGTACAACACACATCATGCTGTCAGCTGGAATCACACTGAATTAGTGTTGCAACTTTATTATATTTGTCAAATATGCATTATTTGGAACTTTTGGTTGGTGCTCTTAGTCAATGCTCTTTACTGTTGAATACAAAGATGTAACAGCAAACAAAAAATATTTTCCCCTTTTTGTGACCTGACATTTGCCAAAGTGCCCCATGCTGAAATTTCTTTTCAGTATCTTTTTTTTTTCCTTCCAAAGCCAGACATGTACCCAGACACAAAAGCCTCTGTGTATAGCAAGCTGTTTTAAATATTGTGACTTGAGGATGTGCTGTCCTTTCTCGGCTTGAGCCAAGGATCTCTGCTCAGTGTCTGTGGATTACCAAGTCCCTTCTTTATTGTACCTCTTGTCAGCTATTCCTATTCATTTAACCTTTCATTAGTGTCTGTGCAGCTTCACTGTCTGGAAAGGCAAGGAGAAACCTAAAGGCCTACTGTCACAGTTATTAGATTTCTCCGTTACATCCCAGCAACCATAAAGGAGTAAGAGTCAACACTATTGTCATGCATGCTGCTGTCCTGGGGTGCAACTCTTCTGTGCATGTCAAGGACATGTGCCACATGTTGATAATGCATCCCAGAGATAAATGCACAACATGGGGGAATAAACCAAGGCTGGCACTAATGAGTTTTGTAGGAGTTATTGCAAAGACAAACAGATGTGAAGGAATTTCTCTTAAAAAGATAAAGAGATGGATTTGCACAGTGTTGCCAAGGCTTGCTTGCAAGGTACTTGTCAATCATGTTAGTTTCATTTAAGTGCCATCTACATAGAAGAAATATTTTCTATGACTTAGAAATGTGTTACTTTTCACTTTTTAAGCAGCCAGGCTAAAATGTACTTGATATTGTCCTCAATAATACACTTATGACTATAGTTTCTATTTACTAGTTTTTGGATCAAAACCTGCAAATCTTTCAAATGACTTGAAAAAATTGCAAATACTAATTACAATTCTTTTTGAAATATTCTTAGTAAAGCTCAAAAGTTCACTCTTGATTTTATAAAAGCATTGTCATGGTCTTTTCTGAGGCATACATTTGGCTGAGAATATCTAGGTGCATCTAAGTAGTGTATTCTACATTTGCTACCCAAAGAGCCAAAATTACTAGTTGTGATACAACTTCCTTATTCTACTGAGGCATGCCCTCCATTTAATCCAGTGCCATATTTAAATACATTTTGATTCTGAAGTTTCTGGCAGCCCATCTTATCCTGTTAACCTAATCTAACTGAACTCTGAACTCTCAGTTTATGTAATAGCAAAAAATACATGCTTATTCCTGACTTCCCTAGAGTAGACCTTTTAGAATGCATTTTAGTTACATTTTTATCACTAGCATTATAACAATATTATGTATAACTTCATATGACTTCCATAAGGAGATTTTGGCCAAAACAAGATTAAACCTATAGATTTATAGTTCAATTGTAATTTTAATAATTCTTCTTTATTCTGTGTAGAACATTAGGGTCTCATATTGCCCTATTCACAGCAAGGTTGGAAGTGGGAATAAAGCCACTGAAACCAGTGGAGATGAAGTTTTGTGAAACTGTTGAATAAAGTCTAGTCACCTCCTTTGCACTTTTCATTGTATGCTAAGTGGATTTTGAAGATTATAAATCTAGTGGGCTGCAGGAAAATTCTTTAAAACTTCCTTATTTCAGATAAACATTTTAGATTAACATCATTTGAAAGTATGAGATGTCATAGTTTATTAATAAGAATTCTGTGCTTTATAACTCTTTATATTTTTGATATTAAAGAAGTAAAGCCTGACTGCATCTTTTGCTTTAATTCAGAACATGGAATCCAAAGTTAACTACAGTATAATAGTTGATTATAGGAACAAGTGCATCCGAAGAAAAATTTGTTTAGGAGAAAATTCAGCAAAAGTAGTCTTTTTATTTTTCTTGTTCAAACACTGGAAACATTTGGAACACTGATACTTAATTCCACTTTCCTGAAATTAGAAGAGAAGCTTTTGTATTTTGTGATTTGAATTAGACAAATATTTAAATGAAAAAAAATCTTCAGACATGACCGGGAACAAATATAAAAGTACCCTTAGTTTAAAACATCCTTTCATTACTAGACTGATTTTAGCTTTGATGAGTTTAAAACTTACTACATGGTTTCCAAATCAAAGATGAAAGGGCCAGTTAGGAATCAAATAAATTTTCCTGTTGAAATGTAGCATTTGACGTTTAGAAGGATGTGCTCAGCATGATGAGCCACTTCTCTTTGCTGTATCTAGCCTGGTGACTTTTTTTTGCAATAAAACTACTTTGAAATTGAATTGAGGTATAATAAATTTAAGATAAATTAATTTGGAACCCTTGATTAGTGCAATTTTAGAACTAAGGGAAACATTTTCCTGAAAGTGCTTTTTTGCTCTTTATTGTTAAGACATGCAAAATTTCATTGTTACGTAATTACTTTTTTAGTTGTTTTGATAGACTCTTACTGGCCTAACTTCATTGACTTTGTTGTGGCAGTGTGCCAATTTTATTAAAGAAGTGTTTTTTTATTCATCTCACTGTGCAGTTGCAGGTATATTCCTAATACTAATCAAATGGGCATATACCCCATCTGTATGTTTGAAAAGTTATTATTATGAACAGTAATTTATAGTCTGTAATACCGTTGAGCAGTGGTTTTTATACTGTTCTGATGCCAATGATATGCTTCTAAAAGTCTACTAATCGATTCTGTACAGAATCTAGAGAGCATTTTGGAAAGCGTCTTGCTGTTCTGATAGAGATGCTAAGAATTAGAAAAAAATAGAAAATACTATGCAAGTAAAAGTGCAAACTTTCAACTTTTGTGCTAGGCTATGACTGTATTTCAGTTAGCAGCTATATTTTGAGCCAATTTTTGAAGATACATTATTTCTGATATCCTGTGAAATATGCCTGGTCAAAATAAATGACACTACAAGCCAATTGGCTAAGCAATTATGTAAGCAATGTGGAGAGGCTGAGTAATTTATGTTTTTCGGCACGCAAACTGGCATGAAGATTTTCCTCTCACTTTGGTGGAAATATTAAAAAGCAATGTGTAAAATCATGTATGTTATATAACTAAAAGCTTCTAAGTGAACTTAAGTCCAAGCTATTGTAATTCACATGGTAAGATAAAAAGAAAGTGAAGTAGGAACAGGAAGCAATAGCATATAAGTGATGTGTGATTTAAAGGTTTCTATTCCTTTATTTAAACTCTGTGTATTTTTTAACTTTTGCCATTGGAATGTAAATTGCAATCTTCTCTATTTCTTCTTATCTACAGGCAACTTGTATTAGTTTGTGTATCAGTTTGTGTATCAGTTTTTATTTTATTTATCAGCTGGTATATTTAAAGGATTTGTGGTATCAGATTCTTCATAAGCAAGAATTTCTTCAGTTCCTGAGCAGATACTTTTGCAATGATGGAATCAGTATGACAGTAGCAGGGATGGGAGTGATCTACTGGTTCTTTGTGATTTGGCTTGAGGGTCAGAAAATGGGAAGAAACTGTTCACAGTCTCCTGTAGATTGATGTACAGCCTTTGTGAATGCTCTAGTAGTAGTCTTTTAAAACTAAGAGGTGAATAAGAGGCTCTGTGATGCTGGTGACAGCAGGGAAGGAGGTGGGTGAGACTGATAGTATAATGCTGGAAGCACCTGACAGGCTTCTGTCTCTAGTCACCCTAGCAGCAGGACAAGAGGCTTGCCTCTTTACAACTGTGCACAACTTTCCTGTTCTCACATGTTACTTGTATGTGGAATTTCATGGTCCTTTTTCTGCTAAATGATTCACAGGAGTGGGAAGGATGGTGGGATGAGTTTTGTATAATTTGTGAGTTCCATGCAGTATTTGGAAGCCTCTAGGCTTTGTATATCTGTTAGATAAACCTGTGGAACACAGACAGTTACTGTATTCCCATTGTCAAATATGGACAGTAAAAAATAAATCACCCTTCTCATGCAGCAGTTTCCACACTCATGAAGAATCTAATTACAGTAGATCAAACAGTTGCAAGAGAGAAACTGAGTGATGGAGTCAAGAGAGTTACTCTTGTCTTCACCTTTATAGCCTCAAGGATGTGAGGGATACAACTATTCAGACTTCAGTTTTATTCAATAAGTTTTTAGGATTGTTTTTGCTCCTGTTGTGCTAAGTTTATAGCAAAAACCCCAGAAATTTAATGCATAACAAGCAAAATCATAAAGTCATAGAATGGTTTGGGTTGGAAGGGACCCTAAAGATTGTCTAGTTCCAAACCCCCCCACCATTGGCAGGGACACCTTTTGCTAGATTGCTCAAAACCCCATCCAACCTGGCCTTGAACACTTTCAGGGGCAGAACATCCACAACTTGCCTGGACAAGTTGTTCCAGTGCCTCACCACTCTCACAGTAAAGAATTTCTCCTTAATACCTAATCTATACCTACCCCCTTTCAGTTAGAAGCCATTCCCCTAACATTTCTATGTGAAATGTCTTTCAAAGTTTATTGTAACCTGCCTTCAGGTACTGGAAGTCCACAGTTAGTTCACCCCAAAGCTGCTCTTCCGCAGGCTCAACTATCCTAAATCTATCAGCCTTTCCTCATAGCAGAGAGTCTCCATCCCTATAATGAACTTGTTGGCTCTCCTTGACTCTCTCCAACAGCTCCATGTCCTTCCTGTGCTGGGACCCCCGAGCTGGATGCAGCACTGTAGGTGGGGTCTCACCAGAGCAGAGCAGAGGGGCAGAATCCCCTCCTTCACCCTGATGGACATGCTGCTTTGGATGCAGCCCAGATACAGTTGGTTTCTTGGAATGCAAGAACACATTGCCAGTTTATGCCCAGCTTTTCATCCATGTAAGCCCTTCAAGTCACTCTCCTCAGGGCTGTTCTCTTTCCTTAATTCCCCAGCCTGTGTTGGTACCAGGGCTTGCCTTGACACAGGTGTAGCACTTTGCTCTTGGCCTTGTTGAACCTCATGAGATTACCATGGACACACTCCTCGAGCTTGTTGAGGACCCTCTGGATGGGATCTTGGCCTTCAGATGTGTCAATCACACCACTCAGCTTGGTGTCATTTTCAAACTTTCTGATGATGCACTTGATTTCCCTGTGTGTGCCATTGATTGAAGTAACTGATTTAATGAATTAAGATATTAAATAACACTGATCCCAGTAGAGTCTCTTGAGAGACGCCATTTGTCACTGGTGTTCATTGGGATGCTGAGACACTGACCATTATCCTCTGAATTCACCTTATCCACCAAACAGTGCATTCACCAAATCCTTATCTCTTCAATTAAGAAAAAGGGATATGGTGGGAAATAGTGTCAGAGGCCTTATGTGAAGTCCATATAAATGACATCCATCATCCCTTGTCCACTGATGTAGTCAGTCATCATAGAAGGTCATTGGGTTGGTCAGGCAAGATTTTCCCTTGATGGAGTGGTTCAGGTTGTCTTGAATAACTTCCCTGACCTCCATGTGCCTTAGCAGAGCTTTTGGGAAAGATCTGTTCCAAGATCTTTGTGGCAGAGAGGGAAGATGACCAGTCAGGCATTGCCAGGGTCCTTCCTTCTGGGCTTTTATGCATGGGTCTAATGTTTCCCCCTTTCCAGTCACCTGAGACTTCCTCTGACTGCCATGACTTTTCAAGTATCATGAAGAGTGGCTTAGCAACTACATCAGTCAATCTCCTCATGACTATGGGATGCATCTCATCAGGTCCCATAGAATTATGCATGATTATGTTCTTCAGATGGTCACAATCCTGATCTTCTCTTACAGTGGGAAGCACTTTGCTCCTGCAGTCCCTGTTGTGAGATCGATTCACTCAAGAAGTGCAAGAAGAGAGGTTTCTGGTGAAGATTGAGGCAAAAGGCTTCTCCTCATCCATTGCTATCAGTTTTCTAGTTTGTTTGTCAGAATGGGTATACCTTCAAAGACCTTCCCATTCTGGTTAACATTCAACATACCTGTAGAAGCCTTTGTGATTTTTTGTGTGCTTTGCCAAGGTGAACTGCACTTTGGCTTTGGTCTTCTTCACCCTATCTCTACACAGCTGGGAAGCATCCAAGTGCTCTTCCCAGGAAGAAGACCTGTCCCTGCTTCACTGCAACTCCATTTCCTTCCTGCCCTTTAGTTTGACCAAGAGTTCCCTATTTTGCCATACATTCTCTTGCCTTCTTTGCCTGAATTCTTGTTCCTGGGGGTTGCTAGGTCTTATGCTCTATGAAAGATTTCATTAAAGATCTGCCAGTTTTGTTCTGCTTCCTTGTCCCTGAGGGCAGTCTGTCAGAGGGTCCAGTAATTGGATTCATCCCACCAAGTTTCAGGAATGGCACCTTTGTCATAACTTTCTAGCAGCATGGTGACTTTCAGCTCCTCCTGTTTGCTGCCCATACTGCATGCATTGGTGTAGAGGCACTTGAGCTGGATTGTTGGTCAAGTAACCTTCTTAGAGGAGCACTCCTAAATTTCTTTGAGCTATTTCCCTGGTATCTTCCTGTTGGTTGTCACTGCCTTAGAAATTCCTGTCTCATCTTCTTAAGACTCCAAGCGTGTTCCAGTGTGGCCAGCACATTTCAGACTCATTGACAGAGGGCCCTTGCTAGTACTAAATATGTATGTTTCTTTGTTTTACATGTTGCAATAATGATTTTGATTTGATGTTTAAATTTAATGCAAATTTATTTCAAAAAGCAATTTAATACTTTCTTACAAACTTACACTGACCAGTGGCCAGTATAGAAAAATGAGCTGCAGATGGAGTGGAAAGAAAAACTTTCAGAAATTCTGCTGCAACTTTCCTCTTTGTGTGTGTATGTGTATGTAGGTATCTATACAATATATTATGGTAAATGCATACACAGTGTTTCATTATGAATTCATTAACATATAAATATACACCAAAAATTCATACCTATACTCATATACATTGTATGCACCCAGTACCTACATACATACATACAGCTCTAGGGATGCACATCTCAGGCTCTGTATCCAATTGTGGGATCCTCAGTGTAAGAGAGGCATGGTGCTGCTGGAGCAGGTCTAGTAGAGAGTGACAAAGATGATTAAGGGACTGGAGCATCTGTTTATCAGGAAAGGCTGAAGGAGCTGGGCCTATTCAGAAGAGACAGCTGAGTGGGGACCTCATCGATGCATACAAGTATCTGAAGGGAGGGTGTCAAAATCATGGATTCAGGCTCTGCTTGGTGCTGCCAAGGAGTAGGGTGAGGGAGAATAGGCAAAAACTCATGCACACAGGAAGTTCCACCTGAACATTTGGAAGAAATTCTTTACTGTGCAGTGATCGAGCACTGGCACAGATTGCGCATCAGTGTTATGGAGTCTCCCTATTGGAGATATTCCAGAACCATTGGGATGCAATTCTGTGCCATGTGCTCTGAGATGGCCATGCCTGCGCAGGCAGGTTAGAGCAAATGACCTCTTTGGTAGTCCCTTCCAACCTTACCCATCATTTTTGTGATTTTGATTCAGATATACNCATTATCATAATATAGTAATGATAATGAGACCTGCTAACAACCAAGCCTCTGATATCTCTCTGATATTCTCTCCCCTGTGAAGAGCCAGGCCTTGTGGATATTTTGTCTTGGGTTCTATGGCTGTTATAAATATACGTTGAAGTACACCGTGATTATATTGTCACGGGAATGTTTTCATATGCTGCATGTTTGCTTAGTTTTTGTTATGTTTTAGAAAGTATCTCTGTATATTTTGTGAAAAAGCTTCAGAATGGTGACAATATAGGAACTTGCTTTTCCTAGTAAGATAGCCTTGGGAAAATAATTATTTATAACTGAGGCCACACATAAAATAATGGGAAATATCAGGTGTTGACAAGATGCAGTGCCACAGTGGGAAAAGGCATACAGGTTAGTAAGTTATATGAAGGGTAACCGAAGCTCAGCTGAAATTAAGCCATGCTACCTAACAGTAACAGGGATAGGTATGCAAATGGACACAGGTGTTATTGAACTCGATTTCAGGCAAGGTAGAAATCGGTGACTTTGAGGTATTAGATAATTTCAGTGGAAGTACTGAGTATTCTGTTAGATAGGTTATGATGTTGTTGGCCAACTCGTTGTTGGCCTTCAGTACTTAAAAATCTCTCTTATCTAGTTTATTGAAATATCATCCCAAAATTTCAAGAATATATGTTACAAACTTGAAGTATAAACCTAAGCTAGGTATCATTCTAGGACCTTACTAATAAAGAAACATGGTGTATATTGTGACAGTTCAGGAGTGAAAAAACTTCATCTGGAGTTTATTTAGAGTGAACTGATGGAACAGATCCTCCCTCAGCAAGGCAGTCAATACCAGATCTCACATTGACTTGAAAAAGATTTTTGCCTTTCCAAGTTCCTGGTTCTTGTGAACATACCTAGGGAAGACTACTACTTCAAGGTAACCTTCAATAGGAAGTGGAAGCTTGTCCCCTGATTTGTACTATCCTGATTATACATACTTTACCTCGCTTTCAGTGCTAGTAAGTCTATGTGATGTGCTACAAGCTAACTCATACACCATGTGTGTATCCTGGTCACCTGATGTTTCTTTCTTTGTGTAATTGTTTTCTAATAGTTCATGGGTGTTTTGCTTTTGGCTTTAATGAGTTTAGTGTCCAGTCATAATTATGAGAGCTGGAAAACAGTAGGGCCATGGTATTAGCCCTGTGTTCTGAAGGGATCATGGTAGCTTGAATCATGGTATATTTTCAAGCAGCTTTTCTAATGTCATGCTAAAGACAGGCACTCCATAAATAGTATCTGAGTCACCATGCTAATTATCCAAAACCTCATAGAACTGAGGAAAAAACATTGTTTGGAACAGAAGCCCAGTAATCTTTTTAGTGTGGCAACTTGTAAGAACTGAAAAAGGGGAGTAATTTAATTGTAAGTGATAGTTGCAGAGTTAAAAACCCCTCAACTGAATACATATCATTAAATATATGGTCTGCATAATATTATCATCTGTAGCATGTAGTCACATGTTGACTGTGAAGAAAGAAAATGTGGATAAGAATGTAATTCTGTAGTATGCTGTAACATTTGAAAAATACAAGTCTCTCTTAAATAGAGCAAAATCTATGAATGCACTTCATAGTCAAAGAATACTGGGTTATAGGGAACCTCACAGATCATCTGGTCAACCTTTCTTAGGAAAAAACTTGATCTGGTTTATTAGTGGAATGCTTTATGTTATTATGTGTTTTTCTGAGGTGCAAAGTAGCTCTAGGGTGCACTGAATTGTAGTATCTTTGTATTTATTCATACTAGCACTATGCTATTACTTACTTATGGCACTTGAAATGCACCAGTGCCTTTTGAATGCAGGATCAATGCCCACAGAGTATGCAAGATAAAAGTCTTACCATCTCTTGAGATGAAGCTAGTTTTCGAAAACTGTTATTTTGTTTGTAAGACTGAGAATGATAGGTCTAGTTGCAGAGGCAGACACAATTTAAAGAAGGCTAACACACGTTGATACTTTTGGGTGTACCCACATGCTGCTAACTTTGTTTCTTACTTTCCCAAAATTAGGTAATTTTGCTTCTTGTTATATTCATGAACTAGTGCTGAATGTGGCCCACCCAGCTACTTGTTCAGCTTGTTAAGTAAACTGTTTCTGGGATGAAAGTACAGTTTTAACTGAGGAAGACTCAGTATGGTTTAATCTTAAGTGCCATGTTAGCCCTATTACCACAACTGTAGGCAACAAACAAACATTTAACTCTTTCAGCTTCAGAAGGAATAGGCAGCTGATCTTGTGTGCTCTTCATGTCTTTGAAAAATTTATTTCTTTCCTCATATGAACATAGTGTGTGACATCAGAAGCACACTGTTTCCAAGTATTCGGCAAGGGCCAGGGTTTTTTTTAAGTATCAGAACTAGGGAAAAGAGAGTTATTGTCAGATTTTGTTTAGATAGGACATGGTATATGCTGACAAAAGAAATATTTCTGCCAGGAATGCTGCATCAGCTCTCTCAGTAATGTTAATCTAAGAGGATGGAGGTAGCATTACTACATTCATTTTAGAAAGGCAGTGTGTTTTTTTGCTCAAAGTTTGTCTAAGGGTGTGAAATTAAAGATGTTATGCACTTATGTTCTAAGAGCATACTTACCAAAAGAAGAAGTTACCAAAGATAGTTACCAAAATTGAGTATCTGGTTGGTTTGTGTATCGAGAATATATAAGCAGTTTTGTAAACATAGGAAAGCACTGAAAAATTGCAACTGTATTTTATGCAAATATTAGCTTAATTTCAGTCTGGAAAAGCCTATAAATTACAATTGTTTCAGCTTGAGGTGTACTTTCCAAGATATCTGCATCACAAATTTATGGACTTTAAATTTCATTTAAAGAGCCAGGTTCAGTGTTTTCTGTTACATAAACTGTAATCATGGCATCCTGTTCAAAAAATGACCTTTAAAGTACTTGTTTGTAGGGAACATTTCAGAATAACCAGACCCTTGCAAACATCTGAGGAAGCTTATTTATAAACTAGCTGAAATCTCATTCTTTCTGTAGAATCCAAAAAGACATCCATGAGGTTAATCTATACGGACATTGCCATTATAACTCATTTGGTGTCTTGTTGGAATACATTTAGAAACCAGATACCTAATTGAACTTCTCAGAGCTCACTTATTCTGAAGGTAGTGCTAAAGGCCCTTCCAGAGACTTCTGCTTGAAAGCATGTTGATGATATGTCTTTGACAATAATGTTCTCTCTTTTTTTTTTCTTTTCTAATGCCAAGATAAGTACTACTTGTATAATCCTTGCCTAATTTATTTTAAAATTGATAGAATTTGGTGTTTCATCCCAGATTCCATGCCCACAGTCATTAAGGAAATCTTCTTTGATTTATATAAATGTTTTGTCATAATACAGTCTTTAGGGAAGAATTACACCCTTTCACTGAAAGAAAAGAAACCATTCAAAGGATTGAGTTTCTTTTTCTTAATTTGTAATATAGCCCATTTTGGTGCTTCAGGGCAATATTTTTTTCTCTCCAGCTTATGAAGGGTGTTTCAGCTGAATATGCTCATACCTTTAAAAATCATTTGGTGTGAGAACTTTTTAAGTTACAGGGTGGTTTATTTTTTTTTCTATAATACACTATACTCTGCCTTTGAGCTTTCAGTTTAAGTCTTCTGTCATATACTGCCAAAAACTTTGTTCAGAGTTCTGTCTGTGTTGAAACATGTAGGCCTGTCCCAGTGTCATAACTAATTATATACCTTGTGTGCTTACTTCTAGTAATTGGAAAGTAGACCTACCGCAGGATAAGTTTTAGTATTAGATTGTATCTTGGGGACATGTTGCAGAAATCAAGTTTCCACCAAGCAGCAACTTGAATTTGTAAACAGATATTACTATTTTAAGTGCATCATCTCATGGTTGTTTCTTGACATCTGTATGTGTTTGTTTTAAACGTGGGGAGAAGGTGTTTTTGTACCTCTGCATGTGTAGTAATTATAACCTACTTCTTTTAATCACAGTATTCTGAAATGTCTATCTCCACTTCAGATGAAAGCCTATGTTGCCACACTGTCTTCCTGCAGATTTTGGTTGGTGGTTCTGAACTTCCAGAAAATGTGTCTGTACATAGTGCTTGGCTAAGTTCTGTTGGCCTGCAATGCTGTTTTCAGCTCCTTACTTTAAGAAAAGGGAAAAAACGAAAAGGAGTTAGAGACTGTCATTTATATCATTAAGAAAGCATGGAAGTTAGATGGAAAAGCAACATTTCTTCCATCTTTTCCTTTGCAGCATCCTTCACTTGTGTTTTGTGTGTATGTATATATATATGTGTCTTAGTGTATCTATAAATTTTCCTAAGTACATGCAAAAGGAAAGAAGGAGTCTTGCAGTTACGTGGAGGGGTTTTTTTGTGCTCAGAGCTAGGCTAGCAAACAATGATTTATACACACCAGCTTGTATAAAATATGTTCTCCTTGTCCATGCCTGCTGAATAAAGACTTTGCCGGTCTTAAGTCTCAGAGCTTCACATGCAGTTGCAATTAAAGTCTTAGGACTGAGCATTTAATGCTAACACTAGATTACAGTGTTGTGAGGCTCTATTCCGATTTTGGTCTTTGCTAAATTATGAGACCTCATTTTTATGGGAGTTCCATGGCTACTTGCTGTTGTGCATTAAAAACTGTTACTTCAATAGAGTATGTATCATTTTTTTTACTAAAACTACAATACTAGTGATTGGATTTCTCCAAAATGCATATTTAATTTTTTTTACATAATATTAAAAAATAGTGAGTAATTAATATTTATTAAAATGATGATTACTTTTCAGGGAAACTTTTTTTTTTTTTGGTGATAAGAATATGATTGGTTGTCTCTCATTAAGTGAAATTTAATTTTGGGGTTTTTTTCCAATTAAAGGTTTCTTAGATGATTTACTGGTCTATTAGTTCTGTGGCAAGAGAGCAGCATGATTTTGTCAAATAAGGTTGTTACTTTTTGGCATCTTTGAAAGTTTTTGACAACAAAATGTTTGGTTGTTTTTAAACATTTCCAGTGTCTTGTCAGACAGTTTTATCTTTCACTTTCGTCTCCACAGCAGGCATTTTTTAGAAGGGCTCAGGGAAGGAGAAGGCTGGGTCAGTCTGACCAGGGAAAGTATAATGCTGTCCTGCATTCCAGTTTTATATGTGTCACAACTGAGTTAATATTGCTTGCTAAGAAAAATTAGTGTGCTTCAAGTAAGATCATTCAGTGATTTTTAAACTTCAGTTTTCTTTTTCAAACATATGCAAAAATTTAGTGTCCTAATTTCAGTAGAAAAAAAAGGTTATTTGCCAGCATGAAAAAGCATACTTTATATACAGAATTTTGGTGTTTTCTTTAAAAAGAAATACTTATCTAGTTTGAACTTAAATACTTTTACTATCTTTCTTTTCTGTTTTTAGAACTCTCTACTCACATGTGGATTTCAAACACTTAATTTTGAAAATTAAGCCAGCTATTCCAATGATGTGAAAATTGGAGGTAGTGTTGTCTGGGAAACAAGTACATCTTACTCAGCCATTGATGAATAAAGGAGGCTGGGTATTTTCTGTATCCCAGCCCAGGAAATCCATCAGTTCTGTATCTGTCATTCATTCTTCTCTTCACTGGTATGTCCTCTTTCCTTTTGCTTGCCGTAAAGGAAGAAGACAGTTTTGTCCCTATCTTTGAGTCACTTTGGATGCAATTGTTCTAGCTTTCTTTCAGACAAGCAATGTATTTATGGTCTTCTCCTTAAACTTTTGATTTTTAAATCTGTCTTTCCTCTAAAACCTCTATCTCAAGGTTTTCAGAGTACTAGCAGTGAGGAACTGGCATGAGAGTTTTTCATTTCTAGTCACAGAAATCTTGTAAATGAAGACAACACTACAAGCAGTAGTGGTTACAGATGGCCATGGAGCTATTGGTCTGAAGGCTCATGTGCATTCTACATTACTTCCATTCATTCAGTGTTTGAGAGGCCTGTCATGCCACAAAGACTAAAATTCAAAGTACAAGTTCCAGATTTCTTAAAAATTAATGACCCTTACCTGAAAGCGATTCATGCTTGCCCATGAATCTGAGAGAGGTTTTCAAACCCTG
>VXBI01008946.1:33464-38464 GCA_013397375.1 Toxostoma redivivum
AGTATTTTGCCACTGTTCATGTGGCAGACCATTATCACTCGTCTGCCACATGAACAATTTTTAAAATTTCAAATATTTAAATATAAATCCAAAGAGTTGATAATATCCATTACTACAATAAAGAAAAAATTTCACTTCTTTTTGCTACTTCAAAGAATAGTAAGATTGCAGTAATTGTCTTTTCTACTACAGCGCCTCTTCTTAGAGAAGAATAAGGCAAGGTCCTTTATGGAAGGGAGAACTCAGTTTAATTTGCATAAATATGGTTTGATTTCAAGATAAATGTGGAATGTCAAAATGGATTCAGGTAGAAGAACTGGGATTGACTTTTGAATTGGCCCTTTCCTTGTCTTAGTCCTGAAGTTAAGAGCCTAAAAGAGCCAAAGGAGCTCTTGGAGCATTGGTCTTATAAATATGGCACAAACAAAAATACAGATGTGTTTTACTAGAAATTATTCAGTCTGTTGCTGGTTTCTCTCTGTTGTCCATTGTCTCAGTTTTAAGTTTCTGAACATATTTTAATATACACAGAGGAAACTTCTATGTGTCAGCATCTGTTTTGAAACATTTTCACTTGTAGTTCTTTACATTTTACTCCCCTCCATGATGCAATTTTTAAAGCATGTTTATTAGTTTTTTAAATGTTTTAGAACACATGCAAAAAAAACTAGTGAAACTTTAAAACATTCTGACATCTTACTTGTCATTGTGTATTTACCTTGTATAAATATGAGACCATATAATATCTGCTTCTAATGCACATGAAAAAAACCTGGATGGAAAGATTCAAAGACCTGTGTGTATGGCAGTGCTGTTGTCTTTTGCTAGTGTGCAATGTATTATTGAGTTATGCCTCTTGGGAAGAGAGCATTTTTAAGCTCCACAAAGCTGAATGACTTTTGTTGTGCAAAAATCCCTAAAACCAAAATCCCATCAAACTAGACCTCCAGCATCTGGTTTTCATATGCTGTGATTGTATCAAGAGGAAACAATCCCATGTAGATGAAGAGTTGTATTCACCGTGAGTTAGGTCCCTAGTGTGATCACAAGGGTTGAAAGAGCCACTCTCCAGAACTTGTCAGATACAGTAACAGAATGTAATTTGTTTTGGTTTTCTGGTATCACAGCTATATTACCCTCATTTTTCAAGAGCTTTGTTGATGCTAAAAGGATATATTTTTGTCCAGAATCATACACAGGGAGGTTATTCTGTGTATTATTTAATGAATATCGATATCATATCAGTAATTTCTCAAGAGGTAAGGATGAGTCTGATCCTCTCCATTAATGCTTGTTCCCCTTTCCCATTCCCAAAAATGCCTCCCAGACATGTGATACACTAGTAAAAATTCAGTTATGAAAAGACTCAGAAGCATGATTGGTGCTGTGTGAACTGGAAACTAAGGATTCCAGAAACATGATAGATGGTGAAATGAAGCCCTTCCCCCATGCAAAATGAAGTCCGTGCCTAATTTGGAGATAAGAAAACATCTGGTTCCGTGAGAGATCACACTTACTCTGAAGATCTGCAGAGGACTACAATATGTCTTGTTCATATTTAGTATTTTGGAGTGCCTGAACTCCAGCTGCATCCCCTCTGATAAATGATATGTGAGAGAGAGATGAGCAAACTTCAGGAGTCAATAAGCAAAAGGCAGCAGCAACCAACCAAATTAGTGACATGGAACACCTAATGGATTTTTTTTTAAATGAAAATGTGCTTTCCTAAAGCCTTCATATTTATATCAGTGGGAAATGAACCATAGTAAATTCAACAGGTGCAGGCAGGAGCAAACGTCTTCACTGGTTTGAGTAGAAGAATAGAATTAAAGTCAGAGTAAATTAAAATAAAACCAGTCCAACTAAATAGTCCCTAAATCAATATAAAGTACTCTAAAGTATTGTGTCAGATTTTGTGTCAGTGCATTGATACGAATACAAATTTCTCTCCAGAACTTCAACAGAGATTGATATCTGTCCTTAAAACTTTGCTTCTTAAAATCTGCATAATCTTCTTGTGCTTCATGAAACTGTTTTCAGTAATGCCTGATCTGGACTTGTCCACTTTTTCTTGGACGATGTCAATCAGATGAGTACTACTTTTTGAATTGTATCCCATGTGAAAAAGGTAGCATACGGACTTAAAAGATGCAACTAGCTTCCCAGGCCTAATTGATGTTGCAAGAATGTAGACTTTTACTAGCTGTGACTGTGGTTTCTGTACAGAAAAATGTTTCCTTCACCAGATAGAGCCTTAGTTTAGTAGCATTTGTGTGCTCCTGTGCCCCTCAGCATGCTCAAGTGCTTCTTCTGAACTCTTAATTAAAATAGGTGTTTTATTTGAAATGTAATTTTTCTTTCTTCATTGTCCTAACTAAACTTTGAATCAATTAATCTTTATGATTTTTTTAATAGTAAAAGCATGTATGCCAAAACTGAAGAGGAGAAAAAAGTAGGTTATCTACAGAATATCTGTACAAAGCAACTGAAATTCTTCCCAACATTCTAAACATTATCTGAAAACTACTTTCGGTTAGGTGAAAATCCTTGGAAAAATTGTTTTCGCATAGTAAACCTCAGTTTTGTTCTGAAGACGGTAGTGAAGTTACCAAAACATGCTCAAGTGTAACACAAAATACGTTAGCAGTATGGAACTGGAAGTCCAGACTTAAAGTTGCTCTGAAACTGTCATTCATACTAATCCTGTTTCACTAATTGAAAGACTTTTCCATTGCTTGTTAAAAGTAAAAATTATTGCCAAAAATGACTGTGTGGGATATGAGAAGTGCTTAGTCAGAACAATGCAACCTAGATAGATGGGTTCTGTGAATTGTTTAGGAAGGGCTAAATAGCCCAATTGCAAAATGATGCCTTGCACTTCCCTTGCCCTTTGTTCAGTCCATGAGATGGTTATTGCATTTGTTGATTTGTTGAGTTAGCATTGGTTAAGGGCCAAACTCCCACCAAGCTGCTCAATTATTTCTTCATTCCTGACTTCCCTACTCCCCACAAGAAGAGCAGGAAGATAGATAACAGGAAGTTATCATCAGTCCATAACAGGTCTCTGCTGCTCCTTCTTCCTCACAGTTTTCCCTTGTTCCATCATGGATGCTTTCATGTGCTGCAGACCTTAAGGAAAAATCATCTCCAATCTGGCAACTTCATGGGCCATAGTTTCTTCAAGGATTATCCACCTGTTCTGGTCTGGGCCCCTCCACAGGCTGTAGTGTTGTCATCTGTTCCAGCATGGTCCTCTTGAGCTGCATGGGGATCTGGCCCCTGGGGCAACCCTTGTACCCTCTTCTCTGACTTTGGAGTTTGCTCTGCTTTTTCTTAGTCTTTTTTCCTTCCCATTCTCCCTGTTCAGTGTGTTTTGCCATCTGTTAAGTATATTTTCCCTGAGGCATCACTATCTTGGCTGAGGGGCTCAGCTGTGTTCTGCAGTGGTCCATTGGACAGAGCAGCCCTTGACATCCTCACAGAGCCAGCCTTGCAACCTGCCCATTGCCAACACCTTCACAGCTACATCAGCACAGCTGAATAGGCAATATGACAGCTGAGTAAGGCAATATGAGATAAATTTTAAAAAAATTTTACTTTTGCATTATGATTACTTTTAAGATTGAGGATTTATGAACTATTACTCTTTTGTGGTGGTGTGCAATAAGTTGGGGATTTTTTTTGCTTAACTTCTGAGTAATTCCTTCACTTTTGTGATTACAGATTGGCTGCCCACACCAAGAGATTATAAATTTGTCCCCAGAAATTGTGAATGTCTTTGTTTTATAACCATTTTAATATTGGAAGATGTATGCAGCCAGGCATGTATGTAAGCAACAAGATTTGTGGAGGTATGGTTTTCCTCACTTAGGACTTGGTTCACTTAGGACTTACATGTCGTCACTTAGAACTTGGTTCAGTCAATCACTGGAGTAGACTCCAGGTGTAAGCATACACAGTCCCATTCCTATCCAGCAGAAGAGTTCTCTGATTATAAGCAAAGGAACTGTTTGGTGTAACTAAGATTATTTTAACTGTTGCAGTGAATGTAGGCTAAGTGAAGAAAAGTTCCAGTACTTAGTACTTAGTATCCAGTACTCCAGATTATACAAAAAATGTGGTTCCTCTCTAGCCACTGAATGTGGGAGTCTATTCCATTGGTATCTAGGTATGGTATCTAGGGCCTTAAGGTCTTGTTACCATTATTCTAATTTAACATTAAACCATACAAGGCAAGCATAGTCATAAGACAGACTTTTAAATTTTTTATTCTAGTTGAGTTACGTATTTTTTCTCTGATTGTCATTAACTAGTAGAAGACTGTGTTCTTTTACATTGTTTGGGTTGCTGTTTGGCAATGTTTTGTTGTATTTGCTTGAAAGGCGAAGAGTTTCCTGTGAAAGGCACATTTTTGGCTGTCTGCAGTCCTTTCCCAATGAGGTCCCCTTATGTGGAAGATTATATGGCAAGATCAGCAGTGATGCAACTTTGTCTTCTTGCCATACGTCTTTCCAAATGATTAGTTCTGTGGTTGTCTGGATAATATTGTTAAACTATGCCTACATAGGGAAAGAGGGAAGCCTACTGAAGATTTACTAATTTACTGTTTATCAACGCTAGTCTACCATGACTTTCATTACTGTTGACTGGTAATGTTTCTTTGTCATAAATTTGCTAATATCTCACTCAAAAAGAGACAATAACAAAACTTTTGGAACCTCTTCATGTCAGCCGTCCTGGAAGTGCCACCATGAGATCTTTTCTCGAGATTTAATTAAAGTGTTGAGTTTTGAAACCCACTTCATTTTTAACCAAACAAGCACTGGGAATTGTTTGAAGTCAGGCCATTTGTAAGTGCAATTATCTCTAATTAACTATATTCTGTTTCCTATACATTTGTAATAAAATTTCTGGAATGTGTTTTTTGGAAGAGGGAGTTGACACTTGGTTTTCTCTTCCAGATTTAGATTCTCTGAGAGATTGTGAACCCAGATAAATGA
>VXBI01008946.1:40964-55964 GCA_013397375.1 Toxostoma redivivum
AGTTACAGTAAGTTATCCAAGATCATGGCAAGAGTTATAAATATGTACATGGTGCCATAAATTGAGAAAGTCCTTAAGAATATTTGGTACTGTTAAACCTTTTGAACAGTAGCAATATTAACAAACAACACTGCCCTGGCAGTGGGGACATTCTTGCCATAAAGCATATCATTAGCATATTGGCAGTCCAATCTATTTCTTAGCCTTATGTTGGTGCTGGATTAATTTCTGAGTGTATCAACATGCAAAGAAAAGTGTGCGTATTTCTAATTGCTTGTACTATGTTGAAATTCCATGGTGCTGTATTCAAAGTAAAAATCAGAGAGATTAAGATTTTTGTTTAATTATTTGGAGGCTGTCTGGTTGCTTAAAATTAAAGAAATATGACTGACAGTGACATGCAGAAAGAGATGGAAGAAAATACAACAAAATTTAGATTATAAAGCAAATGCCTTCTTAATTAGAACTGGAGTTGGTTTTTCCCCATCTTACACATTCCATTTACATGGTTACTGTTGAGACTGGTCACCAAGGCTGCTTGAAATACCTGCCCTCAGGAGGGCTCAAAGGGACACAGAAAGGTCACATAATTAGACCTGATTTTAATTCATATAGACCTGTTTGTCACTGTCTCTTTATGTTTCTGCTAGTTACACGTTATTAACTGGGGTGAGTTTTAGGACCTAAATTAGATACTTAAGTATGTAATATGCAGAGGCTGAACTCAAGTTAGAATGCTGAGAATAGTTATACAATTATGTTTCCCTCACCAGATGTAACTTTGCAGTAATAAAATGTTATGAAATTTAGTATTGTAGTCAGTGTTTTGGTAGCTATTTCCAAGTCCGATTGGTAATGCCACTTAAATCATGGTAATTAATGCCAGTTATCTGCAAAATTTAACAAATAGAAATAAGGTGCTATACTACCTTATTTAAAAACAACAACAAAAAGGCTATATCAAACAACTGAACTACCATCAAGCCCTTTCTATTTTCATTCCTGTCAGGGGTATTTTATTATAATTATGTCATCACTGGAAATTTCTTTTCCTTTCCTCCAAGTGATCCAATCTTTTTCTTCATATTTAGACTTCAACTTTCCCTCTTCATTTTACTGCTTTCTTTGGAACATGCTATTAATGCTGGGTTGTTCAGTTGTAGAATTCTATGGAAGTTGGTAAGAAGAGGATGGTTACTTGGAAACAGTCCTCTCCTCCCCATCCTAGGAATATCTAGAAAAAACTGATTCTGTTATAATTTACCCACATGTAAATTTGAGTAGCTCTCTACAGTCAGTTAACCAAGGGAATCTACATGGAACTATGCCATAGTACACAGAATTGCTACTATGAGGCTGTAACTTCAGTCTGCTCTTTTACTAGCATCAGACTAGCACCAGCAGAACTGAACCCTAGTCTTGGATTTCATTCCCATGTAGCAGGAGTTTTATTAAGACAACAGAAAGCAGCAAGCAGCTTAATAGCATCAAGCAGATAGTGTAATTGTATTGTACAGATGGCTTGCATGCAATATCTAAATAAATAGTGGGTTCAGAATGGTAGTGATAAAGCCAACCAAGATGGTTTTCCCAGTTGTGAAATGTTTGTGTAAATAATGACCTTCTTTGTTTTTGTTCAAGTCTGACAGCTGAAGATGCTTTTAAAACGTTCTTGTCACTTAGAGTGGAGCTATACAACTTCAGTTTGGTAGCTTTAAAAGGCAGATCATATCCATCATTGAAATAGCAAGTCTCAGGGTTATGAGAGAAGACTGGGGATAGGAGATGAGAGCTGTTGAGTCCAGTTTACATTTGTCACTAGTGACTAGCTTTTAAAAAATGTATTAGCTGTGCATGGTGGTAAGTAAGTTCCAGCTGCAGGGGATTACTGCTCTGAGTGGGTCGGGGATCTTGGAATGCATTCAGTTCCATCAGGGGATTTGTGTCCCTCGTCATTAGCCTTAACATTACTAAAGCACTAAAGATTAAGAACAGATCAGTGTCACCTGCTCCGAACTTCAGAAAACTCTCCAGAATTATTGTAAACAATGCAAAATAAAAGTAATTTAAAAGCAAAACAAAATAACAAACCACCTAAAGAGTTCTCACCTTTTAAGGAAGGGAGTATAGGGCATGACATTGTGGAGAACGAAGAATCTCCTGTATAAATCTGAGTGAAAGATTATGCATGTGACATATAGAAAATTAAGAAAAATATCTAGATTTTGGAAAAAAATAAAGGTATCTGTTGATGAATTATTCTCCCAACCTATTTAATGTGTCATAGTACTAATTTACACCACAAACACCTCCACAAATACCTTCCTGTTAATGAACATTTTTGTGGGGACTTTCAAAATCAAGATGTGCTGCAATTTTAAGGAAGTATTTCCAAGGCCTTTACTCTTACAGGTTAGGAGTGAAGAGTTTTACTGTGTTTTTTCAGGATACATTTTTTTTTCCCCTCAAGAGTAAGGCAAGTGAGCTGCACAGGGCTTTACTTTTTTCAGGGATTTTGAAATTCAGCTTACATGCCAGCAAGCAGTTTAGTGGCAGGAAGTCTTTCCTAGTAGTGCAGTCATGAACTGGTAAACTAGAAGCATCTGTAAAAATTTAGAGGGAGTATCAGCTTTCTCAAAGCTCCAGCCCAAGACTAATGAGGTGCAAATGATAGCGCTGCATAACCCTTCTCCACCCCAATTGTGGAATGAGATATTGCAACAGAAAGAAGTAAAGAAATAAGACAAAGATTTCAAAACTCACACTGCCCTGAAAAAAATACTTGGTTTTCAGGAGATTTTCAAATGGCTAAGGTGGGCCAACCTGCATATTTTGCTAGCAAGAAATTCATACCTTCTTCCTCAACCGCAGACATATTTCCATGGCACTGAATACTGACAGATGGAGATTGTGAGCAATAATTGATTTTTTTCTGCATGTATGTGAAATTTTACCTCTTGATGTGGTTGTTCTTATTAACAGTTGCTCTACTAAGAAACTAACTTCTGCTAATTTGCATCTTTGATACATCCTTCTCCCTGCTTGCTCTGCAGAAAGAGAGGAAGGGAGTAGAAAAATGCCATTTGTTTGAAGGATCACATCTGGGGTGTGATCTGCTGTATCTTGACACCAGATGGCAGGTTTAGGCTGACAACTAAAACCTGGTTTAGCCTCCTCAAATGGCATCTTAATCTTTTACTTTCTCTGACCATACACAAGAGGAACTACTGCAAAATCATAGCAATTATTTGGACTCAGACTAAGAGTCTTCCTTTGCGTTTATTAAATTTCTTGCTTCTCATCTCTACAGTGTTTATAGGAAAGATTGCTTCTCCTTGGCAACACCTAAAACATTATTGCACGGCTCATACATTGTTCCAAGTATGTGTTGTGGGGGCAGAGGTGTGGTGCCTTTAAGTGGCTGATTCTTGTCATAACAGGTATGGCATTAGCTCTGCTGAGTAGTGACTAGAAGTGACAGCATTGCATTTGAGGTGCCTGGAGGGCACTCAGTCATCACTCCTACACAGCAATATGCCTTTGAAAGCACTGTATACAATTGCTTGCCAGTATGGAGTGTGCTCAGTAAAACCTAAGGAGACAGAGGTTCGAGTCTTGTGTTCTTTTGTTCCCCAGATTTCCAGAAGAAAGTCCTAGAAAATCACGGGAAGAGCAGGGCTGTACCCTGCTCACTGTTCCGCTTCCTTCGACTTTAGTGTGTGCACATAAGTAGGTTTCACCTCTGCTCCCCTGCCCCGCCCCTTCAGCTGGGCGCTTAAGTGCATGTCTTTCAACTTCAGGCCACCCAGGACCTAAAATCTTCATCCAGTTTCTCATCTCTCTCGTCTCCCTAACTTCAGTTAGGGAGATGTTCCCAAATTTACTTCCAGCTACTGTGTACAGCAGTGTTCTTTAGTGGTCCCTGTAGTTGTGCTTTGCGTTTCTTTGTCAAAAAATTGCCATAAAGCATATAAAACTGAAAACAGAAATATGAGTATTATGATCTTACAGAATTGAAATGTTCTTGCTTATAAAGTTTCTTACTAAATACTATGGGCTTCTAAAATTTTTTACCTGAAATGGAGTATACAGAATTCATATTCCTGTTGAGTAAAAACATAACAGCAGAGATCAGCATGAAAATGGAATGGAATACTATATTTTATCAGGAAGTTACATGTCACAGTATTACATTTTTTATCAAGCATGAGATTTTTATTACATTTTTTTTAACCTCTATTTTTATAATGTGTCTCAGTTACATCAATCAGCCTCTAAACTAGCCTTGGGCACTTTCCTTGTAAAGTTCCTAATGGATTGCTTTTTTAAGGATTTGAATTTAAGTAATTTTAGAAGGCTGTTGCTGCATATATGGGTTATGGGTAAGCTTCTGCAAGTTTGCCAATATTTGGTATTATATTTATATTATATTTACATTTATTTGTTGTTAATGATTTATTTCTGATATCATAATGCTAAAGAAAGGATGGGAGAAAGAAAATGCCTATTCTGTAATACTAAGAGAAAATCTTCAACTTTTACCTTTTACAAATGTTTTTAAAAAATACTAATTAAGCTGTAAATTGCAGATTTGGAGGAGCAGGCTGGACTGATTGTGGGAAATTTGCATTTGTGAAAAACGTGTCTCTCTCACTGTGAGTTCCAACTGGAGTGCCTCAGTACAGACTCCTAAGCTGACTTTGGCAGTGCTAAACACACTTTTTTGGTAGAAGAAAAATGTTTAATGTTTACTTTAGTGTTGGAAGCAGTTGACATGTTCTTCACTAGTAAGCATAATTCTTTTATATTTCCTCCATGTTTTTTCCTCCTTCTTGAAATGCTATTTGAAATAAAGGGGAGAGACCTCTGTCATTTATGTTTATATATACCAATAGGAGTCTGCATTGATATCAGTCTCCTGTGCATTGATTTTGATATGATGGGCCTAGTCTGCAGAATCATCATGTGTTAAATTGGCTCAGTGTGCTGTACTTCAGATGAAGTAACTACTGGAAAACTCAGATTTAAATCTGTAGTTCTGCAGGTCTGATTTTTTACTGTGGGTTTCATTTAGGCCTTTTGCAGAGCAATGAGGAAATACATTAATTGCTTTTTTCAGAAGTACTAACATGCATGCTTTAGAAAGAAAATTAATGAGAAAATTCTTACCTGAGGAAAAATTCCTTTGTAATTTATCAGAAAATCTGAACAGACTACCTCTACACATACCAGGATATATCCTGTCCAGTGATACTCTTGAGGACTGAGGGTAGTTCAAGATTGAGCATCAAGTTTGTCTGAGTTTAAAGGCTTAAGTAAATAGACACTGGTGGAAATAGGCCAGGGCTTATCATGCTGGATTCTACAAGATGTTGGGGAGTCACAGTGATGCTGAAAAACTTTTATTCTGGCAAAATTTGAATAGTTTTGGTGATCTCTTGAAATTAAGTACATCCCTTCTACACAGTGGTATAATATGAAAAATGTTGACTTACACACTAAAACTGGGAAAACAATAGAATGAAATAACTTGGGGATTTAAAGAACTGTACCTAATTTTGAGCAAATACAATTCCCTTTTACCATAGAATTCGTCTTTCCATAAATGCTGACCAAAATAGTCAATTTTGTCAAATGACATCCAGTTACAATAGTATCCTTTTAATAGATGTTCTAGACACGTTTATGTTCTCTCTACTTACTTTCTTTTACTTCAGTAACTTTGAATGCTTTCATGGCTTCACTTTTGACTCCTTACTTCAATACAGACAAGTAGGGAGACTTGTGGTTTGTTCTGGAAATAAAGCCAATGCTGTTGTGTGCATTGTATAGTGCGTAAGGAGAAGGTGCAGAAAGTTTCATATAGTTTCTCTGAAAGTTATTCATGTCTCTGTGATATGTTTACACTCTGCTGAGCTCAGACTCATTGCCTCTGAACTCACTGCCTCTGCATTTATACTTTAATGCAAATTTAATAATGTAAAACATAAAAACTGTGTTCTTAGATAATCTAGAAAAGACTTAATCAAAATTGACAACTGCTAAAAGCAATCCTTTACTGTAGTTCCTAACTGTTGTTCAGGCACACAGTACAAATGCGTTCTGCCTAAGTTAGCCAGAACAATGTCTCCAGCTAATGATTAGGCTCAACTCCAACTTTCACCTCAGGCAAAATTTATGCAGTTATACTACTGTTTGTCAAGTAATTAAAGGCAAAAGATGTACTAACCTGAAGTTTTTGGGGAGTTTTTAATTGTTTTTTTCTTTTTTTTTTNTTACATGTAAATGAAGAAATATTCCAATTGAGCAAGAAGAAAAGAGAAAAGTTATCAAAGGCTTATATAGGAGGCTTTGCGGGCTGAGAGTTCTATATAAATTCATGGATGCTAAGCCATGTCTGTCCCTCAGACACATCTTTGTAGCTGTATTGAAGTTGTGGTTATCTCCTGTTGTGTACAAGTGTCGTTAAGGGAAATGGAATCACAGGAGCACCTAACAGATGGAAAAGGAGCGGGAATCAGAACCTGTCACATGTCAACAGCTATATGGAAGGCTGACTGGGAACTTGTAGTGCTGGGTGGCTGAGGAGCAATCCTCTTTTGTCCTGTCTTCATCTGTTGGAGGAGGACTAGTTTCACAGTATCTACCTGGCCGAGATGTTCTTCTCTTGTAGCTGGATGTGCAGCAGAGCTACAACCGTTAGTGCATCTTGAACTCTTTCAATATGTGCTTAAATGACAAATCAAATTGTTATTTCCTACATTTTCAGTCTCACTTATCTAGCTTAGGATTTAAATAATTGAAAGGATATGACATATATTGCATTATGATTTCTGAAGAAGTTATGGTTTGCAAATACAATTTAAAAGTGTTGTTGGATGATTGATTCACAGAACCACAGACAGAGAACCCAATGAATATCAGAATATGAGCCAGTTGGCTCAATAGCTGCCAGTTGCCAGTGATACACACTGGGCTCTGTAGGGAACTAAAGCATAATAATTAGTTAGTTGACTAATGCAGAAACAAGTTGTTTATATCCCACATCTATTTCCCTTGCACCCTTTAACACCTTGTATCCACTGTGTATAATATGCAGACATGACCTACATTATTATTTTAAAAAGAAATTTCTAAGGTATAGATTTACTACTCCTTTACTTCTAACTGGCTATTGGCTCAGCACTATCGTAGATGAAATGACAACTTTCAACCAGATTGTTTTCTGTGGTTTATATTGTGGCAACTTCTCATTTTTGACTTTGTTTATAATACATTCAGCTTCCTGCCAGACTCTCAGCTAAGTATTAGAAAGTGTAGGACTGCTCAGCTGCTCACAGAAGTTACCTAGATGTATTGATAGAAATTAGATAGATTAGATTAGATAGATTAGATTAACACATGTATGTTAATGCACATTTCTCTGTAGGCTGTGGACCCTGTGTTAATATACTAATACTCCCATCATGGATTTAAGAGGCCTGCTTCCCTTTATTGTACTAATAAGATATTTATGGGTAGGGAGCTGTGCATCACAGTACACAGTTATCTGATCTTTTGCCTCTGGAGAGACAACTTTGAAACCTCTGAAGTCAAAATGAAAACAGGCTTCCAGTTATTATACAAGCTCTGCTTTGTGCCATTCTATGAAAGGAGTTGGCCATTTCTGGCAGTCTTTATTAATGAAAAGACTAAGAACAAAACCAAGATTGATGAGCCTGTGGAGATAGTAATATAGCTGACTGTCAGGTACTTTTGATAAAATAATTGCTGTGTTTATGGTCCTTACACCAACATGGGACAAAAGTTGAGTAGTAGTATTTATAGGGACTCTGAAGGATAATTGGTCTTTCTGTATAAATAAGCTCTGATGTATATTTGTAGTTTACTGTCTGATGTTTATATATATAAATACATACACACACACACATATATATGTGCATTCAAGTTGTGGTTCAATGTAAATATCCCACTGTGTTGGGCTGTAGAATGTTCTCTGATTCTGGAGTACCTGTAACTAACACATGCTGTGACTGACTGCATCTGTGTAGGCCAGTACATCTCATATCTTGTTTTTTTCCAATTCCATGTAGCTGAATAAAAAAAGTTGTGCTCTTATATCTAAATCATCTTTGTTTGCAGTTTTTAGGTGTTATCTTCTTCAGAATTCCTCTTTATTTTCTCTGAGGTGTCCCATCTCCATTGTGATAATGATTTCTCTTCAGTGAAAGACTCATCCATCACTGACTGCCCTATCCTTTACTGCTCACTTGCAGAAAAATGAAGGTAAACAGTGTGAAAGGATTATGAGAACTCACCGTAACCAATAACTTCTGAGAAAAATAACCAGTTGTCCATTTAATCTGGACAGTCTGGAGGTCTTTGCCCTCAGATCTGGCCAAAAAAAGAAGTAATCTCAACAAAAATCAATTTGTATCACACAGAATATCCAGTGCTTGATCCTGAGAATCTAGCGTCAGAAATAATTTCTGAAGATGAAATTTTTGTGCTTAGTAAGTATTCCTGACATACCTCACATTCTTCTAAAATCTGGTATTCAGCTGTCAAAAAATTAGTTTCTTCTCAGATCCAAGCTCATTTTGTCAGCTTTCTTTTGTTTCTCAAGCAGATTATACACACTACAATATCCTCAGAAAGAGGCAATGTCGCCATTAACACTGCTCTTCAGAATGGCTTTCCATGAAATTTCACAATTGAGTCTCCAAACTGACTTTTGCAAACAATGCTGGAAAAATATATTTAGTGTCTTGTCTTGTTTTCTGTTTTCTTTCTTGTCATCTCTTTGTGACTGTGCTGTCAGATATTCTTCAGACTTTCTTAAACAGCGTATAGGAGTGTGGTACAGCACCTCACACTTTCCACTGTCTTCCTCCAAACACCTCTCCTAATCACTCTCAGAGACTCTTCAAAAAAGGATTCTGAAATGAACTGTTAGAAGAATGACGTTACTGCATAAACTGTTTTATATTGGAGGAAAATTATTTCACAGCAGCCGTTCCTGAGAAACAGAAAAAAATAGGAGATCCATCAGTCCTGGACTAAGAGGACTGAAATCCAGAATTAGTATTCGGGCTGATGACATTGTTGTTGCTCCTGCTATGCCTGTTCTTTTTGCTAGACCTCTGCCACTTCTTTAACCACTTCCTACTTGGACTTTGTCATGAAGGTCCTGGGGACATTTTAAAAAAGTGAATTGTCTTCAGGCCATGTCCGCAAGGCTGGCTCATAAAACAGATGGTGCAGCTTACTGAAAACTGCACTAGAAATCTCTCTTGCCAAAAGTTGTACTGTTGATTTTATTAGGTCTGACAAAGCTAACAAGGTGACTCAGATTACTGCTATTCTCTTGAAATGGAATGTGGCCATATTTGGCCGTAGGACATCCTGCACTTACACGCAATCTAATACAACACTGCATATTCATTTAATGCAGATGTCATTTGAACACTCTATAATCCTAAGTGCCCCATTTGATGGACATGTTGGTGATAATCATGTAGCATGATGATTCCCTTTATAAACAGAAAGAAAAAAAAATAGGCAAAGGTTTCTTTTCCTTCAGCATTGCTTTCTACATTGGAGAAGTTTGATCTCTATTAGATTTACTTTTTCATTGGATATCACAGAACCAGAGGCTTGATCTATATTTCAGGTCAGAGCAAGGAGACACTGAGGCTACAGTATACACAGTAAGGTCATAATGGAAAGATGACAGGGAACATGACCACCATGCAGTGAGACCTACTCCTTTTGGTGAGAAAATATGGTCTATGAGACAGGTTTTTCCCAAGAACGTTTAAGTCACTCTTACCTGTCTGGAAACTGTAACTATTTGCAAAATGGATTCACCTATTTTAAGAGGCAGCAGATCATAAATGGAAAAAGAAGGATGATAGCCTATGTGCTGCTTTCCAGGACATAAGATAGCCTGAGGTCTACTTCTTCCCTTCAAATGTCAATAAGAAGTGCCAGTACCTTTACTCCAGTATTCTTATGTTCCTGATCTTGTGGGGAAGGAGATTTAAGTACAGCTTCCCTGACTCATCTTCTACTAACAATCCTTCCCAAGGTGAGGCAAGAAACAACATGATTGATCCTTCTGGCTCCAGCTTGGCTGAGGCTTTTCTGACTTCAGCACCCTACCTTTGTTCCTGCACTGTTTTGCAGTGAACTTCCACAGATTTTACACCCAAACCTCATATCCTTCCACATCATACTATGAACACCATGTGGCTTCCAGGCTTTAAATGCCACTTGCTCATCCTCAAACAGTGATATTTTCAGCAACAGCAAAAAGCACAAGAGTAGCAGAAGTAGCCACTTGAACCGTTTTTTATGTGAACTACTGCGAAGGTGGTACCTCTCTCTATGTCTTAGTTACCCATATTATCTGGACTGTTTTTTGTTCATATAAAGTTTTGACCTACAGTCATCTTAAGTGCCTCTACAGCAATTTCCATTGTGCATCCATATGTGCTAGGCATTTCTTTTTTCTTCTTTCTCAATACCACAATTTCAATACCACTGATTAGGATCTGACTTTTAGTGATGTGCACTGTTTCCCAGTGGGTCTGGCATGTTTCTGTATACTTTTTAATGATTACTACTCTTCTGGTAGTTTATAACATAGCCATATTATAATGTGATGGGAGATCGAGGCCCTAATATTTGTTCACCTCTTCCCTCCCCCTTCCACTCTGACTTCAGACATGTCTGTGTTAATTGTTTTAAGCCTCGGGTCAACCGCTCTTGTTTGCTTGTTTGTGTTGATGATATCTTTAAAGAAGTGCTGTCTTTAGCTCCACTCACTAACCATTGCAGAAGCATTATGATATTATTTCTCAGGAATTGCCGTCTTTCTTCAACTATATATTTAATGCATGTTTGGTGGTGGATGCTTTGTACAGGTAGGTCTTTTAAAGAGGAAGATTAATTAGTTGTAACTGTTTTCTTTGAGATGTGTGTTTAAGCTGTCTGTACAGGTTTATGGGATGATTCTGCTTCCTTGTAATTGGGCTCATGTGAGTGCAGGATGTCATGTGGCCAGCAAGGGTCAACCACGTTTCCTTCTAGGAGAGCAAATGTAACCTGAGATGATTTACAGTAACTTGATCAATAGTAATGGTTGACACCATGACCTTTTTCAAGACAAAATGAATGTTTCTTTGCTTAGAAAAATAGCTCCTCTTCATACACTTCAAGTGCTACTATGATAAGGCAATATATACCCTCTGTTATACTGTCATTTCTGAATTTGTCAGCCTCAGAAATCCAGGATTCTTTCTGATATTCCATGGGAAAAGTGGTAAAAAGATGAGCTCTGACTGCAGAGGCCCTCTCAAAGAATACCCAACTTTAAATTGCTTTCTTCTCCTCTGAGAGAGTCTCTTAGTGTACCTCTTCTGTAATGTGAAAGCAAGAAAATGTAAGGAATTAAATTTGTAAAGGATTTGGTACATGTAGTGCATTTATTTTTTTTACTTTCCCTTTTCTTACTGCTTAATCCAGCTACCTTTAGTATTTATGAAGCATAGCACAAAATTCTAAGTTTTTTTGATTATGCAAAGCAGTACAAAAAGTTTTAGCATTTTTATTGAAGTCACTTTGCTGAAATCAGTGGGAGTTAGTTACTGAAGCCATTGAAATCAAGATTCAATAAACAATTTTTCCTAAAGTAGTTGACTCTTTTATTTTTCTTTCAAGAAAATTATACATGCCTTTATTCATTTATGTATCATATATGTTTCATGAATACAAGAGGGAAGACACGTGCAGCTGACACATGATGTATTTTGGTTTTTTTTGAGTCCTGACTATTCTGAATAGCATCATCCTTCTGAATGCCTTAGGACTTCAAGTTAATATGCAGTGAGAAGGCACCAGTATTTCCTCAGGGATCTATGTGGTTTACGTTGGTAATGCACTGTAGGAATACAAATTATATGATGCTGTGTGACCTGCAACTTTCTTCTGGGTGTGGTGATGGACAGATTGTTAAATTTCATGTTGGAAATCTTTTAGTAGGCTTCTTTCTACAATATTCTTTACAAAGTACTTTGTTTGTCATTTGACTGAAGTGTTGGCATCATCCCTGCCTGAGATTTCATTTACTCTCTTTCCTTGGTGAGGACAGAGAAAGACACATGGAAGAAAAATTATGTGAACACATAATTAAATTCATCTTTCTTTTCATGCCTTTAGTTTCTTAGGCATAAGTGGTGAATGTTGATGTTAACAATCAGTGATTAGAAAACTTGAGTTACTTACAGCATCAGAGAAAGAAATTTCATAACTACTTTAAAATCCTTTTTTCCTTAAAAAGTCTTTTTTTTTTTTTTTATTAGGACAGTATGATATAAAAAACTGTGGGTCCTGCCCTCCTGTAGGAGGACTGTTAGAGATAGTACATGGAACAGGAAATTAAGAGTAGAAACAAGTGGGAGCAGAAAACACAGTATGCAGTCTCCATCGACCCATGTCACCACACAATCTTGTACCTATCACACACTGCATCATCAGGAGGGACGACACAAACTGAATCCTTTTTAGTCCATGGAGGTTACAGTGTCCCAGATGCAGTGCCAAGTGACATTTTATGAGTCCAGGTTGCTTTGCTAAGGATATGCACCCATGCGTTACGCAGAAGTGACCTAGTAACTATGCAAATGTCAAGGAAGGAATCATGATGCATTTACAGGTTTTGCTTATTCTTCTTAAAAAAGAAAAATCTATCTATCTATCTATCTATCTATCTATCTATCTATCTATCTATCTATATCAGATATCTAAGAGGGCGTGAACTGAGTATTGCATAACTTTAATATCTTTATGTACAGGCACTTAAAATAGCAAATACTTGGCTTATCTATAGCATCTTTTTAATCAGGTAAGTCAGCCTTGCAGTGGTGTCTGTGCAGAGTTACTTATTGTTACTTGAGTTTTACACATGGATACACAAAAAGAATGGAAAAAATACATAAAATTAATTTTTTTAAAAATAAAATTTAATTTTTTTACCTAGCATCTCATAACACATCACTTGTTTGAGGACTAAGTGTGCATCTTCAAACTCAGTTGCTTTTCCTAACCACTGGACATACATCCTCCCTACCAACTTTTACATGTCAAAGCACAGTTAAGCAAGTACACTGGTATAGATCTCTCCTCAAAAAGTAATTGTTTCTATAATTATTAGCAATCTATTTCATTCTGCACTGCTTCTTACCCAAAGGATACCTTGTAATTAGAAAAATACAGTTTCTATATGTGTACATGGTATATCACAAACAGGACTCATTCATAGACCTCAATGCAGAAAGCAGATTAACGGCATAAAGTAACAGATTGCTTGAAGCAAGACCCTGAAGAGCAGTCTGAGGAAGTGAGAAGTATCCAATTGTCTAGAAACTGCCATGTAAATTCATTAAGTGCTAAATTTACACAAACTGTTATTTTGGCTGGAGTGTAGGAGTCAAAACCCACATTTCATGAAAAAAAAGTCAGCAAAATGGATGTGTGTTTTATTAAAACTTAATAGTTTTCTACTCGGATCTCAAAGCGCATTGCAATAGAAAAAGTGCACCAGGAATTATGAGTGAAGGCTCAGAACATCTCTGTGTCCCTTTGATGCTGCTGTAATAATTCACAGGTTATTTAATGCTCAGTGTTTGCAGTTTCTTTCTGTTTCAAGTGCTTTTTATTTTTTCATTTCTATCATATAAAGAAGTTTTCTTCAGGGTCAGGGGAAGAAGAGAGAATGTACACTGTGTACATGATGACTGTCTCTGTTACAATGGTCATCTTCAGTAAGCAGTTTGGAGGAGATAGTACCATGCATGGGTTATACCTTACCTAAGAGGATGAATTCTGTAATATCAGTCTGCCTTGATAAGGACTCTGTGTATATTAATGTCTCTCCATTAACATTTAGTTCTTATGTTAGTCTTTGTTCTTAGTTACTAGCAAATGACAGACAGGAAGCCAGACAAACCAATAAGATTTACTCAAGTTGGTACCATTTTTCCAGTTTTAATTAGTGCCTTAATTTGTCAAATTATACTATTGTTTATTCTGCTCACACTAAAAATGAGGTGCAGTCTGAACTTCTTCATAGTTTCAGCATAATGCAGGTTTCAAATGAATGCTTCTGTTTTTAAACTGTTAAAATCCTTGAGTGTACTGTATGCAGACATACTAAGGCGTGTCCTACAGTGCATGTCTCAAATACTTGGAAAGCAGTGTTGTTTCATTTTTGTTCCTAGACACTGCTCTGCATCTGGAATTTTTCAGTGTCCACTAGATTAGTTTACTAGAAATTCCCAAATTTTTTCTAAAATGTATTTCCAAAATAGATGCATGATGATCTAGTAGCTTCTATACCAGAACATCATACCTGATTTTTAGGAGTTGTAGTTGTAGAAATGTAATGTAGAAATCTGTCTCTTAAATTGTGTAGCCTGTGGCCTGGCCACTGTTACCTGCTGAAATGTCCTGACTGTCCCAGGGTTGTACTGCTAGGGGTGGGAGATGGGATCTTCCTGTAACAAATTAGAATTTTTCTTGGACTTGAGCTACAATGACTTCTGTGACTGGTAAAAAAGATAAAATCCAAACAAAAAAATTTCAGTGACATTGATCTGCTGGTAATCCATCATCTACTTTCCTCAGTCTCATCTGTTCCCTGTATGCTTGCTGTTGTCAGTGTTCCCTCATTGCAAAGTTTAATCTTTGTACTTAATACCTGGATTTAATCTGCATGGATGTATCTATTGAAGCACACTTGGACTGAGTGAAGAAAATACACTGCTTAGTGTATGAGCAACATTCCTGCAAAATGGGTGAGTTAAAGTACGTGAAGTTAAAATATAAAACATAAATTTCTCTTTGCATTAAATGGCAAAATCTTTTCAAAACTAGTTTTCATGAAACCTGAAGATGATCAAAATTATTTACACCTAGTTCATCTGAAATTTTTTTATT
>VXBI01008946.1:60964-104152 GCA_013397375.1 Toxostoma redivivum
CTGTAGCCTGATATCCTATACATAATCATAAAATAGGTGTGAGAGTTTAACAACACTGACATAATTTGTATTACACTGTGTTTCCCTTGTGATCTCAAAGCTAAGTTTTGACACGTGAATTCAGTTCTCCCATTGGCTTGTTTGGTTTTTTGTTTGTTTGGGGTTTTTTTCACTTTTCTTCTAAAAGTCTCTGCAGAAAGTTAGTCTAATATCAACTATGATGGAAATATGATAGGACTCAGCAAGTCGAATTAGCTTAAGTTCAACATTTTTTATTCTGAACACCACTATAAAAGTCCATCAGTTGCTGCAGTGTCACTCACCTGTTGGTTGCCTTGGAAGCTTTGGTTAAGAAAACACACAATAGTAAATGTATGTCTGGTCTCTGCATGAAGTTGGGGAAGTCTAATTAGACCCAGAACTTTTCTAACCAATAGATCAAATGCTTGCATCTTTGTTAAGAGCTGAGCCAATATTATTGTTGTGTAAAACACTATAAAATTAGTATTGAGAGTGCTTTGTGCACACTGTCTGTGAGAACCACACTTTGGAAAACAGAGAACTGGAGAGTTTGTGCCATAAGCAGCTAAGAAATTTCAGTATAGATACTGTGCCTGTTTTAAACTCATGAAATTCAGGCTTGTCTCTTTGCCTGAATAGGTGAGCTAAATCACTGTTACCTTTAAACCAACATGAGAGGATTTGTACTTACCTTTCACTGGTTTAGCTAAATCAAGTTATCTTAAAGCCCAAGGGCATTTCTGCCTAGTGCTCATTTAATTTGTGCTTACAGTGCATTCAGGTAGTTTTTTAATGGTAGTCAGGGTGTTAATTATGGCAGTGAAGTGTCTTTGGGTTAAGGAGACGAATGAATTTGGCTGAGTGACCAGACATTTTATAATGGCCTAATGCAGGGACAAACTGCAAGTGAACTGGCTTCACTTCAATGTATAAACAAGCAAGTAGGGGTATTAAAAAAAACAAACCCAAACATACGAAGCTTTTAGATAAAAATTCAGAGATTCAATAAATTTTCTTTTTTNTTTTTCTTAATATGCGAAGATGATAGTTATTTTTTGAAGGCAGGGTGAGAGATTCGGCTTCTCTTGAGGAAGCTCTGGGACTCATTGGTTAATATCTCATTTAAGCTTCGGAGATCAGATAAATACACTAATAAATAAGGAAAAGATTTCTGGTTACCTCCTACAGCTGTAGAAAATAACACAAACACCTTCGGTCAGGGTAACAAGGTCTGTTTGATTAGGCACCTGTGTTACTGCAGTCTACAAACAAAGAAAATAGACAGCCTCCTTAAGCAAGGTGAGGAATTGAGATCAAATTAGTTTGCCTTCTTAAGACTGGTTGGCCAATCAAGCTGTAATTTTCTTCTTTTAAGTAGTTACTCCAAACTACAAAAAAAGGACAATAATTAATTTGGTTGGGCTCAGGAGTGCAGTTTAGAGAGGAAAGACTCCATGTAACATGCTTTTTAACCACATAGGCTACTTTGTTCATGAGTGGCTAATGTATCTTTATACTGTACAATGCAGGGATGGCTAGTAATTTATTAGAAATGCAGGTCAGCACAGTAATTCTGAACTGTTGGATCAGGTCTTGGAAGCAATGCAACTTCCATGCTATACAATGCATGGTCTATGTCCAGCTGCTTAATCCTCATGTAAGAAGACCCGTTAGTCTAGAAAAACTGCTGTACAAGAGCAGGTGCAATCATTTAAAGATTGAAATTAGTTTCATTCAGAGCTTGCTTGGGTGTTTCTCCAAAGCTAGCTGTGAAAGATAGGCAAGCACTGAATTCAAATGAAAATTTTGATGGCATGATTCACTACCTTTTTTGACATCTTTTCAGGTTTTCCTGAATCTGTCTAAAGCTGACTGCTTCTGTTACTGTATATCAAGCACCTGCTTCTTTCTAGTGACTTTACAAGTTCCTTGAAGGGAGTGTTGAAATGTTGAGATCAATGTGGTTCTCACTCTGTAATCAGTTAAGAGTGATCAACAACTTAAAATACAAATGTCATAATTCACTTGTTAGAATCTTCATAGAATCAAAAGAATCAGGATGAGGAGGATCTTCAAATAAACTTGGTGGTAGTGAATGTAACAAGCGAAAATCTTTGGAGTTTTTCTGCTGCTACTGAAGGCACGTAATGATGCACATTTGCATCTCATGCCTCTTTCATTTCTATATGATAACCTTCACATAAGCACAGATATGCTGAGAGAGGAGGGAACAATTGGTTTCATTCTTCCGGCCCTTCAGTTGTTTATTGTTCCATGCAATGGTTCATATCTATTGCTTCTGTGAAGTGTAGTGGAAATTTAGGCAGTGAAAATTCTAGCATATGGTTTGGGTAAGAGTTTGAAAGAATAAACAATGCTTGTTAAAAAAAAAAGAAAGTAGATTTCTTTCTAGATTGTGAAAGAAAATGAAACCTGAGTTCTTTACTCTTATTATGATGTTGTTGACTTCTGTGCAAATTATAGTAGTGTGAAGCCTGGTCCATTGGGTACATGCATGCTGACATAATGAAACCAGCTTACAGAGCACTGAAGAGCAAGCTCCTTCTGTCTGCCTAGTTTGGCCAATTGATGCAGTGACACTGATTTCACCTCCCCATGGAGTGGTGTACAGTCCTCAGGGGTTTTTAGGAGGGAGATGCTGGAGTGATTTACACCTCCATAATGCCTCCAAAATGCAGGAGAGGATCAAATAGGGAAGATATGTACAGGGGTTTGTGTGTCTGTGTGATTCTTCTGCTGCAAACTTCACTACAGTAGTGGCTGCAGTTACCACTGGGCAAGTGCAAATTAGTTCAGACAGACCTTAAAGAAGAAGCAGACTATCATTAAAAGAGATACAGAGATAGTAGGTCAGGGAATTTACTGAAGGCTTTTCCAACACTGTATTATATATCTAAAGTGGCAATTAAACACGTGAATGCAATTGGGAGGCTAATTGAAAAATACATGGAAGAGCATAATGATATGATTAGAAAGAAGCTATGGAGTCTTGAAGTGTGCTGGCAAGTATAGACCTGGCTTTGGAATCACCTTCACCTGATCAGGTCACTTCTAACACTGTTATTCCGTGTTTTTTTACATGGTCTGCTCTTTGTAGGACATCTTTCGGTACATCCAAAATATAATTCACTACAGTTATTTTCTTCTGTAACTTCTAAAGTTTACCATACTATCATAGAATCATTTTTGTATTTCACTTTATGTAAAACAGTAGTTCACTAACAATATATTTAGAGTATATGATGAAAAAAGAGATGGTTTTTAACTTACCTATTTCATTTATATGGTACAGTGGGTGCTTGTGGAAGGGTCACAAGACATGTAAAATCATTATGCAATGGGAAATAAAATTCCACTGGCAAATTGTACTAGCAAAGTTTTAAAATTATGTTCACCCATCAGCAGGCAGCACAGAAAGGCTACTTCTATTTACAAGATTCTTTCATGTGTCTTATCTGATCTGCAGAGAAATCACTGTGCCTTTAACATTGTTATGACTCAGTATTAACAGTTGTATATTTGCAACACCAATGAATTGTTACGTGATGATATACTGAAGATAACACTTCCCACTTTTCAGTTTAGTGGACAATGCCTTTATACAGATGCTTCTTAGTTTTTATAAGATTTAGTATAGAAGATTGGAGGTACAGCCTGGTAGTCTTGTAATAAGATGGGGTTTTGCTTTTTTTCAAACCTAGCCATTGAAGAAATATTCATGTAATGACAGATTTTTTAAAACTGTGATGCTTAAAAAGGGGGAGGAAATAGCTAGTGGACTTTAATTTGAGATTAACATGTATATTTGTATGTCTGTAGTTACTTATTTGCATATCAGATATGGATTCAGACCTAGTTGTACATGTGAGTGAGTCTATATTGTAGAAGATTGTATCACAGTTATAAGTTATTTTCTGTAGCTTCTATTTTGCACTGATAAGTACACAAAGCCACGCTACAATTCTCTGAAGTTAGGCTGCCATAATTGTTGACTCAGATTTAAATTTCTGATCATTTTCCTGATTTCAGATACTTGATACTAGTCAGCTCTTCTAAAATCTAGTAATTGGCAAGTTATGCAGTAACCTTCAGGTCAGTGTCTCATTTCTAGGTGATTGGTCCTTGAGGAAGCCATGAATGTATTTGACAGTGAAATATGTAAATTGACTTTAGTCAGTCATTATGTAAGAAAAGCATATCTCTTTCTGAAGGGAAACTGGGTGCTGGGGTCTGAGGCAGCATAGGTCTGAGGCAGAAAACAATGCAAAAGGCTCTAAGATTTAGGCCAGAACTTGTGGTCTGGATATGATGCTTTGAGAAGGCAACATCACAAACGTAGGACAATCCTGCATGTGCTTGTGTTTGATATTATAAATCTGCATCCTGTTCTTCCCATTTTCATTGCCTCTTTGTTTCAAGCGTGTCTTCCCATATCTCTGAATCACAAAGAGCTTATAGTTTTCATTTTACTTCAGTCTGAAAATAACCAAGAAAGTAATCACCTTTACAAAAGATAGTCGAGTTTTTGCATGCTCATTAACTATGGAGAAATGGCAGCCATTGACCCTGCTGGCAGATGGCAGCCATTTTGCACAGGGAGTAAGTAACATGAGAGCTGACTCGTTTTTGCATGGCCAGCAAAAAGCACATCCGAGAACATGTAGGTGTGATAAAATCATTAGCTAGTTTTCTTATAAATATGATTATTTGTGGATCTCTGTTTCTTTTCTGGAGTAGAATGATCTAGTATTTGAGGAGGAACAGGCTGGATATCCTAAGCTGAAGCCTTTGTCCTGCTTATGTTCTCTCTATTCTATTTTCTAGTTCTTTCTCCCACACCATTCTGACTGAGTCTTGCATTTCTTTTGGAGTGGTATTCTTCCAGCTTGCATAATACTTATCCCTTGTATTTGTGCATGCATATTTTCATGAAAGGCTGTATACACATAGGAAAATTAGTGCCTGTAGCAAAGGTTGTGGGTTTGTGTGTATTTACATATGTATTACTTATTTCATAAATAACCAAGTTTTAATGTGGATAATGCTGATTTAGACTAAAAGCCTGTAATGAAATATCTGCAACATCTCTTTTTGAAAAAATGTTCCCTGCCAAATGGTGAATGATAATTGCTTCATAGTCTATATTATTCATCACTGCCTTAAAAACTGCTATAATCCAGAGTAATTGTAGTGGTGAAATTAGGGTCAATACGAACTGTGTTGCCTCTTTCTGTAAAAAAAATTAAGTAAATATCTAAGTCTAAGTTAATTAATCTGTAAGTTGTTTAGTTACACTAAATACGACTTTTTTGTCTTTGATATTATGATCCTGTTTTACTTGTCACTAATGGAAAATTATGTAGAACTTGGTTTTTGTTGATGATATACATGAAAATCCTATTTGTGCGTTAAATATTGGAAAATTGAAACTTTAAAGCAGTGCACAGCAATGCAATGATATTTCTCTTACTAATTTTTTTTTGTTTTGTTTTCTGACGTGGTTTTCTCATTTAGTACCTTCATGTAAGAAGGATTCCCTGTGGAAGAGTAGGATGAAATATTCTGGGGCTCTTGTTACTTTTAATCTTTGAAAATTCTCTACCTAACTAAAATTGTATTTGCTTACAACACTTTAAAACAGGAAGTATGTCTTAAAGACAACAGTATGTTATAACTGGCAATCCACAACACCTTGTTGAGTGACAAAATTGCCAATATTTTATTGTCAGTTATCATGAACTTCCAATTATTGAGCCTGATACTAAAAACAAACACAGAAATTTAAAGAAACACTTAGATTAACATGCCTGAGTTTCCTTTTGCTCCCCTCTTGCTCATCCCCAGCCTCCTCACTATGTACTACAGCCAGTCTCTTGGGCAAGGCAATGGCAAAACATGAGGCTGGGTTTATTTTGTAATGGTTTCTTTCCTTCAGCTCTTCCTTGCTTCTTACACAGGTACTCAGGCTGCAATCCTCTTGCAGGTGGACCTGCTCCTGTGTCTCCCCCCTCTGTCTACTCAAGACAACTTTTTCACCAGATCTACTTGAGTGTCTCTTAGCCCACCCCAGCTCAGGAATCTCTTTCCTCTAGACATGCTCAGGTGTCTCTTTGCTCCCAGCCTGTTCAAGTGTCTCCTCTTGTTCTTCCACGTCTCTTTGTCCTTCTCCAGAGGAGGCAAAGGCACCACGTGCACTCTGGTAGGCACAGTTTGACGTGATGGTAGGTCCGTTCTTGCCCAGCTAAGACTGGCTCAAGAAAGCCCCTAAACCTGTTCAGCACAGGCTGTCCCAGACTCCCAGGCTCACCTCTGACACTGGCCAGATGTGTGTATGCAGTGGATAAATGCCAGAAGGACGGTAAAAGTCAGGCTGCAAATGAGCACATTGCATTATTGAGAAACATTCTTCTGTATCTTATTCACTCTTCGTCTTTGTATGAAAAGCTGTGTCACTAAGACTGTATAAACATCTTGCATGTATTATTTTCTGTGTTCTTTTAAGAAAGAATAATAATGGAATATATTTTTAATTTGTCTCTTTTCTACTTCAAAACTACCCAATTCTGAATTTTCCCCTTTTTCCTTGTAAAAACTTATCTGTTTGTCTCTTTTCCTGTCTGTAACTTTCATGTTCTGTTTTTTGTTTTCAATAGAATATGATACATATCAAACATAAACCAGTTATTTTAAAAATAGTTGTGTTTTTCCTCCAGTCATAAGATGTTAATGTACTCAATTTTTTGAATGTGGAGATTGTACCTCCCTTTCATCTGAAATCCCAGGGAAACAAAGGAGCGTTTTCATTTGTCTTCTTCACTTAGTCACGTAATTTGGGATTTATCAGAATATTTGGTACTGAAACCACTGAAAAGTAACATTAGTAATTGAACTGTACTGTGCTGTCATCTGTGCCCCATCCTCTCACTTTGTTCTCCTTTGTTGTTATCTGCATTACGTCTTCCACTGTTCCATATCCATTTCCTCTTACCTCCATTGTCCACTTTGCTTTCTTTCATTATTATTGCTCTTTGCATTAGCTCCTCCCTTGCCTCCTTCAGAACTTAGTGTCACCTTGCAAACCTCTCCACTGGACTATTGACTATTTCTCTCATCTCAGTGAAATGACAAAACGTGATGCTTCCAAGTAAGCATGGCAGCCTTCTAATGGTGTTAGCTTGAAGATACCTGTTGGGACTGGCAAAGTGAACAGAGCTTTGTATAATCACCTACCTCCATTTCCTTTTAAGAAGTAGGAACTGGAACATGGAATAGCTTATTTTCACAGAGCTTCCCTAGAGATGTCATTACAGCCTTCTGGTAGGATTCATAGAAAATTTCTGAACAACCTTCTCACGTACAAATCATGAATTGCTGTTTGGACAGATGTGTCCTGAATAACTTCCTTTGTCTTTCAATAGATCTAGTTCTGTATCAAATGTCTTTTCTAATTATTCTGAATATTTTGTCACTGCATCTTTGTTAAAGTACTTTTGAAATGGAAGTCAGTTGATTTAGAGAACACATTGTCATCAATCAGAAAATTTTTAGAATTGGTATTTTAATACTAAAGTAATATGAGACATCTTTAAAATATGGCTAAATTGGCTTCAGTGTGTGTACTGTGGAACCTCAGTAATCACTTTTTCTTAAAAAAAAAAGGCAGCAGTAATATGCACTTTCCCTTCTCAGAATGCAGTTGTTTTGCTCACTTTACCATCTGAACATAGAGGTTATTTTTTCCTACTGACTGATCAACCTACCAGTACTTTTTTTAAAAGCTACTAAAATTTCTAGAGATGTGCTCCTTTAAGTCTATTCCTGTATTACATTACTTATCCTTTCAGAAACCAGACAAAATTTCATTATTGAGGCATTTCAATAAACATGCTTTGGTATGAAATAATCATGTCTTTTCTACATGTAATACCTTGTATTGAGATATCCCCTCTAACTGCAGACAGAGTTGGAATTATATCTCTCACTAAAAACTGCTCACATTATAGACTACTTGCAGTTGACTGATCTGTGTCTGATTAAGGTGAAACACTAAATAAGAGACAGAGGGAGTGATGAGTTTGCAGTACATAGTGTGCCAGATTATTCCAATATGAACTTGTATGTTAATTCACATTTGTCCATACTAACTTGTAGTGAGCTGTAAAAACAGCATTTTGCTATTTAATTGGTCTGGGAAGCAGGTATTAGCTTCATGTTTCCTAATATTTTTGTCACAGATCCTGGAGAGAATGGTGCCTATGAAGGAAGTGTTTAATCCTGCCATCAACCTTGCATCATCCTGTATCTAGGCATCTGTTTTATACTTTAATGTGTTCTTTTTATCCTTTACTGTCTTCTTTCCTTTTATGTATTTGTAGAAAGCCTTATTATTCTTCACTATATTGCTTGCTGTCCCCTCTGATACTCTGCTTTTCTCCTGTGTAATTTTCTTTTTTCACTCCATCTAGCTCCCAACATATATTTTTCCTTTAAATCATTTCTTCTTGATGGTTTTAGTTGAATCTACACTGCATTTTTCATCAATATTTCTTCCATTGCCTCTTTACTTTTGCCATTTAGTCATCTTGGGATTTTTGTCCCCTTAAAAAGGATGCTGTTCCATTAGACATTTGTTAGTACATCTTTGAAACAAATCAATTCTTTTTCCACGCATTGTTCCCTTAAAGTTAATTCTTGACTTTGGTCTATGCTATTTCTTTTGTCCTTAGAAACCTGTGATTTAAACATTTCTCACTGTTTTTTTATCCTTTACATTCTTCTTCACTTGAATTATGATGTAAGAATTGAATGTATTCTGTAGAGTTGTGTTTTCTTCCTTAATGTGTGGAACATCAGATTGCAAGAGCAATTCTGTAGTCTGAGTAAGTTTACTGCAAATATGGGAGGAGTGGAGGCTAACAGAGACTTGTCAGCCTTCTTATGCTTGGTTTGTCCTAGACCATTATGGCCTTTAGTGTGATATGATGACATATTAGTTTATGCTGGCCTCTAGCCACCAGTGACAACACTTACATTTCCTGAGCCACCCCTCCCATGCTTGAGGCTTTGTAGAGCATGGCACAGTAGTACCATGAGCTGATTCTGTGATAGTTGTGGAAATTCTTTTTTACACTGAGGGAATTTCCAGTGATCCAGTTAAACTGCTTTTACGTCTTTTAAGCTGGACTGATGCTTACTTAATTTAGAATTGATTTTTGTATACATTTTCTGTACTGCCTAGTGTACTGAGACTGTGACTGAGGACTTTAAATGATACATTAATATAAATGGAAGTAGAATTATGAAAAGATGTGAGATTTGTGCAAACAACTTTTATATGAAATTTTTCATAGGGGTTTGCTAATGGGCAACTCAGAAGAAAATTGTCACCTTAATAGCATTATTATAATCTAAGTTATTTTTTTAAGCCTCCTATGTGAATGTTTCTTTACTGAAATCAAGAGAGTTGGTATATTACCAGCTTTTTCAGAAAAGTAAAAATACTACTGTAGGGAAAGAGAGAGGTGTCCTTTTCTTCTTTGGTGAGACACAATGCTTTCCTCTGAAAACATTATCTTAATATTTAGAATATTGATAGTGCAACATGAATTGCACTACCATAAATCTTTTTGTATATATCTGTACCTAAATGTGTGCTTAATGTTATATTATAGTGTATTTGGCAAAGTGATTTAGTGTGGGAACATGAAAAAGCAATTATAAATGTAAGATTCTGTTCACATGTAATATGGTAGGTGTTATGTCCATAATCCACTATACTACAATGCTTACAGATCAATGAAAAGAATTATGCTGCATAGTATATTTGCTCTTGCATTGTATTGAGCAATAGCAAATTTGGTCTATTAAGTTCTTTAAGTGGTGTTGAGTGATACAACGTTTTGTGCAACCAGAACTTACTGTAATTACCCAGACCTCAACTTTGTCTGTCACTACAGTATGTCTTTGTGCTTTGCAGATTGTGATCCCTTCAAAGCTTCATAGGAAAATCAGTGTATAGCTAATTCCTTTTGAAAATACAGATCTTAGTGTAAATCTTACTTCTTGTCTAAAAACAGTATGAAGCATACAGTAGATATCTCATCTTTTGAAAGATCAGCAAAATTTCAATTTAAACTATATATATATGTTTTGATAGAGAGGAAGGGCTTTAATGAAAATGACACTTTTTGATTTAAGGAAGGCTCTGAGAGTGACCTGACTGTTCAATGAAAAGAGTACATCATATGTCAGGGCTGAAAGATCTGGATAAATTACTGTGGTTTACTAGCCATGCAGAAGTAGATGGACCTTTTTAGCCAGTCATTGGTATTATTCTTCCTGCATCATAATATTTGAATTAGATGTTGCTTTTGGGGGACACTAAAGACAAATTATACCCATAATTTTTGCCTGCCTCAGATTCTGTGGTACCATGTTCTCTCTTCAGATATTTCACATGCCTCTGTGGATCTTTTTTGTTCCTTGATGAGCCATACTCATGAAAAGTGAGTACTACATGATCAGAATTTCTGCATTTTGATATCATTGTTACTTTTAGCCCGGTAGGACAACTCATCCAAAGTGGCAGTGAAGACATTTGAGGCTTAAACTTTGTGCTGTATGAAAAGGGTCTTCTCAGACTTGCATTATATGAATGAAAGATCTATCTTAGCAAGCCAACTCCTTTCCTGCCAGTTGCCCGGGTCTGAAGAGCTTTCTTCTGGAAAAGAAAAAGACATAGACAGATTTCACCTTCACCAGTATGTAGCTGAAAGTATTACATGTCTTCTCATTCTGTTTATAAATCCTCATGAACCTCTTTAAGTTATTGTTTGCAGACCTAATGAAGAACCACTGACTGGTTGAGGTTGGAAGGGACCTCTGGAGGTCTTTTTGGCCCAATGCCTCTGCTAGGAGCAGGACCAATCTAGCACAGGTTGCTCAGGACTATTCACGCCCAGGACTATTCATGAAAATGACATTGATTTAATGGAGGGAAATCTCCCATTCTCAAGCAATTTTATTTAGATACTGAGTATCACTGTCATTCAGCAGAAAAAGGATTTAAAGAACCAAAAAAGAAGTCCTAGTTGGCATAGGATTCTGTGAAAGAAAAATCAAGATGTTGTACAAGATTTAAGCCAGCTCTGTACCACATGATCTCAGGGCTGTTAAGACAAAAATAAATGTTTGGAGCTAAGAAGGTTAAATTTCCAGCTACTTTAGAATTCTTACAATTCTTCATAGTAATGAGGCTTCAGGCCTTTATAATAGTGAAGCTCTCTGTCGTGATATTCCATGTCAAGATAGCCTCACAGCTGATGGATATCTTGCAGTAGCAAGTTGTCCTCAAACTAAGAATCTCTCTTAATGATATGGTAGTTGCTCTGGTTGAACAAGTTTCACAGCAGTGCCTTTCAAATCCATTGCTGCTTTCTGTCTGTATGTTAAGACCTATTTTTGTCTTGCCATCACTTCACAAGGACTGTCTTCTGAGCAAAGCAGCTATCAATACAGGAACCTTTCTTTTGTTGCTATGATGATAAAATTTTTCCTTGAAAGTGTGATTTTTTTAAATGTCATTTTCAAATTTTCTTTTTTTCAAGTTTCCTTCCTATGTATGAAGCTGTTCCATACTGCATAAAACCTTGATCGTGTAGCAGAATCTGGCTTTTTAAAATAGTGTTCAAGATGCTTAGTGATTTGTCTGTGCCTAAAGATTATTTTGATTAGTGAAGTGTGAAATAGGAGTAGTGATCTATTTTACTGAAGTTACTAATGTATGTTATTACAGAAGAATTTCTGATTGACCATTCCTAGAGTAAGCATGATCATGGAATGAACTGAATCATTCAAGAGCAGTTTTTCTGCAACTGCTGTCCTTGAATTTTTATTCCCGAACAGCTGAATGTGTAGACAAGTTCTCAAGTCTTCGTGCTGTTCTCCATTCTCTTAAAGTATTTATGTATCTGGAGGACATAATGTGTATGGGTAGATAGCTGAGATGGTGAAGTACATAAGACATCTGTTAAATCAGATGGAAAGAAAATAAAACTATTTCAATGGCATCACTCTGAGAAAAAAAGGTGCACTGTGCTATAAAGGAGACACCTACTCTTTAAGGAGTGTTTATCAAGCACAACAGTGTAGAGTTCTTGTTCAGTGCTGATGGAAAAAATATAGCGTATATGTTGCAAAAGTGTATTCTTTTTTTTTCTTTTTTCTTTTTTTTCCTGAGGGAGAGTGCCCTGTTTACTTCTTATATGATCTCTAAAAACAAAAAACCACCATTCTCCATTTCTGTTACTATATGAGTTAATTTATAGTTAATTTATATCCATAGGAGTTAATTTATATCAATAACAACATGCAGAAATGTGTCTGACAGCAAATCATTCCTTCTTATCTTGCAGCTTCATTGTACATAATCTAAACTGGCCTGGAATCTGAATGTGAACTGATGTGTGTAGTTGTGTTACAGCATTAAGTAATGAAATATTGTAAAATTCTATAAGATCAGAGTAAAAATCCACCTTCTGTTGTCCACAGTATGCATTTCATAATTTTTTGTGTATGCTGCAAAGTCTAGTCTTTTCCTTAGTTTTTGAGAAGAAGAAAAGTTGAGCCATTAAAAGTCATAAATTAATTTGATTATGTTATCCTCCAGCTTCTCAAAGGAACAGGTAGAAGCCAATGTAAATCAGACTGGCTACACTGACTTCAGAGTAACTCCGTTCATTTACAAAATCTAAGAAACTGTCTAAAATATGTCTTGAAATTGTTCTTGTTTGGTGTTTGATCCTGCTTTGTTAAAAGGTTTACAAACCTTATAATCTGGCTTGGACTCTAGTTAAGTTTGTGCAGTTTTGCTGTTTGTAAAATGATCAGAATTTATTTAGGCCTGAAAAGTAATTCATATTGAACTGCATAGAACGTTGAATCTATTTTTTCGGAAGCACTGGTTCAGACAAATTCGTTCTCTTTCTCTGGAGACTTGTATTTCTCATGTAGTTTTCAAAGCACTAGATTTTTCTAAATGGGTATTCATGTGTTTATATTTTAAAAAAAATCAGGATTTTTAAATACTTTTTTTTTCTATTTAATATAGATTATTAAAATACTTTTAAAAATGCAACTGAAAATAATTCTATTATAGCTAAGATCTTCTGTATTTTCATCTGTTTATATACTGAGAAAATACACTAGAAAGAAACACATGGAAAAGCTTTGCCAGCTGAAGCAAGCATTTGCTCTTTTGAGATTAGTTAAAAAATATCTGGATACCAAAGAGTAGACCTGCAGTAAGATTTTGGCTAACTTCAGGAAGCAATGAGTCTTGAAATCTCACAGATTTTACCATGTGGACAGCAGCAACAGTGTATCTCAAAGTCCCATCAACTGATCTGTCAATTGCTGTCTATAATGTAATGACTTTAATGCATATATAGACCCAGTTTGATGAGAATTTTTCAGAAATTCTTGTACCCAAGAGCAAGTTATATTTCATTTTCACTAATGAAATATTTGCTTATTAAGTTGAATTTGAATCTAATGCATTGATATTCATAATTTTAGCATGTTGATTGGCTTGATTGTATGATTGCTTTGTGGGAAAGGTGGAGGTTTTACAATTATGTTTGTATTTGGATTTAATTTGTATGGTTAGTTAAGTATGAGACTTATAGAGAGCAATGTGAAGAATGTTTTATTTATTCTTCCAAAGACTATGAGTACATACAACATCCAAATTTGATCTTTGTAAAACAAGTTCAGAAAATAAGGCATAACTTGATGCTAATTGTCTCCGTTAATAGAATCTTCTATCTGGTTATTTGCTAGTTCTATATTTAAGTTTGTTTAAGTAAGTATTACTTGTTTTCTGGTAGTATTTTTCTTTCCTGTGATGTGCTTTTTACATATAATATCCTTGTTTTGTTTTACTTACGTATTATCAGCATCCTATTCATGTGAAAGACTATACATTTTACACTTTTTGGATTGTGTTTACCAAAACGTATGTATTTTCTTCAGTGTCTGAGAATCCATAGAAAAGACATAATATTTTGACGTTTCTGTGTGGACAGATATGTTAAGTTCTTTCAATCTGATGAGGTTTTGTATTTTTTCTTTTTTCCTACAGTGCCAAAGCAGTGCTTTAGAGCTAGGAGTCATAAGATGCCATAACAGACAGGTTCTAGCTTTCATAAATAGTGCCTTTCACTACCACTTGTAAAAAAAGAAGAATGTGATGCCTCAGCCATATCAGATGCATACTTTTATTTCTATTTTATTTCTAAGAATTACAACTCTGGACAGATATCTTCTGTCCAGAAGACAGAACCTCTTCTGTAGGCAGAAGAGGTTACTTGTCATTTTTCCACCATTTTGCTAGCAGAAAAAATTGTATGAATGCTGTCACATTTATTTCAGGCAAGATTATCCAGGTTGAAATTAATATGGCTGTTGGGTGTGGGAGTAGAGCAATTATGCTTTTATTTGTTTTACGTAAACAAAAAACAGCCCTAGAATCTGTTTGGGGAGCAGGGGAACCTCCCTTTCAAAGCTGATGGCATCATTCTGGTAGAGGATATCAATGTATCACCTAAGATAACTTTCTTTTCAGTTACATATGAAGGAAATCTGAAGAAAACTGGAAGATGATATCTTAACTCTGTGGTTGGTTAAAACTTGTCTGAAGAACTTCTATTTAAATACATACAGTAATTATAGAGGAATTAAAGTGGTATTTAACAGGGGACCTTTATATTCTCAATAACCTTAGAAAGTTTTTGTCCCCATGACTGCAGACTAAATGATGCTCCATTTCTTGTCTTAGTGTGGGAATGGAGGAGGGAGGAAAGGAACCACTGCAACGTATGTGAAATTTTGCCTATCAGTGTAGGACTAATTGGATGTTGATGTATGTGCCTTTTTAAATGCAAGGTTTTTACCTGATTTGGCTGGGGTAGAGTTAATATTCTTCCCAGTGGCTGGTATGGAGCAGTGTTTTGGATTTGTGCTGAGCACAGGTTTGATAATACAGAGATGTTTTTATTATTGCTGAGCAGGGCTAACATGTAGCCAAGGCCTTTCTGCTATTTGTATTCCATGCTGGTGAGGAAGCTGGGGGTGCTTGGGATGTTGGGAGGAGACAGAGCAGGGGCAGGTGACTCAAGTTAACCAAAGGGTCATCAGAGCCATGGTGCATGATATATGGCATCAAGCTCAGTATATGAAGTGGAGGTGAGAAGGAGGAAGGGTGGATATCTGTAGTGATGGCATTTGTCTTCCCAAGTCACCTTTACCTGTGATGGAGGCCTGATCTCTTGGAGATGGCTGAACGGCTACCTGCCTGTGGGAAGCATGGAATTAGTTCCTTGTGTTGTTTGGCTTGTGTGCACAGCTTTTGCTCTGCCCATTAAACTGTCTTTATCCTAACCCGTGAGTTTTCTACCTTTTACCCTTCTCATTTTCTCCCCAGTTGTGCTGGTGGAGGAGTGAGGAAGCAGCTGTATGGGCTTGGTTGATGGCTGAGATTAGACCAGGACAAAATTGAAACAGGTTTCAAGTCACACAGAACCTAGCTGAAATGGTTTAATTAAAGGCCAAGTAAAATTATGGTGGAAGTCTTAGAGAAACTTAAGAGTGGCCACTTAGAACAGGGATTCAGCTTGCTTTGGCAAAGAAACAGCATTTGTGTTGTCTGGTGTAGCAAATTTCACACTCTTTCAGTGTTTTGTTTTTGTAGTGTTTCCCTGTGACTTTTGAAGACTTACAGGTTACTAGGATTCTCTGAGAAGAATTGTATTGCAAGTAGAATTTGAGTGATTACTATATAGATAAGATTAAAAGTAGTGGAGAGATGATTTAAGCATAACTTAGTCTGTAGTAGTAACCTACTGCAGAAACCATTTTGCTACCAGTCCTTAAAACCCCATTATCTGTTGTGGAGTAAAGCGGTACTTCATGGCTAACCTCAGGAGTGGAAGATATGTATTTTTTCCAGATGAAATTACAGCAAATGAGTTAGAGAACTTCAGCCTAGGGAGATCAGCAATCTTAATGAGTCTGTTGGTCATGATGAAGGTGGAAGTCTGGCTGAAATGCTTTGTAAAAGTGAGGCTTAGCTCTTTTATGTTAACCTGGTCAAGAAGGTCACTCTGAATGCTTTCATTTATAAATCTAACCTAAACCAGTCTATAAGATACACCTGGGAAAAATGTGTATTGAAAGAACAGCATGCATTCTTGATATAAACATGGCACAACACTGGAAGAACATGTCTGTACATGGAAAATATAGAAGGAAGCCTAGAAAGATTTAATTAAATCCACAGAAGATGCATAATACTTGCAGAAAATTTTGTCAGTGGGTTGTTTGCTATTTCTGAAAATATTTATCCTGTGTCTATAATGTGTATATAATGTGTCTGTTGGCCAAATTCACCTCTCAGATAATATTCACATTTCAAAGAAACTTGAATGTATTTCAGGAAAGAATTCCACCCAAAATATTCGTTTTCAACTTCATAAATCTCTTTTATAGATTAATCTGGTGCCTCAGGAGAGGAAATGAAAGGTTAATTACACTGCAGTGTTGTTGTTTTAGAACAACTCTACCTGTACCTGTTGTATTGTTCAGTCATTTTACACATACTATACCATTTTTCATAACCTTATCAACAGTCATATATATGAAACTTCTGTATTACTTAACAGAAAATTATTTAAAATAGCTTCTCCATTTGTTCAATGGCACACACTTTCTTGATGTGTGTTTAATCCTGTGTCTCAGTTTCCTAGCTACAAAACAGAATGGGTAAGACCTTTTTTCCCCCTCCTTCCTGTGTCTCATCTGTCTATACAGGTTGCCCTTGGTGAGAAGAGTTTCCTTTGTTCTGTGAGGGAAGTCTAGAAACATTAGGGTTCCTTCCTTGATATTTCTAGGCACCTGCCACTTCTTTGAAAGCATACAGTCTCCCAGTTATTACTTAGAAGAGAGCTTTCTGTATCACCTATGCTTTAGCTTCACACTTGGAATTTAAAAATAATTTTCTTCTCCCTCATAGGTTTCCCCACACACTTTTTCTGTGTTCAGCTGCTAACACAGATGTATTGAATGCTAAATCAAATATAAAGTGTATACTTTTTGATCTGTGTTAGTAAACTAATAGTCAGGTCTTTCACATACCATACTGTAACTTTCTGTTACTTGTGCTTGGGGTTTAGGGCCTTCAGCTGGAGGTGGCAGTGATATTTTTCTTAGATGAATAAAAGGGTAAGACCACAAAAAAGTTAAAATGTAAAAAGGCTTCTTGCTTATAGTCTGTTTGACATGAGGTTCATGAAAGGTGAGAATAAAGCACATTAATTAGTGGCTAATAAGTAAACCACTGACTTGATAGATAGGAACTCTGAGACTTCATCAAACTACCCTCACAAAATCTCATACAAAGGGACTAATTTACGGGGCTGTAGACAGTAACAAAGTCTTTCTGTAATTACTGTTTAGAAAAGTCCCTTGTTCTTTGCTGCTGTCACTGAGAGTAGTAATTCATAATCTTTTAGGAAGATTTTTTTTTTTGTTTTGTTTATTCACAGCAAAGTTTTTTGCTCTCTGATGACATGACATGTGTGGTCCTTTTCTACTATCACCAATTAAGGGGTGGTCTCAACTGAGCAAAAAGGCTTTGTGACACAGGGAACATTTGCCTGAAATGCTCCCATGTGAGCTGTGGGCTTGGTTACACACTGAACAGGTGAAAAAACCATGACTTTTGTTAGAATGACAGGGAAGCAGCAGAGGCAGTTTAACCCAAATCCTTTTGTAGATATTGGAAAGTCATAAGCCCAGAGATGACACTGGCACATTCAACATGCCGTGTGATCTGGGACTCTGTTGCTTGTATCACTGTGTGAATGTGTGTACAGTGTAAACATTTTATGAAGTGCAGTTTCTGATCCATCGGTCTGTCTGGGCAAGAATGTCCCTTGATACTAAAAAGAACAGCAATCAGGACAGAATTGGTCAATGCGGCATGTCTAATGGTAGGAAGATATTTGAAAGACTCACTACAGACACAATAGGCTCTCTAAATAGCCTCTTTGCACCCGGAGTCTTATTGCAAACAGGTTCATTAAGGAGAGACATTCTGACACACAGCATCACAGTAATGAAAGTAGCTCTGTTTTTCTAATATTGTGTCTTGCCACTTCAGTTATGCTGCTGGTACAAGATTTCCCTTGTGTTGTTGTATATTTCTCTAGAAAAAGAATCACTCTTCATAGAATATACAATTATTTTGTACAGGAATATATAACTCATACCTGAGAATCTGTCCTTCCTGTTTATGTGCATTAGTGCAAAAATAATTGGCAATCACATCTTCAAAATCAAAAATGCTTTTACCTTTGATTTGAAAGGCTTATAGATGTTAAAATGGTTACAACTCAAAGAATATATATACATGCAGTTGTAATATATCTTCATGAATATACAAAATCAGATAAAATGTTGTTCATGATCACTTATAAAATTAATATTAGTAAACTTTATTCCCCATGAGGTACCATGGTTTGTTTTGCTTCTTTCCTTTAGGCACTGAAGTATAAGTTCATAGGGAGGAAAATCAAAAGGTTATAGTTTATCCTACTTTACATATAACTGGTGTGTGACTTAAGGTGTTGGATTGGCGTAATGTATACTTTGAACATTATGACCATGGGGGGAAAAAAGGTAATATTGGTTTAAAAGTGGATATGGAAAATTTAATGTGCTCAAGTGGGAACAATGGCATATTAAAAAAAAAAATTCATGACACAGATCTAATAATTCACTTGCCCCTGTAGAAATGGGGTATCGGATCTGATGCTGCTTGGTAGTTTATTTTTATATATGCTCCTGGTCCCTGCTGTATATCCTTCGTATGGGTTCCAGAGAAAAGAAAGAAAATAACCTGTAGGGAAATCAGCTTAGAAACCTTTCATTAAATACATTGTGTTTCATATCATGTCGTTCACAAAATCTCCAAGAAAGATAGAAAGTGTAATCAGACTGCATGTGTAAAATACTATATTTGAATACTATAATTTGCTGTAAGATTAAGGACCAAGGGTATAGACATACTCGTTATTTCATTATTCACTTATGCTTGATGGATAATGCTTCAGGGGTTCTTGTCATTTTTTTCTTGCCTAGCACTGATATACAGTTTTAACTTTTTATTTGATGCTGCAGAAAACATTCCTGTTCCCCTAAGCTTTACTGTCCTGCTTGTTTGCTTTTTAGTGATGTGATTATTATTCTTTTGGAGGGGTATTATTATGCTTTTAAGTATGTTTATTTGTTTGTTCCACAGGTATATGCATTGGTTTACACATAGCTAAACTTTACTGTATAAAAGAAATTTAAAATTACTTTTTGTGGCAGAAATAGAGATATAGTCTATTTGTGGTTGCAAGTTATTATTTGTTTTGTCTCAAGGTAAGAACATTGTAATTACTTTTATTAATTTGTATTGAAAAAGGTTGACAGAGTATGTTTCTGCACATCAAAAAAGTTCATTGGAAAACAAAGAGAAAACTTAATTTATGGAATACATTACTAATTTTTTGTTAAGTACTATTACATGTTAAATTATGCATTTTCTTACATGGATATAATGGATGCAGAAATGCAGCTGCAAAAGTAATCCTTGCGATTACAAAAAGTAATGCTTATACAACTGTTGTTTTAGTTTGTGGAGGGCCTAAAAATGGTTTGGTGTTGTGGTGGTGTTACTGACAATAAGTCTCATACTCTTCCCCTATTTTTCTTCCTGCTTTTCCCTATCTGCTTATATGTAAGTAGATTTCACTTCTTATTTTGCCTAATTTAGTATTCGTCAGAGGGTCTCATACATAAGGAGTTGCACAAACTACAGCATTTTGTCATTCCAAAGACCACAGGCTCAAACTCCACCTAATCCATACAGAAAACTTGGCTCCTCTGCCTGTTAGCTCCTCTCTGGCTGAACGGTGTTTTCTACCATGTAAGTTATGACGCTGTAGCATTAGAATGTTGTTTGAGCTCCTCTGAATTTTCTTCATTATATAGTGGTACTGGCCAAAAATAAAGGTGTGCTAGCATACATGGGAGTTGTTTTGTGCCCTCTCAGCTCTTCTGGGCTAGAAGATTGGTATCCTTTGAAGAGTAATCATGATAGATGAAAATGGAAGTAGTCCCATCATGCTTCCAGAGCTTGTTCCCCAGCAGTAGTAACACCACTGAATTCTGTTTAACCTGTTGTTTGCCATCCTCTCAGTCACTGAGTAATTTCCATTACTCCTCTCTTTTGCCATCTACATTGTTAAATCATTGCAATGGAAATTAAATACCATGAAAATTACCATTTGGGTATTAGCACATCTGTAGCACTCTATTTATGAATTGGAAGTACATGGAATATTTTTCTTCTTTTTTTCCTCCCTGTGCAGGTTTCTTTGGTCTTTCATTGTATGAGTAAGATAGTCTCCAAGAAGCCAGCATTGTGTTTATTGTAGTGAGACTCAGGCAGGTATGGTTTCTTTTACTTCTCATTTGCTAGCCAGCTTCCAGGGTTTCTTTGTACACACTTTTTCCTGCAGACATTGACTGTCTATAGTAATAGATGCCTGCTAAAACAGCCAGGGGAATTCTGAAATAGGTACTTGGATTGCTCAAACTTTAGCATTATATTTAGTCCAATATTCCTTTGAGAAAATGTGAGGAGGGAACTAAGGGAACTACCTCGAGGTACTCTTAGCAGTTTGTGCTAGTAAACTGACAAATGCTGTGTTCTGTGATACAGGTAGCTTAAATATTTGGTTTTTAAATATATTGTGTTTCTTGCCCCAAAGCTGTGTTATTCAAATCAACAAGACATTCATACAGAGGGCTGACCAGATGTAGATAAATACACATAGATAAAAAGTGTCTGTAACAATCTGTCTTGGTATTCAGAGACAGCAAGATGGAATTATAAAATCATAGATGGTTGAGGTTGGCAGGGACCTCTGGAAGTCATTTTGCCCAACCTTTCTCCTCAGGTAGGATCACTTGCATCACCAGTGTCCTGAACATTGTGGTCACTGCAGACAAGGCTGCAGATGGCAACCTTCACATCTCTCAGTGATGTTGCCTTTCCTTATTTGTGGCTATGAGGTCCAGCTCAGTGCATTTCTGTGTTGGGTGCTCAGTGACTTGGATCAGAAAGTTTTCATCAGTGCTCCCCGCAAACCTACTGAATTGCTTTTACAATGCTATTTTGTTCCTCCAGCAGTTACCTGGGAAATTTCTCTTGCATGAAGACCAGGGCTCATGACTGTAATGCTCCGGAATTCCAGCCATTTGCTGAAGTCTTCATCCACTTGTTCTTCCTGAAGGTAGCCTTCCATGGACATCTACTACAATGTCCCCTATATTGTCTGCTCCAGGCAGCTGGCCAAGAACCTTTCAGTGTGGGCTGACAGCCTGTCAAATTACATAAAGTGTGTGCCTTTCCATTGCAGCATGCTAGCAGTCTTTTTAAGAGTTAATTTAACACCAGTGTTTTAATCATGCAGCTGTTGCTTTCAGACAAGTCACAGGAAGGCAGAAGGCTCTTTGCACCTAAGATAGCAACCATGATATTTTAATTTGCTTATTGCTGCTGTTTTAAATTGTTTTTTTCTATATCAGAAAAGGCAGCTGTGTGGGCTTTTAGTCCTTATAGAAAAGTCACCTCTGCTGTGCCTACTAAGTGGAATTGACAACTGATAATGACAGAGAAGGTGGGAAGTAATAGCTAGTAGTGATTATGCAGGTAGCTTTTCTCACATTACTACCGTTCTAATTCTCTCTACTCCTTCAATTTCCTGTCTTCTTTTCTTTCCTTTCCTTCCTCCTCCATCACCCATCCTTCCTCTCTTTCTTATCTCTCCTCCTCCTCCTCCTTTCTTTTCCTTTTCTCCACAGAATTACAAAATTACAGACTGCTTGAGTTTGGAAGGAATGAATCTCTGGAAGCAATCTGGCCAATGCACTCCTACAGCCAGTTGCCCAGGACTGTATCCAGATGGCTTTTGAATATCTCATCCCTTAAGACAACACCATAGCCTCCCTGGGCAACCTGTGCCAGTGCTCAGCCACTCCCACAGGGAAGAGAGTGATTCCTGATATTCAGAAGTAACATCCCATGTTTCAGTTTGTGCCAATCATCTCTGGTCCTGTAACTGTGCATCAGTGAAAAAAGCCAAGCTCCATCTTCATTGTGCCTTGACATCAGCTGCTCAAATACATTCCTGAGATCCCTTCTGAGCCTTTTCTACTCTAGGATGAACATTCCCACTGCTTTCAGCCCTTCCTCATAGCAAAGATGCTGCAGTCCCTTAACTATTTTAGTGGACCATATGCTTTTGTCTCGTACCAGGAAGCTCAGACCTGGCCTCTGGATTCACCAGTGCCGAGTAGAGGGATGGCATCCCCCCCATCTGCTGGCAATGCTTTATCTAATGCATACACCATTGCCCTTTGCCACAAGTCACATTTCTGGCCAACAGTTAAGCTGGTTTCCACCAGGACCCCGCAGATCATTTTCTGCAAAGCTGTTTCCAGCTGTTCCTAGGTGCTCCCTAGCATACACTGTTGCAGGTGGTTGTTCCTCCTCAAGTGCAGGACTTTGTGCTTCCCCCTTTTGAGCTATGTGAGGTCCCTGTCAGCCCTTTTCTCCAGCTTGTTGGGTTTGTGCTGGACGGCAGCACAACCCTCTGCCATATGAACTGCTTCTTTCAGTTTTGTGTAATCTGCAAGCTTGATGAGAGTGCCCTCTGCCCCATCACCTAGATGATTATATAGCAGTATATAACAGCAGTACTGTTACCCTTCTTTCCATCCACTTTTTCTTCCCCTAAGTGTCCCGTCCCAATTTCTTTCATCCCCTTGTATCCTTTCTCTCCTGCTTCGCACTCTCCCTTTTCCTCTCCTTACCCTTCCCCTTTTCCCAACTTCATTTCCATCTGGTCCTAAGTTGAGAGGTTTTGATAACACTTAGTGTTCATTCAATGACTCGTACTGCTCACATCTTTGATCTAGGATGCTTGACTTGGGAACTACTGTATTACAACAATCATCAGAACACCAGTGTGAATGTCTGCTTTACATATGCTGCCTTGCATCCTGATTTGGAGAAGCCAGAGGTTTAGCTTTCTGGGCTGGGAGCAAACTTTTAATAAACTATTTAGGAATTCTGTGTATTGGCATTTTTCCAAATCTTTTTACATTTTCTTTTTCCAGCACATTGGTTTCCTTCCATTCCTTAATATTGCCAGTGGCAGTCAAGACATTCTGAAAATCTTTGCATAAAGAGTGGGAATGGGATAATGATTGAGCACTGGAGCAATCAACTAAGTAGTTACTCTAAAAAATTTCTTATTTGACACAGTATGGACTGGTGCAGCACTAATACCAGAATATTTTTTAAATTATACTGGAAAAATCAGAGCAAGAGGGGCATCCTTTCCCACTTTTCCACTTTGTTTCTGTTTTGGAGATGAAAGAAAGATTTTTCTTTAATGTATTTATGTTTGTGTGTGTCCATGTATGAAAAGACATTGTTGTACTTTTACATAACGTGCACTTTAGAGGTTATAAGAGTATAAATACTCTTATAACATAGTTGTAAGGGATCTTACACAATTCTTTCTTAACATGGTCTTCCCATTCTCTCTTCTTAAGATGGTGTGGGTGTCAGACATGGCTTTAAAGCTGTCTAAATTAAATAATGTTTCCACAGTGTCTTACAAAACTTGGGGATGGTCCTGTCTGTGAGAAAGATTAGAAGACACTTCTGGATTTTGAAATAAACTTAAGCTCTCCAGCAGGTGCAAGAACCCTCAGCACTCCAAGGGGAAGTTTATGAAAAGTTGAAAGAAATTAACCTCAATTAAAAGGAATATTGATTGATAGTTACAGAGTTAAATACGATATATTGCTCAAGAAAAAGCTCTACATTAAAACAATGTTAAATTTCTGATGGAAAATATTAAATTGAAGAAATTTGCCACAGAGGGTGAAATATAAAATTGTTTACATCTGTATTATTTAATTGTAATAGGTGACAGTACAGAGTTAGTTAAAAATATCCTCTATTGAGACAAGATATTAGGCTTCTTCGATATGTATTCTCACCTTGGTTTGCTGAGATTTTGTTGTTCAGCATCATTAAATATGTTAAACAGAAAATCTGGGCTCCTTCAACTATGAATATCTCTTTTGTGTTTTCCATTAGATTGTGCTTAGTTTCTTACGTTTTTTTCCTCTGAGGTGAAATTCTTCGAAGTTCTGTAAAGAAGAAGTGATGGTTTAAGCAGTGTTATCAGTCATATAAGGCAGTTATCTACTAGACAGAATAAATAATCACTTATATATACAATATATATGTGTGCGAATGGAACCTTAGAACCTCAGCTGTAATTGACACCAATTGGTCTTATCAATTGAAAGTGAAGAATACCAAAATCATCACATGCCTTTGACAACCTATATAGCCTGCTAAGTATTTGTCCATGTGGATCAGTGATAACAGGTAACATTGTTCCCATGTTCACTTTCAGTACTTGTCAGGTGGACACTGCTCTGCTGCATTGTCTGCTGACACATTGTGTTCAACAGGAACATGTTTTAGGCAGAAGCTTGCAGCTATGCACAGTAAGCTGCACGAAAAACACTGTCCCTTTCTGGAGCCCAGGAAATAGCTCATGCCAATCACAGTCTGAAACACTCAGAGGTGATATTTTTAACCCTTAAATGTGTCAATTACTTTTGAAATACATATACTCAATTCTGGTAAAGAAGTTAAAGTAAGTAAAGAGGTTCTTTTGACTCCCTACTGGAAGCAACTACTGTCAAGATTGGGAGTCAAGGACTTACCTTCTCCATTGGGAATCTGCAACTTTTGAAATTTTTTTTTCTCCATCTGACTCTGTCTAGAGCAAAGAAGAAAAGGAAGTGATAATTCCTTTGGAAAGCCACATTTCACAACCATCTGTTAGGTGATAATACATGTGTTCCCAGAGAATTAGCGTAGTTGAATCCCATTGCGTGGAATGGCACAATCAGCTCAATGAAGCCTTGCTATAAAAAGTGACAGTCCTTTGAAATGTAAGCAGTGTGACACGTTCATTCAGTTTATTTTAAGTGGGGTTTATTTATGGTAATTTAACATCAGAATGTCTTTTAATAACTCAGTATTGCATAGAAATATATTTATTTATGAGAAAGTCCTTAGCCTTTGCAGAGAGGTGGTTTTGAAGGCCAGAGTAATTTTTAATATACTGGAAATGAGGCCCCATAGTGACAGAAGAGTGTATGACATAGCTGTAATAAATCTGCAAGTTGTGAAGCAGAGAACAAATGTTTACAAAATTAGAGTAGGACTGTAAATTGCAAATTGTCTTCTCTGTGTTAGTCTAAGTTAAAGAAACTGAAGAATCTGAACAGTGACAATGTTTCATAGCAAAAGCAAGTGTTCTGCTCTGTCTTTCAAGAGTGGCTGATGAAGTTTCAAAGTTAAAAGAGGGATAAAATATGTGTGGCCAGAACAGATTTCGGGTTAAGTTAGTATGTATGTATGACAGAAATATTTATTATTTGAAAAGGTAACAGGAATCATGATAAAAGCATAATGATGTGCCATGACTCATGTAAGTGCTTTTTGTCAAAGCAGGCAGCAGGTTATGCCTAAGTATTAGTATTGACAAAACAAAAGAGAACATTCAGGAGGATTTTGTGTTTAACGGTCAGAGACTTTCTCTCTTAAAGAGAGCTTAAAGAGTAGGGAATACTGGGAGTAAGGCAGAAGAGGATGGGGAAAGAAAGAGAGAAGGTCAGGGAATAAAGAATCTGAGACACTCTCCTTATAACTAACTTTGCTGCTATAGATCTGTATCTGTGATTTTCCCACAGCTGTAGGAAACCATTTGTTTCCATGACTTTTCTGCCATCTCTTTTCCTAGTCTCACCTAGAAAGTAGTGGAAAAATTACTTTTCTCAGTATGTTAGAACATCTTTAAGAGTTTTCCATTGCTACTGTTCATCATCTGTCTCCTGGTAAGCACTTAAGTATTGCAAGTTGATGAATGTTGCATTCATGTATTTGGTTCTCTTGATCTTAAGCAAGAAGGTGGACTGTTTGGCCATGACTGTCAACTGCTCAGATACAACCTTGCGAGAAAACTGTTAACCTGTTATAGTACAGGTCTCTGCTTCACCTTTACTGCCAGATCAGTATTACTTTAGATGGGATACGTTTTCTCTGCATTCCTGAATTGGCCTTTGAGGCACCAGTGTTGGCATCTCCGAGACAGGCAGGAAAGCAGGAGGGAATGGCAACCCTCCACTGGAGCATTGGCAGTTAACTAAATCTGAATTCTAAAAAAAGTTTAAGAATGTCCCAAACTGATGTATGCACTTAGTTAAATTTCCTCTTATTTCAGTTGAAGGAAATTTGAGACTTTATTAGACAACAGACTGTTTTCTAAGGTCACAGATTAAAACTGGCAGTTGCAAAACAAACACAATGTAAGTATATTTCAGGTAAAATAATAAATCATTAGGTATGTGGAAGATTTGATTACTGATTTGAGACAGATATAGCACTGCAACTATAAGAGAAAATGCTCTAATGTGTTAGCATTTTCTCACAAAAGCCTTATAACTAGAAAAGCATATCTAAATAATCTTACACCTGCAAAGTAAGGAATTGAATAGCAATGCTTTATTGTGGGGATAAAGTTTTTTGCACTTTTTTTTAAAATAGGGAATGTAATTTCTGTCAGCACTTAGGTAAAAAATGCAATAATTGGCCTAGCTTTCCATTTTCGTGTGCTTTGTGAATGTATATCCTAACTTGTGTGCATAGCTCCCACAGCTTTACCCTCAATGTATAGTTCTGTTTTCAATGGAAAAAAACAAATGTTTAGAGGCTAAGAGTTCATAGTGTATTAACTGAAAATAAAATTGACTTAGTTCTCTTAGATGAATTAGAGGAACATTCTGTGCTGTCTTTGTTTTCTATAAGCAAAAATAAATGTGCAAGCCTGTTGGAGTTTTAAATATGATATAAATGTCATACATAATCATAACAAATATGCAAAATGTTTTCAAACATTTGTGTTGTATGGAAGCAATTACTGGCACCAACTATATCACACACCCCTTGGATGGGCTAAAGCCAAAAGAAAGGAAGGTCTCTAAACAAAATTACTTTGTGTAGGCGGGAAGAGAGTTTTAGCTTTTATTGTGGAGCAACACACAGTCATATTTTAATGAAAATCACATACACTGTAACACAAATGAATACTAAAAAAATAAAAAGATTCCATATTAGGCTTCGGCTACTTTCTCTTGGCTTTCTTGCATTCTCTGTCAAAAGACTTGCAAAGAAGAATCTAGCATTTTCATAGTAGAAATGTTTAAGCTATGAAGGGTATAAATACAAATCTAGCAGAAAGTTACTTCCCCATTTGCTTTGCAGCCAGCTCTCTGGTTGCCGAGATAGTACGTTGCATTTTTTCTCAGCATGTTAATTTTACTTCTAGTAAACCAGGACTACATCTCATGCTTCCATTTCATATCTGTAAATAATTGTGATTGCTCTGCCAGGTCTACCAGGTCCTTTGTTCAGTGATGCATTTGTGGGTGTTCAGGGCAACTTCTGTGGAGTTCTGCTTTCTGGCATCAGTGGAACTGTCTATAACATATGGTTTGTACACATGGAATGGAAACAAGTACTCCATGTTGTCCACTTCAAATAGATGCTTATTTTCATTCACAGAAATACATTCTTATGTGTTACTGACTTTCACATTCCTTGCATAGCTCCTTCCTCCAAATTTAGGTTCTTGCTGATCTTCATGAGCTTCTAAACTTGCTGTCTTAGGAGCATTAATGGCCCTTGAGAAGCCTGGATGCCTTGTGAACATAAATTATGTCTCCCTCTTCCATGTCAGCTGGTCTAATGAAGGACACAGCCTTTTCTGACAATTTCTTTTTTCTGTCTTTTAAAAGAACGAGTCTCTCTCTCCTCATGGCCTCTTAATTGTTGGCAGCTGTGCTACCTTATTGCACACAGAACAAAAGCCTCGGGAATCAAACTCAGAACATTTTACCAGCATCTTCGTAAAACTGCAACATCACTTCTCTGAAGAAATACTTTTTCAGGGTCTTTCCTGCTGTGGCTTGTCATAGTAAAATACTGACAGTTGGGATTTCCCACAAAAAGATGCAACAGTGGTGTTCTTGCTTTCATGCACATTCTGTTGAGTCTTTATGCTGCCCCTTTGTTGTCATGTGTGATCATGTGTGTGGTATGTTCTCCATGAAGCAATGTATCAGGTGAATTCTGAATAAGGGACTTCATAGTGAAAGTTCAAAGAAGTTGTTAGATATTTCTTCCTAATGTGTCCTGTGAGAACCTAAGTAATGTAATAAATCTGGATATGACATTCGTCATTTGTTAAAATCAACAGTTGGGAATTGACAAGCAAAGGCCATTGTATGTTTTGACCTGTAGGTTAGTAGAGCAACATCTCTCAATGCGGATACTGCAGGCAGAAGACCTTTTAGAAGAAAATGCAGTAGCAGTGGGTGTCATAACTATTGTATGTCTGTGGAGACATAAATAAGCATTATGGTTAGAAAGTTTTGGATAAAATAGTTTTGGGACTATGGATTATGCATCTGAGTACAAACTAGAAAGCTGAAAGGAGAATAGAGAAGTATATGAATACTTCTGTTAGGGCATGAGATGCACAGAAGAGATTGAGATCAGATTATTTTACTGATACACACTATTTGTATGCTCATGGGCATTGGGAAAGTATTTGTAGATATAATGTCATACTGAAGACTACACTTTTGTGATTTTTATGATCATCGGAATCCTTGTAAGTCTGTAATTTAGTTACCCATCTCAAATTATCAGAAAGTCTACAGAGCAATGTGGATAAAACAAAGAGTACAAACCTTTGTCCTGCCCCATCAAAATTCCTTCTGAGCTTCAGGGTGAATTAAAAAAAAAAAAAAAAGACACTCCCTTTTGTTTGGAAAAGAGAAATTTTAACTCGTGCATCTGCCTCTTACCAGTCAATGATGCTGTGTGGGTGCATGTGCATGCATACCTACATATTTTGATACCTGTACACACAGACAGACGGACTCATAGGCTCACAGGTTGGGCAGATGCTGGGGCAATGCCATTGAATTTTTTAATTTTTTTTAAATTTGGTGTGACAAACTATCTGTGCTTTCTGTAGGGTAAAATACTTATTAAAGTAATTGTTAAATTATTCTTAAAGTAATATTTGTCACTTGCACAAGTAATTTTTGTGTAAGTAATTTTTGAGATGTAAATATCTTCTGTATCTGTGTTAGCTGCGCATAATTCTGACTCTATATACAGCTTAAAGACACATCCTCAGAAGTGACTTGTAAATTTGGTTTCCTGATTTAGGACCTGTCAAGCTCTTATTACTCTAACCATTCACTGCTGTGACAGAAGTCAGCTGGAACAGCAAATCAGTACCTACGAGTGTTCAATTAGGCTCCCCAAAACTGAATCCCTGTAGGAGAGACTGTATTTTTCTCTGTGAAGAGGTTGTATGATATGCTATTGAATTGGCCTGGATTAGAATACAAAAATGTTTATTTCTTGGTTTCTTAATCTACTGGTAAAGGCACCTCACTGAAATATTTTTCTGTAGCTGCCATGCATACCCATAATGTTCAGGCGTGTTCTTACTGTCTACAAGCCACTTTAATTGCGTGCAGTTTCATGATCATGTTATGGCAAGTGCGGTTGGATTTGGAGTTACAGTGTGGCTTTTCTTCCGTGCTCACATAAGAGGGAGTGCCCATGGCAACTTTGTCTGTAAATTAAGAAGAAATCTGCTAGTTTTGCTTCCTATGTGATTCATCAGTTTTGGGTTTTTTTCTTTTTTTTTTCTGAGGTAGTAGGGCAGTAGAGCAGTTGGATGGACAGTAACTATTTGGGTTCAATTAATTTTATGCTAATTATACTACACATCAGCATACAAAATCTTAGTTCTTTTTTTACCTGTCCTTGGGTTAAAGTAAATCTGGACAAGGTTACAATTAACAATGAAATAACTGTAATAGTATGTCTAAGAGTCAGCTAATTCAGATCTTAACGTTAATATCATTTTCGTCTTTACTGCTCATCAAGATAGGAAGTGTATGTATTGTCAACAGATTTTGATTTGCAAAAATGTGCATGTCTCCTTATGGGGGAAACTTCTAAAAATATTAACAGAGAACAGTTTAATTGATCTTTTTTCTCAATGAATAGATTTTTATGTCCGAGGTAAATTTTCTGGCAACAATCACCACCTGTACTGGATTTTATAAGTTCAGTTAAAGTGAATTACTGTGCTTAGTATATTTCCATCTTTGATAAACTTTTGTTGCTTCTATTTTATAATTCAGTCCCTAGCAGTCTTCCTCTAGCTGCAAAGTTCATTTCATTCAGCCAAAAAAAATGAGACAAGGAAAGGTAGAGAAAAAGTTCATAATTGGAAGTTTTATAAATAGATTTTATATAGATGCATATGTATATTTAAAAAGCTTGACCAAATGATGACTTTGACAAAGATTTAACAAACCAGGAGTGTGAAGTGTTCTGTAGGCTAACAGTTTTAATGGATTTATCTTAGACAGTTCTTCAGTTGTGAAAGTGTCAGTTAATAATTTACCCATCCCAAGGCACAGTGGAAGCAATCACACTCTGGAGTGAGGTACTCCTGGGCCTGTCGCGGAGCTGCAGCTCATCTTGACTCCAGAAATGCGCCATTGGATGCGACATCAGCACTGTGTCTGCACTTTGACAAATGAAGCCTTGTAAGAGCTAAATAAGGCATGGGAAGTGTTGGGAGAGCAAATAGCTCGTCAGCTGATTTCTGCACTAATGGATTACTGTAAATGTCCATCTGCTGCACATCAGAGGGAACACAGGTTAAAATGAAAGGATTTGGAGCTTTTTGGTACTGTGTTTTTGGGATGGGTTTTCTGGTGTTTTTTTCTTGTTGGGCTGGTTTTTTGTTTGTTGCTATTTTTCCCCTGAAAGGCCCCCAAACTTTCTCCCCCTCCTACCCCTGCCAAAACCCTACCAGAACCTCCCAAACCACAAAACAACACCCCACCCCTCAAAAAAGCCAACTCCTCCCCACCCAAAAAGAAAAACCAAAAAAACCCCCAAATAAACAAAAAACCCCAATCAAAATGAAATCCCAATGCAGAAAACGTTTCTGAAGTGCAGAGGAACAGTTAGGAACATTGCGTGGTATTTGGAAAGTAAATTTTCTGCTTTGATGATATATTGCAAGAGCCACAGTTTTCTACCAGAAATGTGAATGTTTAACATAAAAAAGCTCTGAAATATAGGACGTTTACCATCACCCTTTACCATGCAATTTGTTCAGATGCAGTTGTCAACATGAAATCTCAATAGATTAGGCAATATTTATGTGAATTTTATTCCAGCATTTACTCATTGAATTATCCTGTACTACCAGAACGGTAAGTTTTGTAATTTGTTTTCCTCTATATGAAGAATACTTCTCCACAAATATTCACTTTTGCATGCATATTTTTTATTAGACATTACACCATTCTAAAGATTTACAGTTATTTAATAGTGATTTATTACAGTAACTTATCCTACCAGCTGTGGCACACTTTTACTGGAATTTGTAAATCAAATGCATATTGAAATCCACTAGAAACATGCATTTCAGATTCTAATGAAATGTACTTCAAAATTGTTTTTAGAAGTAGGCATTTATATGAATGAATGGCAATTTTCAGTTTCTATTGTCGCATATAACTTTTCTTCCACCTGTGTTATTTACTTACCAGTCTTGGATGTTTTACATGCTACAGGATTAGTGTATCTTGATGCTGCTGTGTGGAGCAAACAGCAATAAAACTGTAGAGTCATTGACTTGGTCCTCTAAGGCATCAATATCAAGTCATGCACCTGAACTGCAGTGATCAAGTTGCATTAAGGATTAGGAAGAAAATCTGAGAGCAGTTTCAGTGTACTTCTAATTGCTGTCTCTGTGTTGTGATAGAAATTTTATGTCTTGAATTTAGTGAATCATAAGAAACACTGGGTGAAATTAGTATTTGAGGTGACTGAAAAACGAGTGTATCCTTGGGGAGGGGGTAAAGAAGAAAGAGAGCATCAGTGAGTTTACAATATTTTGTAGAACATTAACAATATTTTTATTAGAGTATTGTTTCATTTTCAGCTTAACTATAAACTCTATATTTAGTTCATTTTAAAGCTCTAGTGAAGCATCATGACAGTAACTCTCTTTTCAGTTTGTATTCTTATACCTGCTATTCTTGGCTCTTTGAAAATCTGTCATCAGCTCTGGGTGTGAAGCACTTTTTAAAATTCCAGCTCTATGTATCAGTTTCCCAATAGTAAAAAATCAGGATGAGATAATTCCTTTCTTCTATCTGTTGTCTCTTTTGATTATTCAGGTTATAAACCTTTCTAGACAGGAATTCTCCTTTCCTTTTGCTTGTACAGCACTCAGCACAGCTGGAGCAGGGAGATAGGATCAGCCTGGTTTTAAGTCTCTCAGACTTTGCTTTAATACGTATAGGATGTAGCTGACAGCAATGAAGCCATCTCTCAGTTCTTTTGTAAGTAGCCCTGAGAGAAACTGTCTACAAGTGAAAATTCAAAATATCTCAGCTTCTTAGAGAGTTTTATTTTTTGAGTTCAGTTCTGAACTAAAAAAAAAGCATCTGCTGCTTCATACCTTGTGATAATCAGCTGTTGTTCATTTGTATACAATTAGAGGATTACAACTTGCCAGATAAACATGTTTTCTTGCTTATCAAAGATCAGAAATAAACTTTGAATGAATTTGATAAAACATGTTTGGATACTGAAAGATTACTTTTTAATTTTTTTGAAAATAAAATTGTCATGTCAGGTTTCAAAAGAAAGAAAGGATGGGAAGTATATTTCTAAATGAGTAGCCAGAGTTTTTACTTACTATCTCTGAACTCATGAATGCATTATAAAAACACATAAGCAAAAAGACAATTTAAGTACAGTCACCAAAAATCAATTCAGTATAAAAATAATGCTAGGTCACTGATTGAGAAACATGTAGAAATTTATTCCCATTTCCTGTGTAGGGATAAGATAATTTCTGTATTGTGTGATTGCAGGAGCATTCCCAGTAATACGGGAGCTGAGTGTTCAAGGCTAATTTCTTAAATATTTTTTTAAAAAGATTAATTATTTTTTAAGAACTCTGCATTATTTAACAGGAAACAGCTGATTTTTAAAATGCTTTCTAGATATTCTTTTTGGGTCAATTACTTTTGTGCAGTTCTTCCTTTAAGTGAAGCGTATGACACTATATAGTCTTCTATGTGTTTACACTAATGCTTATTATGTATTCCTTTTGAAAAGTGACCAGCAAAGCAAATAAGCCTGCCTGTGGTCTGATTTTGCTTGGCTTAGTGGTTTTTATTTTTTCTCAAGTCTTGTTGTTTTAATCTTGTATGTGAGAAGGGAGTAAAAATATAGAAAAAGTTTTCATTGTTCAAATTTCTACATTAGTTTACTCTTTAAGTCTCTTTGATTTAAAACTCACCAAGATTTTTCTACTTTGGAAGACTCAAGCCTAGAAGATCAGCTCTGGAGAAGAGAGAGAAAAGGCTTTTTTTTTTTTGTATTTTTAAGTTTGCATCTAAGGCTCCTGCTCAGAGTGACAAGAGAATATCATCTCACCTACAAAAATCCTTCCTTTTCCTAAAATGAAACTATGCTGAGTTTTAGATTGGTTTGGGATTTTTATGATTGACTTCTAACATATTCACAGGTGTCTTGGAAGTGAGTTGGATGAAAGACAGCTGATAGTTATAGTACTATAACTGTCCTATGCTCTAATGGCTGTCTCTCTAGTTCTGTTTTTAGCATACAACCAGCCAATTAAACCTACACTGGTGCTTCTACTAGGTTACTTGTTTTGTTGCTCAGTGTTGCTTTTCTCAATGGAAATGAAAAGAGTGACAATAATTTTGGGAAAAGGAGCAAGAAACTGGCATCTGACTGCTGGCATCCTGAGGAAGCTTGGTAGTTATCACTGATGCTCAGCCACTTCCTTTCCCTGTGTCTTCCTTGTCTTTAGAGAATTAATATGATTGCCAGCTCTGGGTGAACCTTCTTCACTTTGCATCAGCCAGCTCTGGGATAAATCTGTTGATGTTAGTGTGCTTCCTTCACATTTTCCAAGTAACCATCTTATTTTGGGAACTATGACTTGCTATGATTGAACCTTGCGTATTTGGCATAAAGTAGAAGAAGCTCTCTTGCAAAGTGTTTGAAAGGACATTTATGTATTCCACAGGAACGTGCAAGCCCAATTTTCAGATTAAAAGTCATAAGAAAAGTAATTTAATCTCAGGTCATAAAATGTTTATATCCAAAAGACAAAGCTTCTGTTTGGTATACAGCACAAGTAAAAGGCTGAAACATCCACTTCCCGGGGAAAAAGGAGGATTAACAGGCATAGCCTTTTGTTTTAGGCCCTATTAGCACACAATGGGAGATCTTACAAAAATTCAAAGTGAAGTAACTTCGAAGTACCTGTCTTTATCTGGTTTCAGAAAATGTCTGTGATTTGTCCTGCAGAAGACAATATAGGTATTTTAGTAAGGAGAAGGATATATAATTTCTTCTCTATTGTATATGTAATAAATTCACAAACACTGTTGAAGTGTGGCACAGAGTTTTATTGTGAAGTGATGGTTAGAACTGTCTTTGTGCCTTTTAGGTGCAGGCTAAGCAGAAGAGGAGTCTTCTACAAACAAGGGCTTAAGGAGCAATGCTACTGTCTGGAAAACACTGCATTCCCCCTTTCTCCCATCCTTTAACAATCCCCCCCTAACCTCACCCTTCAAATCCTTGGTATTTCCATAACAGATAGACTTGTAGATTCTTCTTTGGTGCTAGCCCCGTAAGTCTGTTGCAATTACTGTAAAAATGAAATCCAGTTTAGTCTTTAAATAGCAATGTTAAGGTCCCTGTGGGTCATTTTGTCCCAAGTAGGACATATGAGAAAGCCAAGGCAGGAATTGTCCATTGTAATCTTCCTTTAGAGCACATTTTCACCTTTTGTCCAAACACTACTATTCTCTTTTCAGTTGTGTGAATGGTGAAAACCTGAAATCTTCAATTTCAGGTCTAGTTCCTAAAGAAAACCAGTGAGGTTTATTTGTGGGTTGGGAATAGGGATTTGAATTGGCATAGTCTTGTGGGTGCTTTGGGGCTGGAGCACACACAGCTGTGGGTTTCAAATGCTTGCTATTCAGTATTAATGTGGCTTGTCTGTGAAACCATGGCATCCGCAGTACTATACAAAGATCCATGCCTGTGGTGGTCTGGGAACTACTCCCAGCAAGAGAAATTTCAGTTTTTAAAGTTAGTTAGAACAAATTTACAGACATCCAGCTCAGAATAGATAATATGAAATTCTGCTTGTGTGTTCAATTTTAAGAGATTCAGACACGACTACTACACATGAAAATTTCAGACTCTTGATACAGAGCATTTTGTTGTTTTGCAGATGAACCAAGGAAGAAACAAGTTTATTTGTCTTAACAATTAATGTCTTAAAATTACAGGAGCTCAATCCCCTATACTGCTGGCATAACCAGTATGCAAATATTGTAGGAATATACTTACAGAGATTATATGCAATTAGTGTCTCTTCATCTGCTATGGTAGGAGCATAGAGAACATCTTTTCTAGGGGATGGAAAAGAGAAGTACATCTGCTGATTTTCTTCCAAATGTGCTGAACTTTTTCTGATATATTTGCCTTTAAGAACTGCATGATTTCTACAACATTTAAAAAGTGAGCCAACTCATGTTTGATTTTTCTGAAAGTGTGAATGAATTAGTAAAATTAAGAGTATTTTTTCATTCTGTGATGAGGCCATTTCTTAAGAAATTCACATAAACTTTTGTCTTGTATATTAAATTTAACAGAATAGGAAGTATTTCTCGATCACTTTTTATTGTAAATTCTGTCCCTGCAATTGTGTGATTTAATAAAGAAATGGTTTTGTGTAGTATCTTTCACACAAACTTTATCTCCAAAACACCGTGCAGAGTTAATAAAGTTAAAAGTTTTTTCCCTTTTTACTAGAATTTAAGAGATCCAGACATGAGAACAGAGACATATTGTTTCCAGATGAAGGCTGAAAATAGATGGAGAATGAGGGAGAGAAATGCAGCATGGTGGTTCCAGATGGCAGGCATTGCAGAGAAGGTTCTTGCAGCCATGTTGGCCAGAGTGTACAAAAGGACAAAATCTCAGTCTGATGCCAAGCAGAGGAAGCTGAAATGTAGAGTAATGAATGTAATAATGTAGGAAATTTGTAAAATATTTTTAAAGATTTAAAGATTCCCAACTGAGTGAAGTGCTTGTTTGTATGCAATGAGAATATTTCAGGTGAAAAGATAATATAAAAACTGAGTTTTACAGATGTTCTGTACTCATTAGGTGAGCAGAGTTTTTTGTTTGTCTGGTTAGTTTTGGTATGTTTTCAAACAAAATAGTAGCTCATAAGTATTTAAAAGTTTATTGAGTCTTATTGCACTTCTGAGTATCTTATAAATTATTTAATTGTCTGATGGATATGTGGCTACCTAACTATAGGGCATGAAATATGCTCTGTTCCTCTAATACACTAGAGGAGAGACCTGTTTATAAAGTATTTAGTATTGGTTTTATAATGCACTGTTGTCAACAGGAGACCACGGAGCTCAAAGATCAATCTCATTTTGGCCCACAGTATTAATGCTGCTTTATGAAACTCCGTGACAGGTCACTTAGACAACAGCTCTTAATGAAAGGACCTTGTGCCAGTGTGTGGTCGTGTGACTGTCTGTTAGTGAGGCATACTTCAGTCGCTGCCAAGGCTGCAGATGAATCTCTTTGTCCAAGTCCCTGAGGTGACACTGTGGCTGCTGCTACTGCTGGCCAGGTGATGGAGCTCATCATTTCCCCAGTTCTCCAGAGAGAAGTGAGACAGAGAATGCTGAGTTCTTGCTAATGCAGCTTTTCCTAATTGTCCAGAGAGATAGTAGGACACTGGGCAGTTCAGGGAATTCTGTGTACTGTGAATGAGTCAGTAATTAGAAAAAAATAGCTGCTCTTAATTCATTCTTGCATTTGTGCACGCAGTGTCTTTTTAGCTATCTAGTATTCAGCTGTCCTATATTCTACCAACCCGTCCCCTCTCCTTTCTAGGGTCATTTTAATTATTTAATTATGACAGACTTATTTTTTAGGGACCATATAATTGTTACTAGGAAGTGGCACAATGGATTATACTGTGGAGTAATTAGATCATAAACTTAGCCTACACTTAAGCCCTTTAGGCTGTTGTGGGATCCAAAGGCCTTGCTTGTTATAGACAAAATTTTCTAAAAGGATGAGAATAATGAAATTAGCTACCAAATCATAAATTGCTTTGTAAAGGTCTTGTACTAAGATAGCATCCAACGGACAACTTCCACAATTTTAGGACGTTTTTCAAAAAATAAACTTTCAGAGTTTATTATAAAAACAATAAACTTTGCTTAACCCAGATAATCAATAGCTGAAAAATTCTTTAATATAGTATTTAATAGTATGCCTGGATAATAATATAGTGATAATCTGTGGATGTAAACCTGTGAAAATGTGGGGTTTTTCAGACTTAAGTATTTGAATTTTTTTTCTCAATTACTTACATAAATGAGGTTGATGTGTTGTTTGTTTAACCATTGCTGTGAGCTTGCTAATATTCCTATTGAATTTTGAACTTAGGTACCAGCAGATACAACTGGTTTTGAAATATTTTATTCTAAATGTGAAATGCAATTATTTTTGTGTTATACATCTTCCTATATTGTATGGCATGTCAGGTGTCCTCTGTCTGCTTAATTCCTAGTAAATCAAGACAGAATGTCTAAATCCCACCATTATTTCAGTGGTGGGTTATATAGGCACTTCATTAAATGTACAGTTTAAGTCTCTTGTATCTATTGTGCTTCAAACCAGATTCTCATACCTTAACAGTGTTATCTATTACCATTTGCTGTAAACAATTAAGTAATAAGTAGATGGTTGCTTGTTAGACAAAAGACACTGAAAAAAACACTGATGTGACATGAAGAATGGATGTGAAACTGCCATATGTGCAGAACAAGCTGCCCTGCTTACCTACCCGCAAATTAAGGAGTTTGCGCCAAATTTTTGCTGGTCATGTAAAATTCTTATGAGGAAGTATGGAATTTTTTCTTTTACTGTTTTATCCACATATATGTAGGGAATATTACTAGTTAAAAGCCATGCTCATATGAGAGAATACCTTTTAAACTGCAACTAATCACGAGATTTTATGGGTATATTCAACAAACTGCTGTAACTTGGCATTACATTTGTTTTTATGAAGTTACTTGTTTTTCTAACCTTCTGCATCCTCCATTTCGCCTGCTTTTTTCATTTATTTATATGTAGCTCCTGGAATTATGATTTTTTGGTTCCTTCTGCTTCATGTGTGTACTCCTGTTGTTGAGCAGACAAATTAATATACTTGACACATCTCCCTTACAAAGTAGAGAAACATAGGTGTGATCTCCCTATGAAAAGGAGTTGCAGGTGGCCTGAACTGTCAGTATTGTCTTGTTGAAATAATAAAAAACCAAACCCAACAAACCCACAAACAAAATGAAACAAAACACCTCACAACCAAAGAAAAACAAGAAATCAAAGTTGTATATTGCTAATCACTTTAAGATAACAAGAGCTTTCCCCTATTTTTTTTAATATCCTCCATGTTTATGTTCTTCCCCCTCAAACCAGCAAGTGGACACCAATGTCACGTTACATAGTGAAGGACAACATACATAGATGTAATTGTCTTCATTCTGTGCTTACTTTTTCTGGATTTCACTTTCCTTTTGTTTCTTGAACTGTTAAAATGTAGCATCTGCGTGACTAAAATCAGGATAATCTCTGTTTGATGTTTTATCTGCCAACAACAGGTCACAGTTTTCACATTACCTTTGCTAGTGCTGTGTCTTAGCACTCTCTATAACGGTTCTCTGGTATGGAATGCTGATACGTAGTTTGCAAAGACGTGACCAGGATCAGTTGCAGTGTGACAACTTGCTAGGAACTGCCGCTCATAACAGAAAGACTCACCATCAAAAATTGTCTTTGAGGATGAATGTCCTGTCACATCACTTCTAAAGAAAAGGCTGAATAACCAATTAAGAGTAAATAGGGTTTGAAAATATGATTTTTAATTAAAGTGAAAATTCTGCTGAGTTCTGCCATGCTTCAGTTAAATCTGAAAATTCTTCCTAACAAAAAACCAAACAAACATCAAAAAGCCAAAACAACCAAAGCCGAAACAAAAGAAATGTAAAATATAGATGTAGACACTTCCGAATCTATGTGAATTAGGCATGAATATCAAAGTGAAAAATAGATTCATAAATGCACAATACTTTAGATAAGATAGAGAAGAATTCAGCAAGGACAGTAGGAACACAGGGCAGGGGACTAAAAAGTATTCAGTCTCATTGTTGCATGATGACATAATCAGTCCAATGCATTTTGGTTAAAAATCAGAAGGTCTCTATTAAAACTTACATAAAAATGTTTTACAAAGTAAGGATGACAGGTTTCAGAAAGACTACAGTGCTGCCAGTATTTTTTTCTTTAGAATATGGAAATTTGGGTGGACAATTTGTTCAGAGATTTCCTTTATTGTCTCCCCGCCTTTTTCTTTTTGCATTTTAGACATCTGTTAACATTAGAGTCTAACAGATGTTGCAGAGTGAGTCCCTTATATAATTCTTAGGGAGAAGGAGTTGATAAAGGATGACATTACCATGGGTGATTCACCACCTCTTTGAATACGAACATCAAGATGGCTTTGCATAATTTTCAAGTATGAGATTATATTCCTGATAGGACACAATTCACAACTTCGTTGTTATCCATGGCTAAAGTACTTAATCTGATCTTTACAGTATCTGCTTGCACATTATTGTAAGGAGAAGAATTCTTTCATACTTGGTCAAATATACTTTTTTTGGAGGCAGAATGGAATGCTCAGCTCCAAAATGTCCTTAAAATAATTATATAAGCTTAGTTGTTTCAGCACAAGCAAGGGCTGATTGTCATGCGGTGTAGAGGACCATTTTCATTATCTTGGCAAGAACAGGGACAGTTTTGTCCTGATGAGCTATTAGATGAATAGGAGAATGTGTCACATGAAAAACCACTGATCTTTAACCCAGCTATCTACTTAACCAAGCCTAGAAATGAATAGTGAATATGGGAAGAGCAAAGGCCAGTTTGCTGTCATTACAAATTAGAGAAACTGTTAATATCTGCTGCCAAATGAACTCTGGGAGTTACAGGTACTAGCCAGTAAACTGGTTGAGGGTAGAGAGACTTAGGAGAGGAGCTCAGTAACTGCGTATGGTGTCTGTATCTATCATTACTATTGAAGATTGGAACATATGTATAAAAAGACAAAGTTTTCTCCCAGTGACTTTGATGAATCCTGTGAATGAACATCAAATATAAGGAACTCTCTTTTAGAATAATCAATTGCTCTTTATCTTTAAATAGGATTGTAAATACTAAATGAAGAGAAATAATAAATCTATGCTCACTGTTTTATCTTTCTTTTTCCCCAGGAGTCGTCTTGGGGACATTGCTGCATGTACAGTTAATATAAACATTTATACTGAACTCCTAGATGTTTGAAAAACAAATACTGTAAAGATCAGTAACATTTTAAAATGAGCAGTTATGGGAATTAATGCTTACAGAAAAACACCATTCTTTCTTGCCCTGCGAGTAGAATCACATTGTCTCCCTACAGTCTTGTTAGCTCATACTAACTGAAATGCAAATTCTTTCCAACTAATTGGACCTCGTTGAACGTACATGTACAGTACATAGTTATATGCATGTAGATTTTTTACTAAATTCCTCTGTAATTATTTTTCTTGATTAATATCTAAAGCAGAGATGTGGAACAAAAATCTCTTTAAAGAGTTTACATATTATTGAACATTAAGGAGATAGTAACTGTTGCATGTTTTAACAGCTTAATTAATAATACAGAATAATTGGAACAAAAAGAAGAAAATATTTTTTCAATGTTTAATAATTTTGAACTATTTGCATTAACCCTTTGACTGAACTAATTAACACTTAAACTGTCAGAGTAATGGAATTTAGAAAGAAGTAGGATACATTTACATTATATAGCATATTCTGCTGGCTAGATTTTTTTCTTGGCATCACCTGGATTTTCTGTAATCACTTTTCCTATCCTTTCTTGCCATATGGTGCATTTCTGTATCAGTAGTTTTCAGAGGAGAGATGAAATCAAGAAATATTTTTAAAAGATTCAGAAAGTCAAGCAGATAATGTGGTTGTTTTTGAAAGTAAGTAATAAGTATTATTTAAAACGAAAAGAAAGAAAAAATTCTTAGCACCGCATACAGTTCACAAAGCACATAGCATTTAAAAAAAACCACAAGCAGACAACGGCAACTGCACTGTTTTAAGTTCCATTAGAACCTGGATTCTGTAGGCAACTCTTCTATTCAGCATCTGGATATTCCCAGGAGGTGAAAATGTAAAATAATTTCACAGATCCTTTTATCTGTCAGCACGAATGCCATTGGATAGCAGTAAAATACTTGCAGAACGTACTCCTGATTAAAAATCTATTGAACATGAGATTTTTTTTTTAATGCTTTTAAAAGGATTTGTTTTAAATACCTTTAGACCCCTTACCTTGACTATCGTGTTTCAGGTTCTCATATGAGCTAGCCAAAGAGGGGAGAAAATTCTCCTTTTGTGCCAGACCTGTGTACTGAAGTTGTGGGGTTTGCTTTTTTTTTTTGTTGTTTGTTTGTTTTCTTCTTTCTACCCTCCCCCCTTCCCCCACTTCTTTCCCCCCCCAATTCCCAACCCCATTGCAGTACAGTTACATGAGATTTAAACTGCTGCTTGAGGAGGTTGGCTTCTGTTGTAATTTTCCTGCTTGATTACTTTTATCTCCTTATTGACTGCTACTTTTCATATCTCTGTTTGAAATTCAGTATTTCTTGTCTTGGCTTTTCTGTGCTGGCATTATTGTGCCAAGCAAGATGCAGTAGAAACACTGTAAATTTAAGGATGACCTGAGCTGGACTGGGACTGACAGATTAAATTTTGTTTCTTCTCTGTCATGTTAGCAGGGTAGGGGGGGAATATATCTTTTTGAAAATGTTCTGAAGCTGGGATGTAGAAGTCACACATTTGACAATTAAATGATAGTCCTCCTTTGATACAGTGAGCTGAATGAGCTTAGATGTCTTGTAAGGTTGTAGCATTCTGGCCAAGATTTCTGCTTGGGAAGACCAGATTTGGATGTATTAGCTAGTCAGCCTAATAACCCTGTACAGACTGTATTGATTTTCTAGGAGAGAGTTTATGAACTAAATAAACTTGGAGTTGGTGTCTTAATAAACTGCTTCTCTCAGTCTGTCACATTTCGTTACTTAGCTCTGCAGTTTAGGGGAAAAAAAGGCTAATTCTGTTACAGATTGTTCACAGCAGGGTCTCCAAATTAGCCCTTTGTTTTGTAATGCCACCTTGCTTGGGCTGGCTTTGAGCACATTTCTCAGTTTTACCCTAATGAGTTGCAACACTGATAATGTGGCTGATGATCTTTCATTGATTTCACTATCACTTGCTTGTCTGGTAATTGATCCGTTGCTGAGCCTCTAGTTAATTATATCGGCTTTGACATGGCCCGGTCCACTGGGAATTTCAAGTCTTGCAGAATAACAGTTTTAATAAAAGAGTCTATTACTGCAGGTGCTTGCTGCTGCACGCCAGTTGATTTTGTGTGTGTTTGTGTGCACCCGCGTGCATGCGTGTATGCATGGATGTGTGTGTGGGGGTGGTTTTTTTATTCTCTGGGAGAGGAGAGGACTGCAGGACCCGAAAAAGAAGGGGGGGGAGGGTAAGAG